>VXBB01007109.1:181821-200635 GCA_013399915.1 Illadopsis cleaveri | reverse complement strand
GGTGCCCGTGGCAGAGCAGCAGCGCCCTCGGACCCTCTCACGGTGCCCGTGGCAGAGCAGCAGCGCCCTCGGTCCCTCTCACGGTGCCCGTGGCAGAGCAGCGCCCTCGGACCCTCTCACAGTGCCCGTGGCAGAGCGGTGCCCTCAGTGTTCCGAGCCCTGGCGCCCCGTGATGCCGGGACAGCCCCTCTCCTCTCCCCTGACACCTCCAGGTCCCGCTCCTCTCGTGGCACCTGAACTCGGCCTCACTCTGGGCACCGATGGTTCGCCCCAGGGTGTTGGTGCTGTTTTCTCTGTGCAGCAGCCCCGGCACAGCGCTGACTCACCTGGCACTGACTCACCGGGGCCGGCCCCGGCCGTGGGCACAGCCCTCACTGCCGGGCACAACTTCCCTCTGAGGAGCTTTCGCAAGGGCCGGGCAGCTCTTCTGGGCGGAGGCGCTGTGGGAAAATCAGCGTTTCGATTTATTTACCGGCTGTCAGCGGAGGGAAGAGCCCTGAGCACGCTGGGGATGGCTGCTGGAGGGAAATCTGCCCTCGGGTGCCCCAGCCGCGGGGTCACCGGCACTGTTGAGGGCAGCAGGATTTTTTGCTGCCGGAGCTGCTTACCCAGCACTCTGCCGAGCCGGCGGGACAGCGGGAACGGGAACGAGCCCTTTCTGTGGAGAGCACGGCCACTCGTTCTGCCCCTGGGCTCTCCATGAGATCCGCTGGGCATTGCTAACACACTGATTCCAGAGAGCTGAAAACAGTTTGTGAATGACTTCTCACCATTGGGAGCACCTTAAGCTGCACCAGAGGAGGTTTAGTTTGAATATTAGGAAGAAATTCTTCCCAAAAGGGTGTTCACCCATTGGAATGGGCTGCCCAGGGAGATGGTGGGCCACTGTCCCTGGGGGTGTTTAAGGTGAAGACTGGACATGGCACTCAGTGCTCTGCTCTGGGTGACAATGTCCGGTCACAGGTTGGACTCGATGATCTCAGAGGTCTTCTCCAGCCTGACTGATTTTGTGATTCTGTATGTGTGACTGCAGGACCGTGCTGGGATCACACAGAGCTCAGCGCAGGGCCTGTGACACGTGACATGAAACCAGCAGTGGCCGCATCCACTGCAAAAGGTGTCACATGGTGACACAGTGACACGGTGTCACTTTACACAGCGACAGTGCCACCTCTAACCATCACAGCCTCCTGCCTGGTGCGTTCAGAGGATGGCTTTGTCTAGACAGGGTTGTCTGAGTGTTATTTCCCAGCCTTGATAAGTACTGGACGTTTTGCAGCACCTCTGGTCATGAAGACTCAGAGCCCGGGAGGGAAAAAACTCTCATGGATTTCCTCTCTTGAGCTGTGCCAGGCTGGCAGTGCCACAGGGGCACTGCCAAACCACTGCTGTATAAAGACATCTGATTGTGATTACCTGGGCTTCTCCTGTCTCTCTGCTTTTCACCCATTGCCTCCTCTTTAGTCCTTGAAATAAAATTTTAGGGCAGACATCCCTTAGTGACGCACCTGAAAAATGGTGGCAGCTCATATCACAGGCTTGTCTTTATTTCCTACACACCGTTTTCATCCCTCCTAGGACCCAGGGGTGAAGCCCTCGGTGGAGCAGGATGGGCTGGAGAGGGGTGAGAGGAGGGGGATGCTCCACGAGGGCCGGGTGTGTCAGGGAGGAGGTGATTGCTGGCTCAGGGCTGGTGCAGGAGCTCTGAGCTCACACTGTCTGTGGCCAGGGAAAAGGGGAAGGGAGCTTGTGGGGTGCCACAAATTAAGGAAGTTGGGGGGAAAAAAGCTGACTTAGCTCACCACATGCTGTGAGAGCAGGTGCAGCCTGTCACGGGGATCTGCAGGCTGGCACAGCGTCTCATCTTCCTGGAAAAAATGGGTTTTAGGGGGGAAAGGGCGTAGGGACAGAGATCCGTGCTGAGCGGCGATGGGCAGCAAGGGAGTCATCGCTGCGGGGAGTACCCG
This sequence comes from Illadopsis cleaveri, assembly GCA_013399915.1. NCBI lineage: Eukaryota > Metazoa > Chordata > Aves > Passeriformes > Timaliidae > Illadopsis > Illadopsis cleaveri. The sequence goes on along the minus strand of VXBB01007109.1, from coordinate 198,668 downwards.
CCCCCAGACCATTCCCATTNCCCGAGTGTGCCCCAGCTGTGCCCAGCGGTGCAGCCCGAGTGTGCCCCAGCTGTGCCCAGCGGTGCCCCCGGCCGTGCCGTCCCAGCGCTCCGAGCCCACTCCCCCTGTCCCCGCTCCCCTGGGCCCGCTCCCCGGTGCCGGTGCCGATGCCCGTGCCCGTGCCCGTACCGGTGGCGGTGCCCGTGCCGGTCCCGGTGCCGGTGCCGGTGCCGCCGCGCCCCCGCGCGTCCGCAGCGCTCCTGCTCAGACACGGCTCCGCTGCCCGGGAGCGGCCGCGCTGGAGCTGTTTCTGTTTCTCCAAGTTCCACCAAACGCACCTCAGCCGTTCACATCTCCGAACAGCGAGGGAGGGCTTGTGTTTCCTTGTGTTTCCTTGTATTTCCTGGTGTTTCCCGGCTGGCGCGGGCGCTCCGCGGGATCATCTGCCCGCTGGTCATTCCTGCTGCAAACATTCCTGGTGCTGCCCAGTCCCGCTCCTGGAAACACAGCAGAAAGGAGAGCTTTGTGCAGACAGAGCTTTGCGTGAGGCTGATGGACTGGTGATGAATGGAGCCTGGAAAGGCCATGGATGCATGAGTTACATCAGGGAACATCTGGCACCAAAAGCTTCTCTGTTCTGGGGCTCGGTGAGGACACTTGATGAACCCAGAGCAAACATCTGAAGGCACTGAGAGTCCTAAACCTCCTAGGTGGTCTCAGGGGTGGCAAATAAACAACTGCAGCCTTGAAAATTAGTGCAATTGAGAGAGAAAAAAAAAGTTTCATAGCTGAGTCCATACAGAAAAAAATATATTAAAGTATAAAGAATATATTCAGTTGCCCACTGGTCTGCATTGAGGGGACAATAAATCATCTGCACAGGAGAAGGAAGAGGCTGTCCAGGTCTGGAGACATCTCTCTCCAGGCTGTTTGGTCACTCTGTACTTTTCATTTTTTTCCATGCACTGGAGGTACTGGCACAGACTGCCCAAAGAGGCTGTGGCTGCCCCTGGCAGTGTCCAAGGCCGGGCTGGGCAGGGCTTGGAGCAGCCTGGGATGTAGAAAATGTCCCTGCCATGGCAGGGGATGGAAAATGAGGAGCTCTGAGGTCCTTTGCAACCCAGGCACGGGTGTGTGCAGGGGGTTCTGGTTCCCCATGTCTGTGACCTGCCCCGTGATATCAGCCCAGGTAAGGGCAAGGGGCTCCTGGGGGCTGCAGGTCCTGTGGGAAGGGAGCAGGGAGTCCCTTTGGGGTCTTTGGGAGCCAAAGGGGGAGCTGGGATGGGCCCCTCAGCAGCACTGGGCGGGGTCACGTCCTCCTGCTGAGGATCAGCCACCAAAAACTCCCAGGGGGGAACGAAGTGGTAACAGAGAGAGTTCTCCTGGAGCATCACAGGCAAGAGAGATAAACCACAAACACAAACAATTAGGGAGAAGCACATCTGTCATGTTCTTGATGCTGTCGGAATGAGAATCCATCTGGGAAAAGAGCCAGCCCTGCCTCCCTGGGAATTATGTATTTTTTCTTTTTAAATATTGTATGACATCCATCTCTGGAGCTGTGTGTTGTTTGTGCTGGCATGTGGGTGTGTATTTCTGAAGGCTGCCCATATTAACACAAGATCTATAGTCTCATTTTAGAAAATCTGCGGCCATAAAAATATATTCTGGGTTTGACTGAGTGTTTTTTCCTTCCCTCCTGAAACTCTGGAGCTACGTAAAATAGCTCCATAAAACTTGTAGGGCTTTTTAAAGTAGAAGTTACTGCCTTGCCTTGCTTTTCAAAATGCGCTCTTGATTTTAAGTGTTGGGATATTGTTTGCTTTTAAAGCAGTGAATGCTGAAAAGATGTTCTAAATTCCTTTTTTATTTTGTTGCTTACTGAGAAAAATCCAATTATACCAAAGGGAAATGGGAATAAAGCATTTCATAAGAATATATGGTATATAAGCAAAAAAAGGCTTCAGTCTTCCAAAATGAACATGCAAAAAAAAGGGTGGAATTCCTTCAGCATTATCCCTTGAGTAAATGTCCTGTCCTGGGCACACAGTGGTACCCAAATGAGTGTGGGCCCTTCCTCAGCACCAAAAAGTTCCTTCACTGGTGTTGGTTGCTCAGGGCCAGGGGGGTCCTGGATACTGGTCCCTGGTGGTCTCTGACTGCCAGCCCAGAGGACTGAAGGGCTGGAGCTGAGGGACAGCAGGATGCCACTGCAGGCTCCGTTCAGGGGCTCTGTTCAGGGGCTCCATTCAGGGGCTCCTGCAGATGGTCCTGCCTCTGCTCCCAGCTCTGCCCCCAGCTCTGCCCCCATCTCTGCTCCCAACTCTGTCCCAGCTCTGCCCCCATCTCTGCTCCAACTCTGCCCCCACCTCTGCTCCCAGCTCTGTCCCAGCTCTGCCCCCATCTCTGCTCCCAACTCTGTCCCAACTCTGCCCCCACCTCTGCTCCCAGCTCTGTCCTAGCTCTGCCCCCAACTCTATCCCAATTCTGCCCCGAGCTCTGCTCCCAACTCTGTCCCAACTCTGTTCCAGCTCTGCTCCCAACTCTGCCCCCAGCTCTGCTCCCAACTCTGTCCCAGCTCTGCCCCCAACTCTGTCCCAACTCTGCCCCAGCTCTGCTCCAACTCTGCTCCCCCTGGGGGAAAAGGCCCCCGGCTCATCAGGAAAGGGACACTCAGCCCTCGCAGCCAGCCCGGGGCTCCTGACATCCCTCTCCTCTCAGAGACTTTGTGCAGTGCTGGAGAGAAGCGTTCCAGCATTCCAGCAGCCAAGAGGCAGCTCCAGCTCAAAGGATTTGGGAAAACCCTTTTTCCAATCAGGCAATCTGTAATTTCAATTGCTAAGTGTTTCCCTTCCATTCCTTGGCACTCCAGCACCGTCTGAATTGGCTTTCTCAGCATTTCAGGAGGGCTTGTGTTACATTATGTAAGATTTAACAGCCATCACTTCTCCAAAAGTAATACAGAAAAGTGTTTTTTATGACACAAGAGGGAGATTTCTCATTTGCAAAGCTGATTCTTTGTTATTTTCAAATGACTGCCTTGGTGCAACTTCAATCTAATAACTAATTTTATCTATGAAAATACTAGAAGAAATTTTGTTGATATTTTGGTAAATGGAAGTGCCTGCTGAGAGGAAATTAAATTTGCCTTTTTATCTTCATATGTGCATTTCATATACGTTTATGTGTCATATTTAGATACGAGGACCCCTCAGGACGCTGCTGCATTCAGAGGAGCACAGGATGGGTGAGGTTGGACATGACCGTGGTGGGATCACCTGGTGACGTTCTGGAGCTGAGCAAACTGGTCCTTAAACCTCCAGTGAGGGCTGGTTTGTCCCAGCTCTGCTCTGCACGTGGAGCTGACAGATAAATCCTCACCCAGTCCTGCCCCTGCACGGCCCAGGAACCACCCCAGGCTTTCTGATCTCCTCAGGCAATTTCCTTTCCTCTCCATGGCCATTAATTCACCCTCTGGCCTTTCACGTGGACAGAATGTCCCTTTGCTGGCCCCCACGGACCCCACAGCCTTTGCTTCCCAGCACATGGCACCGGCCTCCCTGGGCAGGGAGCTTCTTGCCGTGCCTACAATATTAATTACAGGCAGTGGGGAGGAATGCTGCTTTGCTCTCCTGTTCAGCAATTTCCCCGGAAAAGGCACTCCGGGCGCTGCCGGGCTGGTGATGACTTTCCCGGCAGTGATTGAGTGCTCTGATAAGAAGCAGGAGTTTTGTTGTTACCTCATTTGCCCTGCTGGGCCCTTCCTCTGCAGCGCTTAATACTCTTCTGGCCAGACCAAGGTGTGGAAGGAGTGGAAAACAGAAATACACTTGGAAATTACCATCACCTAAGAGCACAGCCTGTGGTTGTGCTTTCCTTGAATTGCCCTGCACTCCGTGATTCGGGAATTGCTTTCTGTGATGGACAAACCCTGGGACCCTGAGTGATTCCTGTGCCTCTGCAGTCATGGCAGCAGAGAGCAGAGGAGTGTGAAAACCAGGACAAGAAAGGGCAAGGGCAAGTTCTCCCTGAACTGACTGAGCACTGAGCTGGCTGATTAATGTTTCCTAATTATCTCTCTAGGTGGAAAAGGGGGAATGCCAGGAGCTGTGAGGGGCTCACACACTCCATGGCTGCACAGGGTAAATTAGTCCTCATTTCTGAGCAATGTATTTCTGCATGGCACCTGTTCCTGCCATCACTCCTGGCTTGTCTTTCTTCACAAGCTGGTTTGTTCTGCTTTATTTCTCCCTTGTGGAAACACATTTATTATTTTACATTAGTGTGTGAAGCCTCAAAGCATCTCTTCCTGCATTTAAAGCAGGAGGGGAACCCTCCCTGTGTGACATTCCCAGGCAGGGTGGGCAGTGCAGCCTCACTGAGATCCAGGATGGGCTGATTTGGTCAGAGCCATTGCAATGAGCAAAGCATTTCAATCAGCAGCTGGGCCTTCCGTGGGCACTGAATGACAGAGCACAAGAGTTTCCAGAAGAGGAACCTGCTGCAGTCCTGCCCGTGGTGGAACTGGGACCACAAAGAGCTGAGTCTGGGGAGTGCAGGGGAAGTGCTTCAGCCACCAAACACCCTGTGACATCCTGCCAGACACGGCAGCCGCTCACCAAGGCTGCAAAAATTAGAAGTTACCTTGCATATGCACAGGGTATAGAGGAAGGCAGCAGAAAACAGCTTTACCTTCCATGGGGACTACCTAAAAATGAGAAATGCCGACTGCTCCTGGAGCCCAGTGTCTTCAGGGAGGACTCTGCACCTTTGGAGAGGAGGGAGCCCCTCCTGAGGAGGAGCAGACCTTGCAGCAGTGGCCCTGGGCTCCTTCCCTGGGCCTGACTCGCTGTGGGAGCCCGGGGAAACTCTGCACTCACATTATCCACATTATCCACATTATCCAACCTGCACTTTCTGGCCTGTCCCCTGCCCACAGAGATGTGGTCCCTGCTGCGTCCCCAGCCTCTGCTCTGAGCTCTGCACACGGAGCCAGCAATGGAAACTGCTCCAGCACCTCCCGGCTCCCATCCCTTGGCTGGGGCTGGTTATTTGTGTGTCAGCTCTGCTGTGCCCTTAATGTGCCCGGGGGGGTTTCTCTCAGCAGGCACCGAGGGCTTTCCTAATGGGGCCAGAGAGGAAACAGCCACAGGGCTCTGCAGCATCCGCTCCCTCCCTCAGGACCTGCTGGACTCCCCCACCCTCCCCCAAACCACAAAAATCCCACTAAGGCCAGGAGCTCTGGGTTAATTCACCAGTGCCGACTTAAACCAAGGCTGAGTGTGCCATGAGGGGGTTTTCTCTCAGCTCTGAGGTGATGAGGATTCCTCAGCACTGGGCACAGGAGGCAGAGATGCTGCAGACCCACAGATGACTGAGGCAGCAAAAAAACCTCAACATTTTCAGCTTCCCCTTCAAAGCCAAGAGTTGCCAAAACAGGTGGGAGTCAATAACCCCCAGGTTTTAGGGTGTTCTGGCTCGTGGCTGCTCAGACACATCCTCTGCCCCACAGCAGCCCCTGCCCACCCCTCAGTGCAGGTGGGAGCACTTGGGGCCCTGGATGGAGGTGGGAGGGACGGAGCAGCCACAGGAACGGGGAGGGCACTGCTGGTCCTGCTGCCACAGGGACTGACGGGCAACAGGAACACAAATACACAGAAAACACAAAAACAGACCTGAACAAAACAGACCCTGAGTTATGGGGCTGCTGGTGTCCCTCAGGGCACAGGGCACGCCGTGGGACACTTGTGTGGCAGCCGCAGCCACAGCACGCACAGTCCTCTGAAACAGAGGATGTGAAACAGCAGAGGGGAACTGCACTTCTGCCTGGGGAGATTTTTGGCTGTTTCAGCAGCTTCTTACAGGGCAGGGACTGGTGGGGAAGAGCTGTGGGACTAAGGAAACACCTCCTGAAAGCTGCATAATACAGAAAGATTAAAGAAAACACAACCACGGGGCATTTCTGAGCCATTTAATGCACCAACTCCTCCTCTCCCTTTCCCCTGGAAGATCTGTGGCCTCAGGAGTCTCAGAGGGATTCCTGTTTTCCCAGGGAACATGACAGGAATCAGCCAGTGCTGACACAGCCCTGAGAGAGGGGCAGAGTCACCCGGAGCATGAGCTCTGCTTGGGTTATTTCTGAGCTGGCAGAGGGGGAATGCAAGATAAGAAGGGAGAAGATGTGAAAACAACATTTTAAAGGCCATGGGCAATGAGGCAAGTCAGGAGGAATAATAAGAGCCCTGTCTGCATTAGGACTTCACTTACAAACAACTTGTGGAAGGTGGCTCTGAGATCAGTGTGATTTCATACCCGATTAAACCGTGCTGCAGTCCTGGAGGCAGCTTATAAACACGATTTCTGCTCTGTGCTGCTCACAGTCATCACACTCCAACCACGCTTACTAATTGTGTGTGCTCTGGTGAAGTGTTCTCCCAGCATCACCAGGCGGGGGTGGGCAGTGGGGAGGGGCTCAGGGCACCCAGACCCTCTGTCCCCCAGCCCAGGTGGCACAGGCCAGAGCTGTCCCCCAGCCCAGGTGGCACAGGACAGAGCTGTGCCCCAGCCCAGGTGGCACAGGATGGAGCTGTCCCCCAGCCCAGGTGACACAGGATGGAGCTGTCCCCCAGCCCAGGTGGCACAGGACAGAGCTGTCCCCCAGCCCAGGTGGCACAGGATGGGGCTGTCCCCCAGCCCAGGTGGCACAGGATGGGGCTGTGCCCCAGCCCCTGCACCCTCACACCAGGCATGAGCCAAGGGATTTTCCAGGCTTGACTTTGGGCCTCCAAAATTCAATGTACTCAGCAAGAGGAGAGGCTGCTGGGGATGGGGGGTGCCCAATAAACCCCAAAAGCTCCTGCAAGGACCCAGGTGCCCATGTGGGGAGCACCCACGGCAGAGGGGACCTGGCCTGATGCTCTTCATGCCCGTCAGGCGTGCTCACATTGAGCAGATTGCTTCAGAATTTGCATTCAGGCAATGGGAGTTGGAACAGGAACCATAAACTTGATCGGCCTCACGTACAAGGTGATTTACATAATTTCCTATTTGCATGGGGCTCCTGGTTAATTTTGCCACCCCTTGGATGATCAAATGCACTGACTTCCAGATGAAACGTATTTCAAGTTCAGAGGATTAACCTGCCTGCAAGAAGCGACAATGTTAACAGTTTGTTATCCCCAAAACACAATTCCAGGATCCCTGCAAGCTGGGGAAACTCAGCTGCCTCCATCCCTCAGGGAATTACATCCCTTCCAGGGCTTGGAGACAGAAGTCCGTGTCCAGGACTCCCTTTTCTCCCCTCTTTCAGTGCCTGGGCCGCTTCAATAGCGCTGATGTGGGTCACGGAGAGCTCTGTGTGCCCTCGCAGGGCTCCGGTTCGGTGTCCGGGGCTCTGGTTCTGTGTCCGGGGCTCCGGTTCTGTGTCCGGGGCTCCGGTTGGGTGTCCGGGGCTCCCGGCTCCCACAGGGGAGCAGCATTGCTCCTTGTGCCCGGGAGCGGAGCTGCGCTCGCTGCCGGAGCTCGGGCGGGTTCCGAGGGAAGGCGGCTGTGGGGAGAGGAGCAGCCCTGGTGCCGCTCTGAACGAGCCTGGGCTGTAGGAACAATGCACAGAAATTATTGCGTTGGGAACTCGGATAACCCGGGCTCCGGGGCTCTTCGGAGAGACCATCCCTGCCTGCCTCAGTTTCCCCACAGCAGGTACCGGGGTGGCGGCGCTGGCAGTGCAAGGACAAGGGCGGGGCCGATGTTAATTAATATCAGTTTGCAGAACGAGCTCTCGGACAGCAGATCCATGTCCGACACCCTGCTCGGGGATTCGCCCCCGTGCCCACAGACGGACCCACGGACACACCGTCACCGGGACTCAGGGGAGCCGCTGGGCCACGGCTGGCTCAGGGACAGGGAATTCTCCCAGCCCAGCAGTGCCAGGTCAGTCAGGGACCCGCCCCTGCCACCGCCGCCCTCCCGAGCCCGCGGGGACCCTCCACGGCCTGAGGGATGGGGACAACGACTCTGTGTGACAGGAATGGACATTTGTCACACACCTGCCACGCCTCCGTGTGTGACAGGAATGGGCATTTGTCACACGCCTGCCACGACTCCGTGTGTGACAGGAATGGGCATTTGTCACACGCCTGCCACGACTCCGTGTGTGACAGGAACGGACATTTGTCACACGCCTGCCACGCCTCCGTGTGTGGCAGGAATGAACACATCTCACACCTGCCACGATTCCGCGTGTGACAGGAACGAGCACATCGCACACCCGCCCTGCCGGCTGCACAGCCCGGCTGCCCCTCCCTGGGCGGGCAGGAGTACCTGCATCGATCTGCTGCTGTAACAGCAGCCCCAGGGTCGGAGCAGCAGCACCAGCCCGGCTCAGGGAGGTTCCTCGCCTCTGCTGCCTGGCACAGACCCAAAGCATTTTTCTGGTACAAGGGGCTTTTTTTCATGCATCACCAAAGAACAGAGCTGCTATTTTTAGCTCTAATAAGCATATTTAATTTCCTACTGCCTCATTTCTATGGTTGTGTGCAAGCAGCATTTCTGAGCACGGCCCTGGTGAGCAGGTGAGGATCCTGTCTGCATCCCTTGAGTGTCCAAACTGCTGCTGCTCCCCTCGGCACCACCAGACCCTGGGATTCAATAGAGAAAAACCTTCTGGGGCTGCCCCAGATGTGACCCCAAGGCTCCCACCTCCCCTGGGGACTGTGGGGTTCTCTGGGCACCCTCACAGCCACCCCCAGCGCCCCTGTTACCATCTGGGGCAGCCAAGGGCTCCCACCACACCAATAATTGATCAACACAACATCAGAGGTGCCTCATTGGCCTCCCAAAGTGAGCACACTGAGCCATGACTCCAAACTGCCCCTGCTGCCCGCTCACCCCGCTGGTGACTGCCGCTGCTGGGGACAGCCTGGAGTGTCCCAACCCCACCTGGATGTGTCCCTGTGTCCTGGGGACAGTCAGGAGTGTCCCAACCCCACCTGGATGTGTCCCTGTGTCCTGGGGACAGCCTGGAGTGTCCCTGTGTCCTGGGGACATCCTGGAGTGTCCCAACCCCACCTGGGTGTGTCCCTGTGTCCAGGTGTCCCTGCCTGGGCAGGATGGGCTGGATCATGTCCAGAGGTCCCTCCCAAGGCTCTCCCGTGACTCCCCAGCCCACCCAACACTGTCACTTTCCCCACCAGTGTCCCTGTCCCCCTCCACTCTCGGCACTGTCACCCCCCGACGTCTCTGCCACCCCTCTGGAGACAAGCCCATCTCCTGCAGGCTGAGAACTCCAAGTGCTCTGTGGATTTCCACCTGGCAGGGTTGAAATGTTTGCTGCAGACATAAGCCTTGTCACAGCTGATTTTATTTATCGTTGTGTAAGTGTATTTCCAAATAAAACAGAAAGTGAACAAATAAACTGGGTGAGAGCCATAAACCCTGCGCCTGCTCATTCACTTGAAGAAAAGCCTGCTTCAACTAATTAACCTGTGCAAGCCTTGTGCTGTTCATAAACAACACAGGAATTAATAGTGGATTTTTTTTTTCCAAACAACCAGCATATGCCAGTAAATTTTTATTGGGCAGCAAAACAGAAACATCTCCCCTTTCTGGGGTAGGTACTGCAACAGCAGTGAGAGGCTGAGCTCTTAAATGAGAGTGAAATATCAGAACAAGTTTATTTCCTGCCCTTGCTGCCTGTGCTGAGCACATCTGGGATGTGCTGTGGGAGGGGGAGCTGCAGCCCCCCCAGCACTGGGGGATTACAGAAACAACCACCAAAACACGAGTTTCGGCACCAAATCTCCTCACAGATCCAGTGGGAGGATGGATTATAGAGCACAGCAGTCTGAGAGGCTGGGAGGGGCAGAGAGGAGCCTGTGGAATGAGGACAGAAAGCTGTGGAGCTGTGGGGATGGGGAGGAGGGTCAGGAGAGGGGAAACTCTAGGAAAATAAACAGTGGGGAAGTGGCAGGGATGTGATGGGGATGGGGATGTGCTGGGACAGGGATGTGATGGGGACAGGGATGGGATGGGACAGGAATGGGATGGGACAGGGATGTGATGGGACAGGGATGTGNTTTGGGGACAGGGATGTTTTGGGGACAGGGATGTCCTGCCCTGCACAGGAGCTGTCTCAGGCTTTGTTTTCAGACCAGCCCTGTCTGTTCACTGGTCACACACACAGAATGGGAGACTGGGGAAAATAGACAGGGGGCAGAAATACAAATCAAGGAGTAACATTTTTGAAGGAGAATTATAAATTGCAATTTAATCACATAATCACTTTGACACTCTCAAGCAAGCTAATTTCTTCCCTTGCCTCATTTCACCCACTTGGCAAGACGAATCTTGATGAATAATGTCCTATGAATATTTAATTTTTTTGATCAATTTGAATTTTTTTTCTCCTATCCCTACCTGCTGGAAAAATCAGTTCTCTCCTCTTCTCTTCTCCCAAACATACAGAGAACAACAGCTTCTTCTTCAACTTCCATTCTCCCCTGTTTTCATGATTTTTCCCTCCCCTTTGGAAGGTTTTTGGCCAAGCAATGATCGTCATCAACCCTTGCCCATCCTCTGCCAGCTGGGAAACTGGGGCCAGCCAGGGAATTCCCTCAAGCCAGGAAAACTTTGCAGAGGCAAGAAAATGATAATCCCGAATGGTTTTAAAGCAATTGAAATAAAATCATGTTGTTTGTGCAGGAATTTGGTGACTGAGGAGAGGGGAACAATGATCTGGCTGTTAATGAGCATTGGCAGCAGCGCCCACACGGGGGTGGTGGGACCCTCGGGGTCACCCCCAGCAGCTCCTGCTCCTTTATCAGCTCTGATAAGGCTGTGGGGACCTCTGCCAGTGCAGGAACTGCTGGATGTCCCTGCTGGGCTCACCTGGGAACAGCCAAACCCCTCTTGGTGCAGGAGGGAAGGATAAATGCTCCACCTGAAGCCCTGTCTGCTTTATTTGCTGTTTTTCTTTGTTCCTCCCGACAGTTCAATCCGTTCCTGCCTAAAATTGCCGAATTAGGAGAGTGTTTTCAAAGTTAACACTGACTCCAAGCCAGAAATCAATGCCCTTGGCTCCACAGCACAATCCATCCCCAGCACTGCTGCTCCCCACGAGACTGTGCTGAGGCCATGGGAAACACAGAACTGACTTTAGCCTGAAATCCAGTGGCTCTGGGGACAGGGGAAAGCACCCGAGGGCAGCAGCCAGGGCTGCAGGAGCCCCCGGGCTCCCCCTCCAGCCGAGCTGCTCCAGTCTGAGCACAAATCTTCCCTCAAATCCCTCGCCCGAAACTCAAACCTGACAACGAGCGAGTGAGCGGCTGCAGCAGCGCTGGGCACGGGCTGTTTGTTGAAGCTGTTCATTAAAACCGACAGTCAGCCACCAGGAATCCGGCTGGAACGCCCCCACGGGTCTCAGGAGGGAGAAGGGAGCCTGGGTGCGGCGGCACGGAGGGATTGTGAGCACGACTCGAGCTGAAGTTCACAGCCGAGCTGCACAATTAATCCTGCCCCACACTCAGGAGTTTGTGCCCTCGATGGATTGAAGGAGTCAGGGATGGAACTGAAAATAAACCCACTGGAAAAGCCCCCCCACCTCCCCCACTGCCAGAACCCTCCGCTGGCGCTGAGGGCCCATTTCCATGCACGGCACAGAGGAAACTCCCCCGGGGCAGGGTCAGACCGGGCTCCTGGAGGCCACTGAGCCTCTGTGCAAACCTGAGCCCCTCTGCTCCGGCTCCCACCTCTGCACTGCCCCAGAGCATCCCAAAATCTGCCTCCCTGGGCCCAGAGACCTGACAGAACTGCCAGAGACCAGAGCTGCTGTCTGTGAGTGCAGCTGCTGGGCAGCAACCCCAGGTAAGCCAATGGATTCTGGATGATGAATAATTAAGTGACCTGGCACATGAAATGGGGGAGCCTCCTCTCCACATACCCCTCGGGGCTCAGGGCGCTCCTGTTAGTGGGCTGGAGACTTCCTGGCTGCTTCCTCCCCTCCATCCATCCCTTTCTCTCCCGCTCAGCAGCATTGATCCAACCCCTCCTCTGCCCTCAGCCTCTCCCCAATCCAGCTGCCAACTTCCCTTTCTTCTCCAGTTCTGCCCCCAGCTCCTGTCTCTGCCCCTGCCCCACGGCCTCTGCCCCTCAGCACCTTCCTCCAGAGCTGACACTGACATGGAGTGAGTCCTGCACAGACCGACAGGGCAAACACCATTTCCCACCCATGAATGCCCCAGCACAGCTCTCTCCCTGTGTTATTTCACAGCCTCAGCAGCACGATCCCTGCGCTCTGCTGCTGCACAGAGCCACATGTCCCTGCAGCCCCCTCAGCCCTGGGGCCGTCCCTGCCCCTCCATGCCCCATTATCCCCGTCCAAAGCGTTTTTCTTCATTTGCTGGAGCCTAACGAGGGCCACCGTCCCCGCTAATGGCACTCACTTCATTATCGGCTGGGCTCTGCCTCAGCCTGTGGCTCCGCACTGCCACAGCCTGAATCTCACCACCAGGGTTTTAATTTGGGATTAACCGATCGGGAAATTAGATCACTGGTTCCATCAGTCATCCTGCTCTCCCTGTTCCCTCCTGCCTTGGCTGCAGTGGGAGCTCCCAGGGAATGGGCACAGTCTGAGGCTGCCAGAGCTCCAGGAGTGTTTGGACAGCATTCCCAGCCACAGGGTGGGTTTTTCTGGTGTCCTGTGCAGCACCAGGAGCTGGACTGGATGATCCCTGTGGGTCCCTTTCAGCTCAGGATATTCCATAACCTTTATGCTTAAGCCCAAATGAATTTATTGTCCTGTTCAAACCCATATCTGGGTGTATCCATCACTGCGTGTGCGTGTGTGGCCCTGCAGATGAATGCACACACACGTACACACACCTTATCCTGTAAATTCCTGCTTTTTGCTTGCATTTCTAGGGCAACACTTAATGGAAGATGAATCATAATAGAAGCCCCAGCTGGGGAAGCCACGATACAGCCCAGGCCCCAGAAAGTCAATTACTCTGGAGGAGAGGGTGAGGAGAACTGAGGAGATTTGCATGGAAATAACTGATCTCCCGATACAAAGGATCACACGGGCTGTGCTGGCAGACAGCTGTAGGGAAAGGTAAAGGCAGAGGATCAAAACACACCAGGCATGCCTGTGGTAATCAGCATTTCTTTGTTCCTTTGTTGGAGGCTGAGCTGGTGGAGATCTGGCTGCATTCTTGCAAAAGCCATTCATTGAAAATTAATGACAGCTTAAGTTTTCAATTAAATTTTAATTTAAACTCTGTGATTGGTGCAGATCAGCACAGTGCCACTTGTGTCAGTGATTTATCTCGGCTGAGGGTTTGGCCCCACGTCTCCAGTGAAAGCTCTGCCAAAATAAGCTGCAGCAGAGATCCTCCAGCCAGATCCCAAAATGTGCTAAAGCCCTGGAAGGTGCAGGTGGGCATGAAATCAATGCCTGGGACCTCAGAAAACTCCACCAGGGGCCCAGCTGAACCTCCTGGTGTGTAAAGTACTGCCCCGAGTGAAAATTGGCCAGAAAGGAAAAATCCTGCAATCCCCAAAGGGCCTTTTCCTTACCAAGGGGGGTCTGTTCATGGTTCAGGGTCCTGGTGAGGATCAGAGAACCCCAGAATGGTCTGAAGGGACCTTAAAGCCCGTCCAGGTTTGGTCTGAAGGGACCCTAAAGCTCATCCAGCTCCCCCCCTGCCATGGCAGGGACACCGTCCCCTGTCCCAGCTGCTCCGAGCTCCATCCAACCCGCCCTGGGCATTTCCTGAGGTGTCCTTTGCAGAAATACAGCCTGGAACCAGGAGGGAAAACCTGAATTTGTGTCTCTGCCGTGCACCAGCCTCTGCTGGGCTCACCTGTGTGACCTCCACCCCTGGGGACGTGGGGACAGCCATGGGCACATCCCTGCTGGCTTCATTCCAGAGCAGGGCTGTGGTTTGGACTCACTGCCTCTTTGCATCCCATTGAACAGATCTGTGGCAGGGAGTCTAATATGTTAGGAAGCTTAACACACTCTTTTTTATACGTAATGTAGTCATTTCTCAATCTGCCACTCTCAAGAAGTTCTTTTTTTTTCTCCTTGCTGTTGAAACCTATCTGGATTGAATCATTGAATCATTATTCCTGATGTTCCGTAAGTCTCGTTCTGAATATTTTTAGAATTAAAAAATGAGATTTCTGCTTGTGACTTTTTTTTTGTTTATAAATTTTGCATATATCTGCAATACAAAAGCAGCAAAAAGAATTCAACTGAATCCTTTCAAGAACAGGATCAGCTTGTGATGTGCAGAGCAAAACCATTGGGTTTAACGGGCTGAGGGGCTGGAAGGGAATGAAGCAATTAAGGGGAAGGAGGGATGTGGAAATGAGGGTCATTTGCACTTTACAGAAATCCAGACCAACACTGAGTTATCTCTCAGGCTGTGAGGGCTTGGAAAACCCAAGGACAGCGAGGCAGAGGCTCTGTTGACACCGCTGCTCACATTTTGGCCGGGTAACACTGAGGGAAGAACCACCTGCCACTGCAGCTTTATCCCTGAGAGCTCAGGGGTTTGTGCTTCGGGCTGGAACAGCCGGTTCCAACCCACCTGGTGAGGGTTGGGCTGCACTAAACCCGGGGAGAGAAGCGTTCAGGGGGTGAGTCACCTCCCCAGCCCCAGCCCCAGCCGTGCCTGGACGGGTTTGACTCACGGCAGTGATATTCACAGAGCACCGCCAGGGCAAGGCTGTGATCAGCGGCATTAGTTGGGCTCATTTGCACTGTTTGGAGAAAACAGATTGTGGGTTTGCTCTGAGTGATGTTTGGGAGGCTTCAGAGCCAGTGGCAGTGATGGATGGGCCCCGAGGAGCAGAGCAGAGCAGGCAGAGCAGGCAGAGCCCTGCAGCCAAGGTGAGAGGTGGGAGCTGACAGCAGGAAAGGCTTTGTGCATCCCCTTCTTCTCCTGGGGCTCTGCACAGGCTCCTCTGCACATCCCCTTCCCCATCCTGAGCTCTGCACAGGCTCCTCTGACCATCCCCTTCCTCCTCTCGGGCTCTGTAACTGTTTCCCTGTCCATCCTCTTCCTCCTCCTGAACTCTGCAAAGGTTTCCCTGCCCATCCCCTTCCTCCTCCCGGGCTCTGTAAATGTTTCCCTGCCCATCCCCTTCCTCCTGAACTCTGCAAAGGTTTCCCTGCCCATCCCCTTCCTCCTCCCGGGCTCTCAAAGGCTCCCCTGCACATCCCCTTCCACTGGGGCTCTTCCAGCCCAACCTGTTCTTTGGTTCTGTGGTTTATGGTCACTCCTGGCAGGGATTTTCAGTTTGGGAAGAAAGTTCCTTCCCGGCTGTGCTGCAGCTGCTGCCCCTGCTCCCACTGGTGACACGGACAGGCCTCACTAACGTGGGTTTCTGGGAAGGGGCTCACAGCTTCCCGTGCTCCCACATCTCTGAAGGCAGCAGATGAGACAGGAAAGTCATTTTCCATCTGTCTGTGAAGGGCTGTTGGGTTCTCACCCATACGTAAAGCAGAGCCAGCAGAGATTGTTACAGGCTCAATGACAGCGCTCTACAAATGTTAATATGGTTTTTAATTGGGAGGAATAATGGCCTGCTGCTGCGTGCTTGGCACACCAGGCTCTGCAGCTACTTGATCCGAGCCCTTTTTGGGAACAGAAGGGGAAAACTGCAATTCTGCATTTCAGTCACGATTTATTTAAAGTAGCCGAGGTGCTGAGCTGACAGCGATGGTGTCCCTCCTCCCCCTGGTTATCCCAGGGACAGCAGGGGCAGAGCCACCACCCCCCTGCCCGGGGCTGGCTGAGCCCTGCCAAGTCCTGTGGAGGGGGACAGGAGTCACTGCATGGCTGGGTGGGAAGGGAAGCTCATCTCGTCCCACCCTGCCGTGGGCAGGGACACCTCCCACAGCCCAGGGCACCCCACGGCCCCTCCAGGCAGGGCTGGGCTGATTTTGGTGTGGGGTTTGATGCATTGCCAAATTCTGCAGGCGTTAACGAGGGCCTGTGTACCCAATGACATCAGGAAAATAATCGGAATTAACTTTTAAACAGATGAGTCAAATTGCATTAAATACCTTTGTGAACCCTTTTGTTTAAAATTGAGGTGGACTAACTTGGTTTTGTTTGCTTCACTTTAATTCCAAGTAGCACCATCCAAATGGAAGTTTAAAGAAATTTAACCAAACTTACAGTTGATTAGTCCCTGGATCTCCTGAGCACTGGGAGCAGTGTGAGACTCCTGAGCTGCCTCTGTGGGGTGGGATCCCATCGTGGGAACCCTCCCAGGAGGGCAGGGACTGCTCTGACCAAGCCTCTGAGTCCCCATGGGCTTGACCTTTGCATTCCAGCCCCTCCACTGACACCTTTCCCTGGGTTTTTGGTCCTCATGGCCAGTTTTGGCACAAGGCAGGGCATGGCCCTGCTCCATGGGAGGGCAGGCAGAGGCTCCTGGTGCTTCCCTGGCTGCCCCAGCCCCTGGTGCAGAGCCTGAGCTCCAGGAGCCCCACTCAGGGACTGATATTCCTGTGTGGGGGAAACAGAGGCACAGTGAGAAATCCCCCCTGGGTGATCAGGGTGATGGCTGGGGNGGAAAAGGAGGGCTCAGAGCATTGTGGAGTGGGCTGGAAAAGGACCTCAGCTGGCAGCATTGTCAAGGGCAGAGGGAGGAAATTCCTGCCCAGCCTCACTCCCTGTGCAGAGCAGAAAGGGCAGCCGTGCTGCTCTCCCCCCTTNAGCCCACCAGAGCCTGACCAGAGCTCGGCTCTCCCCTCACTCACCCAGGCACGGCTCGTCCCAGGGCAAAGGGAAGGGTGGAAAAAGAGAATTTGCATTCATGGCCAGCCCTGGGAGAGC
>VXBB01007109.1:129956-143559 GCA_013399915.1 Illadopsis cleaveri | reverse complement strand
TTGTTGTTGTTGTTGTTGTTGTTGTTGTTGTTGTTGTTGTTTTAAAGATAAACAGATTTGTAGTGAGAAAAATAATTAGTCTAAAAATTCATTTGTGGGTTTTTTCTCCCTTTTCCTTTCCTTCTCCTAGTGCGTGTTAATAAAAATCTATCTGATTATCTTAAATTAGAGCCTGTTTTACCTTTTTTCTCCCCAAATCCTATCTCCCAATTAGTAAACAGCACATCCCACACTGGAAGCTCTGCCTGGACACCTCTGTGAGCACAGGGGAGCACAGCTCAGGGTGCCCCTGGTGCTGGGGGGCACGGGGGGAGCAGGGGTGGGGCTGAATTCCTCGGGTTATTTCACCAGATAAAGTCATCCCAAATTTATTGTGCCTCCTTCCCCGAGGCCGCGGGGTGAAAGTGCAGAAAACGCGAGAGCTGGAGGCAGAAAGGGCAGAAATGGAAATGGATTTAACGGTGTGAGCCCAGCCCCGAGCCGGGGACGGGGACAGGCGGAGCAGAACCGCGGGGGAGGGCTGGCCACAGCACCGCGTTTGACAGATCACAGCGGATTATCCGAGCAGGGATTGAGTTCCTTGAGCTGCATTTCACAGCCTGGTTTGCAGCCCAGCCACACAAACCGGCAGGGAGCTGGTGTGGGCTGCAGGAACAAGTGCAGGGGATGCAGAGAGTTGTTTGTTAACGGGCTGTTACTGGCAGGAACTCAGGTGTGCAATGGTGCAAACTCACACTGACACCCTCCTGACCTCTCCCTACACGCTGGTTTCTGCAAGGCTGGGAGCTGGGGAGCAGAGCAGAGCTGCCAGAGCTGCCTGCGAGCCCTGCAGATGAACAGAAAGCTTCAGAGAATCACATTTTCATGGAAACCAGTGACTGCTCAGATACACTTCTCCCCGAGCCATGATTGTCTCATTGTAACTGCTCTTTGCCTTGGAAGCTGTTTGGGTGGAGCAGGCAAACCCCTGACCTCCAAAACAGCCGAGGATGGAGAAATTAACCAGATTAATGCTCCTGCGATTTGAGCCTCGTGGTGGGTGGGATTTTTGGCTGCCAAAGCCCTTTCCTGTGAACATGAGACATCAAGGCCGTGGATATTTCAACACACATTTTATCAGCAGTGCAAACAGAGACTCCACAAGGCGTTTTGCATAAAGAGCTGGATGCATTCTCTCCAGCAGGGTATTTTTAGCTCCCCAGCGCAGTCATGTGGTCGCTGATCCGCCCGTGTTGCCCCAGTGGGTTGCAGACATATGTTGGAGTAAATGTGGCAGGGAAAGCTGGGCTGAGACAGGCAGAAATCCTTTTAGGATCAATTATTGACACGCTCCTTCCCAAAGCTGCTCCCTGAGCTCACGGGGAGGAGGAGGGTGGTGGGATTTGCATCCTGCCAGGGGCTCTTTGGGTTTGTAGGATGGACACTGTGGGATGGGGTTAACATCCCTACAGATAAATGAAATGGGAGGAAAAACAAGCAAAAAAAGAAAAAACCCGACACAGTAAAGGAGAGGAGAGGAAGACACAAATCCACTCAAATCCAAACTCACTCAAAGTGCTGAACACCAAGGGAGAAACGGCCCAGATCAGGCTGTTGTTGTAGTGATCATAAAACGGGGTGAATGGGGTCAGCTTTCATTTTAATGTAAATTGGTCTAAACTCTGTAACAAATCTGATCTCAGAAAGCATCATAAATATAAACACTTGTACAGCACCTTTGGCACCACAAAACAACTTCAGTCTCTCCGTGTGTTTGAGGGCAGAGCAGCTGGGAGAGAAGAACCCTTGCACTGAGGGAACACTTTGTTCCAACAAACATTTCCTTTTCTAATTCTCTGCCTAGATAAGAAATTACTTAAAAATGCCTCCTATCCACTCAGCCGTGTTAAGAGTGGTTTGGAGATGCGAGAAAAACAAAATTCCTTATAAATGGTTTTTCTCTCGTGAGCAGCCCTAGGTTTTTCTCCTGGATAAAACAGGGGAGTTGGAGCATGGAGGGTCCTGCTCTCTGAGCAAGGAGCAGCATCTCACACGGGCAGGTTTAATGAATTGGAATCATCCAGTTTCCTGGGTTTGCTTTGATGANGGGTGGGCAGGGCACAGGAACGGGCTGAGCTGGCCCGGGAGCTTTCTGCCTTGGAAATCCCTCATGTTCTGACAATAACCTTTATTTTGTGTGACACTGGAGGGGCAGCCTGGGTTCTTCCATGAGGAAATTCCTCCCTGGGAGCTGGTGAGTGTTGGCACCTTCCCCACCGAGGTGGCTCTGCTGTGGGAGCTCCTTCCCCCCAGGAGCACCTGCCTGCCCTGCCCAGGCAGCTCTGGGAGGGATTCATCCCTGGGAGGGACAGCAGCCAGGGGAGCAGGGGACAGCACCAGCCCCGTGACACGGCCACGTGCCGGCCACTGCTCCCAGCTGCCCAGAGCCCCATCAACAGTGTCACCCACGGTGTCACCAGGTGACACTGGCGCCTCCCCCTAACATTTCCTGAGGTTTTGGTCCCAGGATCTTCTCTCTGGGGCTGTCAGCAAATGTGACACGCGGACACGGAGCAGCAAAGACTGGTTCTGACAGCTCACGTAGAAGAAATATGAGGGGAAAATGGATTGGAATAAAATGAGGAATGAGGTGACAGAAGGGGCTTTATTTGATAGAAAGGGTTTTAAAGTGGGATGTCTGATAGGCCTCGTTAATCATCATCTGCAAACAGGGAGAAGCTTTCCCTCAGGATCATGGAATTGCCCAGGGTGGAAATGACCTTTCAGATCATCGAGTCCAGCTGTCAGCGCAGCACCAGCACCCTGCTCACCACTGGAACCTGTCCTCAAGTGCCACATCCACACGGTTTTGGGCACTTGCAGGGGTGAGGACTCCACCACTGCCCCCGGTACTCAGTGCACGCCTGAGAACTGCCCTGGGCCCTGCTGGGAGCTGAGGGCACAGAGCAGGGGACAGCCCAGCCTGGGCCAGCTCCCCTCCCCTGGCAGCCCAGCCCCCCTCACTCCTCCTGCCTGCCCCCCAAAAACCTGAGCTCGGAGAAAATGGGCTGCAGGAAAACCTACAGAGAGCCTTTCTGAACCTCAGACCCCCAACACTCCCTCCTCACACTCATTAGCCCAAACCTCTTGGAAGGCTCACGCTGGAAAAACAAAACAATCCTTTATCAATTGTTTTGGAGTGGGCAAAGGCTGGAAAATGTTCCTGATTGCCTGGGGAGGGGAGGGGGCTTATCCTGTGAGCTGCTTTGGGCCCCTTTGGGTTGTTATTTTATATCTGAGCACTGTGACACTGTGCTGAGGGTAATTATGGGGAAGGTGCCTCTGGAGAGGCTCTGGGGGTGCACGGCCGTGTGTGTGTCTCAGGGAATGGGGCTGCTGCCACCCCCAGCACTGTCCCTCCCTGCCCAGCACACAGGGAACACCTCGGGGCATTTCAGGGATTTTCCAGGCCCTGAAATCCACCCCCAGGACAGGGAGACCTGCCCTGCCTCCCCCAGGCTCTGGAATATCAACATCATTTTTAACCCCCCCATCCAGCAGGGGCAGGCAGGGCTGCCTGTGGCACGGGCACAAGTGCCCCGAGGTGCTTCTCTAATCCTTCCAACTGGTATTTCCATAATAAACTCTTCACTGGAGAGAGAATTCACATTAAGCAGCTTTTCTTGTCCAATATTCCTTCTCATTTCTCTTCCTTGTCTCTTGCTAACATCTGTTGAACAAAACTGATAACAACAGGGGACCCAGTGCAGTCACTCCGGGGCTGCACCATCAATCCACGTGCCTGGGAGGTGAAAATCCAAAATCCCCTCGTGCCCAAAAGGCTGGAATGGTGTCCCCAGTGCAGAACCTCCCACCCGTGGCTGCAGAGACTGCAGCTCGTCCCTTTCCCACCCCGAGTTAAGATGGATTTGAGTAGAACATGCAAACACTTTGGACATGTGAAGAATAAATAAACATAGGGCAAGTAGTCCACTGCAGATGTGTTAGAAATGGAGAAAACAAGGTCCTGTAATGACTGAGATAAATAAAAGCAGTCCCCCAAGCCCCTGATAGATTTTCTACTTCTCCAAAGCCTTATGAGTCTCTTGTTTCTGCAAAATTAAGCCAGAAATCTAAAAATCATTCGCTATATTCTGGTTTTTCTCCCTGCTATTGCCATTTCTGGTCTAATTAACAATCCCTCAGAAGCAGCTTTAGTGCCCTGGAGCTTCAGTCCCTGCAGGAGATGGAGCTCCAGGGGCTGAAAATCCCCCAGGCCTGGCAGGAGCAGGACACTGCTGACCCCACAGAGGGGCAGGACACTGCTGACCCCACAGAGGAACAGGACACTGCTGACCCCACAGAGGGACAGGACACTGCTGACCCCACAGAGGAACAGGACACTGCTGACCCCACAGAGGAGAGGACACTGCTGACCCCACAGAGGAACAGGACACTGCTGACCCCACAGAGGGGCAGGACACTGCTGACCCCACAGAGGAACAGGACACTGCTGACCCCACAGAGGGGAGGACACTGCTGACCCCACAGAGGAACAGGACACTGCTGACCCCACAGAGGGGCAGGACACTGCTGACCCCACAGAGGAACAGGACACTGCTGACCCCACAGAGGAGAGGACACTGCTGACCCCACAGAGGGGAGGACACTGCTGACCCCACAGAGGAACAGACACTGCTGACCCCACAGAGGGGAGGACACTGCTGACCCCACAGAGGCTCCATTCCCCCAAAATCCCGGCAGGGACACCGGGCTGGGGTCCCACAGAGCCATGGGACAGATCAGGGAGGGTATTGATGAGTTATCAGTGAGATTATTGATGAGTTATCAGTGGGTTATTGGTGAGTTATCAGTGAGGTTATTGATAAGTTATCTGTCAGTTATTGGTGAGTTATAAGTGAGTTATTGGTGATCCATCCATGGGGTTATTGATGAGTTATTAGTGAGGTTATTGGTGAGTTATCAGTGAGTTATTGGTGAGTTATCAGTGAGGTTATTGGTGAGTTATCAGTGAGTTATTGATGACCCATCCATGGGGTTATTGGGGAGTTATCAGTGNGGGTTATTGGTGAGTTATCAGTGAGTTATTGGTGACCCATCCATGGGGTTATTGGTGAGTTATCAGTGGGTTATTGATGAGTTATCAGCGGGTTATTGGTGAGTTATCAGTGAGTTATTGATGACCCATCCATGGGGTTGTGGTGAGCCCTGCAGGAGGAATCCCCGGAGCCGTTCAGGAGCAGCAGCAGCTCAGCAGCACAGCCCCCCCGAGTGTGGCAGCAGCCAGGGGAGCCAGGCAGGCTCTGGCACACCCAGGAAACCTCCAGGAACACCCTCGTCTGCTTGCAGTCAATATTTAGACTCTCACTAGGCATCAGCTCCTTATTCTGTTAACACTCAGAGCTGGGAGACAGGTTTGGAATGGAAACAGCCACGTTTCCTGGCATCTTCTCCTCCAAATAACTGGCAAACTTATTTTTGACACGTATTTGCATTTCTACAAAGCTCTGTGTTTGGATGGATTTTCCCCATTTCTGTGCAGAGTTTCCCTGTCTGGAGGCAGGCACAGGACACAGGTTTGTGCCCAGAGCACAGCTGCAGCAGGGGCTTTGGAGTGAGGGTTTAACATCATTCAGAGGGAAGATTCAAAGTGAGGGTTTAACATCATTGACTCTTTCCCACCACCCCCTGCTCTGTTTCACCTGGTGATTTGTTCAGGGCTACGCAGAGTTGTCACTGTTTTCCCTTCACACCACAGTCACTGTCACAGTCCCTTCCCAAAGCCTCTCCCTCCGTCCTGGCTGTTTGTTAATGATCACTGCACCATCCTCATCCTGGGAACCCATCCAAGCTGGCAAATATTTGGGTTTAAAATGGCTTTGGTGAACCCCAGATCTCCCATCTCTGCCCCGGTGAGGGAGTGAGGCTGACACGGGTGTGGGTTCATTTCCCACTCAGGATTTGCACACAGCTGCTCCCTGCCCTGGCTGAGGGATGCTGCTGCTGAGGCCTCGCACTCAGAAAGTTCCCAAAACTCCTTAAATCCCATCACAGCACAATTAGAAGTTTTGCTGAGTTTTAGACCAGGCTCTGACTCAAGGCAGGCTGCACAGAGGAAAATAAAAAGGTCTTTTTGACATGTTTTGACCAATTTTACTGTTGCCACAAAGTGCTTTTTTCTCCTGACATCCAGAGGAGGAATTGTTCCATCTGACTCCAAAGGGATGTCATTAATTCAGGCGTCTGTGTTATAAATGTGTGTTTGGCTGATACATTCTGGGTGTCTTTCAAGGCCAAGTCTCTCCCATCCCACAGTTCTGCAGCACAACAACTATCACAGTCTGGAGCAATGCACCGTTGAGGCAAACAATTATCAAAAAAAGAAATTAAATTAATTGACCAGGGAAGTGATTATGTGAGACTGTGGGGATAATTAAAACTGACACATGTTTTGATGCATTTATAGCAGAAATGCTCAGGGGCACAACGGTGAGTGGCCTTTTGAGCCCCATCCCTCAGCCAGGGCATCCCCACCCTGCCCACCAGGGCAAACTGCAGCCAGAAAAACCCCACAGTGGGCTGGGTGGGAAAAGACCATAAAGTTCATCCAGTGCCACCTTCCCAGGCTGCTCCCAGCCCTGCCCAGCCTGGCCTGGCCACTGCCAGGGCTGGAAATTTCTATCTGCACGTTTTTCCTGATGGCATTCCTGTGGCTGGGACTCCCAGGGCTCCCAGGGAACACAGCTGGTATTTAATGTCATAAAGGCAGGAGAGAGGATTGGGGCAGAGTTGTTGTCCACCTCAGAACTCACAGAGGCTGCCAGGACAAGGTTTGAAGGCAATAAAAGGGGAGCTCTGGAATTGTCTGGTTTTAGTTTGACTTTCAGAGCACACAGGGAGCGGGGAGGTGCTGCCAGGGGAGGCTGTGGAGGCAGAGGGTGGGAACAGAGCTCGGGGGATTCATGGAGAGCAGCTCTGCAAAGAGCTGCTGAGAGCAGCAGGCAGGGACTTGGCCCTGCTCTGGAGCTCAAAAATCAGGTTTTGTACCTGGAATTCGTCTGGGGTGTCCCCTTGCTCTGCTGGGATGGCTGCTCCTGGGACAGCCCTGGGGCCCTGGACCACAGAGTCCCTGCTGCCAGGAAATGTCCCCATGCCAGAGATGTCCCCATGCCCTGCNGACTTGGCCCTGCTCTGGAGCTCAAAAATCAGATTTTGTACCTGGAATTGGTCTGGGGTGTCCCCTTGCTCTGCTGGGATGGGAAGAGCTGGGACAGCCCTGGGGCCCTGGACCACAGAGTCCCTGCTGCCAGGAAATGTCCCCATGCCAGAGATGTCCCCATGCCAGGAGACATCCCCCCACATGTTCCCCTGTGCCAGGAGGTGCCCCCATGGCAGGAGATGTCTCTGTGCCAGGAGATGTCCCCATGCCCTATGCCACAGGGTCCCCCATGCCAGGGGATGTCCCAGTGCCAGGAGGTGTCCCCATGCCAAGGGATGTCCCCATGCCAGGAGGTGTCCCCCTGCCCCGTGGGTGCCCTGCAGGGACATCCCCAGCACTCAGCAGGGCCCAGCCCTGGGAGCACCACGGGGCTCATGCTCAGGTGGCTGCAAAGGCTTTGGGATCTGCTGTGAACGAGTTTGCTTGGACGGACACGAACTCCTCAGAACAAAGATCATGTGGGCAGGAGGAGGATGGATGGGCAGTCTTAATTAACTGTTTCTTGTGTCATATTCTTAATAATTTGGTTGCTATTCCTGCAGTCTGTTACAAACTTCATTAAATTTACTTGCCTCAAGGGCATTTCCACCTCTTATAATCAGCCTCTCTGCTGTCAAAGATAAATTGCCTGATGGGATAAGTTGATGCTGCACAAACGGAGCTTGCTTTGAACTCGTGGTGATAAGTAGCACCAGACAGGAGGTTTTTCTGTTGTTTATCTTTGTACTGATATGGCAGAAATAAAAATGGGTGTCGCTTTGCTGCCTGAGCCGCATCCATCAGGCTGAGCTGAGATCAGAAAATACCACTCAACTTAAAGAAACAAAAGGAGCTAAACTGGAACACTTAAGAATAGAGTTTTGGTTCTTTGATGTGTGCATTTAATATTGATGTGCTGAGGTGATCAGTTCCGAAATTTGATCTCTTCCAGGAGATCAAAACCAAACTCCTCAGTTTTGTTCACAGGATGGTTTTGGGCTGGAAGGAACCTCAGAGCTCATCCCTGGAGCTGATATTTTTGAGAAAGAGTTGACAGAATTCCTGTAGCCCTGGTTTGGTGCCTGAGATGTTTTGGTTTTCTGAAATTCTTTTCCCAGGGAATTTTCTATAAACAAGAGAAATGTTTTTGTAACTGTAACTTTGTTTTTCATTCCTTTTCCTAGGAGGGACTTCTTCTTGCTGTCCCTCTGCTCTGAGCAATGTGAGTGAAGAGGTTTGTCTTTGTGTCACCAATCCAACTGGTCTGTGTGAAATAGTATAAAAGGGAGACACATCCCAAAAATAGAGGAGTCATTTTCAGCCTTCTGAACCTCAGTCTGTGTCCTTGTGGTGTCAAACAGCCTCAATCCCCCGTGTCCTGCCCCTGCTCAGAGCAGCCCCTGCTGCTCTCGTGGCTGGAGGGACCAGGGTCAGTTCTGTGCCTGCAGCAGCTCCAGCCTCAGTGCTGATGTGGGTGTAATCTCCTAATTAACACTTCTTTTAAAAAGCACTTAATGCCGATGACAAAAAAGCTTTGGAACTTAATGCACTAACTCAATAACAGCATAACCTACTTTCTTCCAAATAAGAAAGCAGGGAATTATTAGACATCAATGCATCATTCGCTAATGAGTTGTAATTCTGTGTTAATTTACCAACCAGCTGATTAGATATGGGAGATTTACAAAATATTGTGGAGATTGTGGTTCCAGAAAACCTGCTCAACATCAGGGGAAAAAAGTCATTAAGTTTTTCTCTGTGGTGCACCTGAAATTATTAATTAGTTGGCATTTAAGAGAAATTCATTGAAAAATGGTCTGAACTGACAGATTATAACATTGGAATTAACACAGGGAAAAGCACAAACATTCCACTGCTGTGCTCAGGAGGACAGGGATCCCACACATTAAAGCATTGCCAGGCTCAGGTGTGGGAATATTCATGTAAATATTGTCTCTCCAGTGTCAGATGTTGTTCTTTAAAATGGCTGAGGAATTCCACACCTTCCCTGCTTCAGAAACCACCTTGAAAATTGCATGTTTTCTGTGAGCTGAGCTGTGACACAATGTTAAATGCAAGTAAGGAAAAAACCCACCACGAATGAATTGAACTAAATCTTAAAACAACTTGTTTGAGCCAGAAGACACAGAAATTCTCCTGTGCATTTTCCCATGAAATGTGTTCAGCTCCTGACAAGGGCGCCAAGAGGAAAAATTCCAATCCAGTGTCTTGTGAACGGGAATGCAGAGTGCTGAGGGGCCTCGGAGCAGAAAGGCAGAGATGACATTTCTCACAGCGAGAAGCGTCTCACTCTGCTGGAACTTGAAATAACCAAGAAGAAAGAACTCATATAAAAAGCTCGTGCATATCTAGAACAGCTGCAGCATCAGGAGGGAGAAGAGCACAGGAGATGAGAGTTATTGTTGCCTGGACTGTGAAGTATTTCTGTCCTCACACCCAGAGCTCAGCACCTACTTCCATACATTAAATCCTGGGTGAGAAATACCCACAGCAAGTGCCCAGCGATCTGCTCACACCCTTTGTCACTGCAGCAGGGGGGAAAAAATCCCACAAAGCCCACAAGACCCCAAATTCTCCAGTTTCTCTGCAGCCAAAGGGAAATGTGAATTCCCATCCTGAACAGGACACGGCTCCGTGGTCAGTGCTTCTGTCTCAAAGAGCCACAGAGCTCCTGATTCAGTGAAAGCTGCTCGAGGTCTGACAAATAACGGGAGCAAATGGACTAGAGACGCCTCTTGGTGTGCACTGAGGTGGGGCATAAACACCAAAGTTCCCCTTGTGCCTCCTCCTGTTTCTTCCCTCCAAACAAGGCTGGCTGCACACTCCCCCTGCCATCCCCGCCCTTCCCCACAGCAGAGAGGAGCCGATCTGAGCTGGCAGGGGCTGGGTTATTCACAAGGACTGATCCCCACGGTGGGGGCCCTGAGTGTGCAGCAAACTCCCGTTTGGATGTGCAGCAAACTCTCGTTTGGATGTGCAGCACTCATTTGGGTATGCACAAACTCTCATTTGGGTGTGCAGAAAATCCTCATTTATGTGTGCACAAACTCTCCTTTGGCTGTGCACAAACCCTCGTTCAGGTGTGCACAACCCCTCCTTCGGGTGTGCACAAACTCTCCTTTGGGTGTGCACAAACCCTCCTTTGGCTGTGCACAAACTCTCGTTTTTCTGCCATCCCACCCTGGAGGATCCGCCCGGTGCTGGGGCGGGGATCGCCCCCTGCAGAGGAAAGTCCTTTAAACCAAACCCGGGTGGCTCACACGGGGGGCTGGTTTGTGGTTCGCTCTCCCTCCCCTGTGAATTTCCTCTCCAGCTCTCGCTCTCACACACCAGCAGCAGCAGCAGGAGTTGGTGTTTCTCCAGGACCCTGGAGCTCCTCACCACGCCCCGTGTGCTTCTCTCAGGAGCTCCCTGCACGCCCAGAGTGTCACACGTTCATCAGGGATTTTTGGCTTTTGCACTGACCCCTCTAACCCAGTTTATCAGGATAATGCCTCTGAAGCCAGAGCAGATGTTTTAGTGCAGGGCTGGGTGCAGGGGATGCTGGCAGATGTTTCACTGCAGGCACCTCACTCCAGCCACCCCGTCAGGAGGCAGCTCAGCAGAGCTGGGGCTCCCACACCCACCCCAAACACCCCAAAACGCCTCTGCTGCTCTGCCCACTCCCACCCTGAGCTCCTGCACCCCCCCAGCCCTGAGGAACAGCATTTCTCTGCCTTTGGGGCTTTCTCTCCCTGCTGCACAAGGGGATAACCCAAACCCACCCACCATGCTCACTGTTTCCCCAAACTTTATGCACAACCACCACAGCAGACAAGAGGGGCCACAAATAATTCCGGTGCTCCCGAAGAAAATCAATGTCCTTACCAACAGCAAATGGTGGCTGCAGTTATGAATATTTAACATTGAGTGTTGCCATGAGTTCAGAAATGCCTTCTATGCCCCCAGCACAGCCCTGGAATAAATGCCACAGTCTTGTGGGATACTTTTTAATAAAAAGAAATCAGAAGCATTAAAGCTAAGCCATTAAGTGCTGGAAGCAGTCCTGAATGCCAAATGCAATCTGTGCAACCCATCACTTCAGCCCAGCCCTGGGTCCGGGCCCTCCCTCACAGATTTCAAATTTATTCTTTTTGTATGATAAACCATAAAATGTTCTTTGTGCTGCTGAATAAACAGCAAGTTGAGGTCACTTTAGCATGATACCAGAACTCCAGTGAACTGAATAATAAATCATAAATAATAATAAATTCCTGCACGTGTAAACGCTGCTGTTATTGCTGCAGCCCATCCAGGGAAACCACAGTTTGTCCAGATTTGCCATTTTGGGCAGCTGGAGGGGATGGAGTCATCACTCAGGAGCACCAAACCCAACACATCTGGCCAAACATCTGGACTAAAGCTGTCATTATTACCCAAACCAAACTCCCCATCCCTCTGCAGCCACGGGGGGAGAGCACAGCCCTGCCCAGCCCCTGAGCCCCTGCCCAAAAATCTTTTCAAATCCTTTCAAAAGTTATAAAGTTATTAACAGAATGACTCTTTGAAAATGACAGTATTTTGTAGCTACATCCATTACATTTCAATAACAAGCCAAAAATGGATTTTTTTCCTTAGAACATTACATCCCGAAGTCTTCCTGGGAAGTTCCAGTGCCAGTGTTGGCATCTGGGGGGACCTGGGGTGTTCCTGCTGCCTGGTGTGCAGCGATGCTGCAGCCCCTGCTGCAGGAGGGCTCGTGTCCATGCTGGGCTGAAAACATTTGAATTAATTACTTTTATATTTTTCACACAAGATCCCAGATTTTTAGGTAGGTTATGCAGTTCCTGGATTAATCCTCAAGCTTTTAATGGAGATCACCCAGAGCCGTTTGCTGGGCGGGAAGGGATGGGAATTGGGGGAGTTGAATAAATACTTGATGTTCAAGTTTCACTTAAGTAAATGACTTGTGTGCACAAATACCACGGGAGCTGTCAATAGAATCATCCCCAAATTCTGTCAGATGGAGGAGTAATTATGGCTTCTGCTTGCCGCCATGGAGTGAAACGTCAGCTGAGCTCACAGGAAAACAAACACCTTCTGATTCCATTGAAGATTAATGCTAATGTGCCAAATTGCCAGCCTCAACTTAATTGCTCTTTTTTATCTCCCCGAAATGATAAGAAGCAGGCACAGAAGTGGTTCTGGTGACCTTGGATTTGCATAGGCCTCCAGCCACAGGAAATTTACAGCTTTTATTTCTGACTCAGAAACTTCCCCGGGAGTTGCAGGATCCCGGGTGCCCCCCAGGTTTCCATCCTGCTCTGCAGGGCTCAGCTTGAGGTTCACATTTAACGGATCCATCTCAACCCCCACAGCCCAAGGGAACAGATTTTCCCTCTGTGTGACAACCTAAACCCGAATTTTGTACTTTAAAGAGACCGTGGCTCCTTTTCCCTCCCCATTTGTGCTTTGCAACAATATATTCGCAGAACTGAAAAATATCACCCGGCGACTTCCCATCTCCATGGCAACCCCCTGCTCCGGCTGCGGTTGATAAATACTTCACAAAGCCTGTTCCTGTAGGTTGGTTGTTGCAGAAATTGTACATGATCCCTCAGAAATGAGTCTGTAGTGTTCAGCACGATCCAGGGTGGGCACCACAGCCTGATTCCAGCCCTGGCACACCTGAGCATCCTTCCTGTGTCCTGGTTTTCCAGCCAGGCACTGCAGACATGGTTAATCCACTCTGTGTCCAAGCTGTGACTTTGCAGGTGTTTGTTGAGGGTCACAATCAATAAAAGGCTCCACAGGAGCCCACGAGAGAGGGGAGAACAGGATCCCCCCTGCAGCCCCCAGGGAGGGAAAGCTGCAGCTGCACATCTGTCCAAGCCACATCTGTCCAACCCACATCTGTCCAATCCACATCTGTCCACAGCTGCTCCTGCCACCCCAAATCTCCTCCCTGCCCCAGGGAGGAGAGAGCTCAGGGATGTCCCTGCTCCTCTCTGGGGCTGAAACCCGGGCAGGACAGAGAGCAGCGCAGGGGAGGGGGAGGTTTTGTGTTCTCCTGCCCCAGCCGAGGGGCAGAGCTGCACAAACGGGCTGGCAATCCCTGCCCGAAGCCCTTGGCTTTGCTCCTGCTCCTTGACTCTTGTTTGATGGGATCTGTCTTTGAACTGCAGCCTCAGGGGCTGG
The DNA here is from genome assembly GCA_013399915.1 of Illadopsis cleaveri. NCBI lineage: Eukaryota > Metazoa > Chordata > Aves > Passeriformes > Timaliidae > Illadopsis > Illadopsis cleaveri. The sequence continues at coordinate 130,163 of VXBB01007109.1, read as the reverse complement.
CCCTGCTGGAGGGGCCCTCCAGGCACCAGTGGCCAATTACTGCCCCTGGTCCTTCTGATCTGCTCTCACAGCCTGCAAAGGTGGGGTCAGCAACCTTTAAAAATGCAAAGTTTATGGTGGAATGTCTGCGCTGCACCCTGAGAGGGAACGCTGGGGCTGTGCTCTCACCCTGCCTGGTGAGAGAGCGCTGGGGCTGGGATGGGATGG
>VXBB01007109.1:104189-114871 GCA_013399915.1 Illadopsis cleaveri | reverse complement strand
ATGCAGGATAATCCTCCAGCATTTTTAATTTTTTTTTTTATTCTTTCCACACAATTCTCTGCAGCCTCCACGCACTCAGCAAAGGAGCAGTTTTGTGCCACAGCCCCCCAACATCCTGATGTTCACTCTCTGTTTTCCAAGCTTGGGAACAGCTCGGAAAAACGAGCACCAGGCAAGCCCAGAGACAGAAATTTCCACTGAGGCCAGCGGGGCCCTGGGGCACCCACCAGGCACAAACCCCTGATCCAGCCCAGCACACCTGGGGGGGATGGAGATCTCATGGGCTAAGCCAAAAGAATGGGGAAATTCTCTGAATCTACCTGGAAAATGTTGTGTTTTCTTTCCAAACTGAAGTCATCTAATATTTGTTCATAATTTTTGCATTTTGTTGATTTTTAACCTTAGCAAAATACTGGTGTGTTTTTCAGGGTTTAGTATTAGTTTCAAAGTAAATCTTATTAATATTTAAAATGAAAAGCTATTTCAGACCTTAAAATGTAGATCTTGCATTTAATAAACATCAATAGTGAATGTTTTGATTTTCTGAAAAATGTTTTATGTACTGAAACCCTCTGACAAATGTGACGTGAATTTCCAAGCACTTGCAACTGACTCAAACCTGCATTTTTTTTCACCAAATAAAACATTCAGCTGCAATGTTTTTTTCCCAACTCTAATGTTTGTCCTGTGCCTGGGGGTGAATTTCGCTCAGTGTGAATAACAATGCGGCACAGACAAGATCAATAAATCTCATATTTCATTTGCTTCGCTGTCGTGTTCGGGGCAGAGCTGGCACAGCTGTGGCATCAGCAGCAGCCCTGCCAGCGTGGCTGCAGTGCCCCTGGAGCAGGAGAAGGATTCCTGTCAGAAATGCAGAGCCCTGGAGCAGGAGGGTGAGTCCTGCCAGGAATTCAGGGTCCTGGAGCATGAGAACAACTCCTGTCAGGAGTTCAGGGTCCTGGAGCAGGGGAATGACTCCTGTCAGGAATTCAGGGTCCTGGAGCAGGAGGGTGAGTCCTGTCAGGAGTTCAGGGTCCCTGGGGCCCCAGAGAGGCTCGAGGTGCTCACAGGCCGTGGGGACAGGGCTGGGGCTCTGTCACCCCTCAGCTCCCAGCGCTGGCAGGACACTGAGCCCGCACTGCCCTTCCCTCCCAGCTGGGCCAGGCAGGGACAGAGCCGAGCCCTGCTGGTCCCCAGGGAGAGCCTGGGCAGCCCCTGGGGACAGGACACCTGGCTGGGGACAGGGCACACAGCTGGGACAGGGCACACAGCTGGGGATGGGACACTCAGCTGGGGACAGGACACCTGGCTGGGGACAGGACACCTGGCTGGGGATGGGACAACGAGCAGGGACAGGACACACCCAGCTGGGGACAGGACACCCATGTGGGGACAGGACACCCATGTGGGGACAGGGCACCCACGTGGGGACAGGACACCCACGTGGGGACAGGACACCCCTTTGGGCACAGCTGTCCCTGCCCCTGTGCTGGGGCTGGCACAGGCTCCAGGGCACTGCAGATCCCTCGTGCCCGAGGACAGGAGCTGCCCCAGGAGCTCCCAATCATTGGGGCTGGGAAGGATCTCCAAGGTCTCCTCCAGCCTTTGGCCAGCCCCCCCTGCCCACTAAAGCACAGCATGAAGTGTCACATCAGCCCTCCCTGGAACATCTTATTCCCTTCCAGCCTTGCGCTTCCCTCCTCTGCTGCTCCCTGCCCTCCTTCCCAAAACAATCCCAGCACTGCTTTATTTGTCTTCATGTGAACTCCAGGGGGATTTCATAAATCGGTGGATTTGGCATTTCTCATTTGGAGAACACTTTGGAACAAACAGATGTGGAGGGGGAGCTGCCCAGAGGTTACAGCAACAACAATAACAGGGTCAGAAAGTGATTTATGACCCAGCCTGGTGGTGCCTGAGCCCGGCAGGGAGGTGCTGCTGGCACCAGGGGACACGTTCCCAGCCCTGTGTGACAGCAATGGGAACAGCTTCACAGGGTTATGGAATAGAAACGTTGGGAAAGACCCACAAAATCAGCAAGTGCAGCCTTGGCTGAGCCCCACCAGGCCCAATCAATCATCAGCACGGCCTGAGGAAAAGGGAGATGCCAAACAGCGATTTCTGCTTCCCCACAGAAGGGTTTTAGGATGACACAATTGCTGTTACAGAGTCCTGAGGAACTCGTAATACATTGGCCACGTTTCAAAAGTGTTTGGGTGATGAGCTCCTGAAAGGGGAGATTAATCCACTGGAGTGAGATAATTGTGGGTTCACTTTGGAACGTGCTCTCTCTGCATTTGATGACTAATTATCAGCGTCTAATAAGAGAATGTTATCTTTAAATCACGTGAAGGGCAAATGCTTTTACGTGGTGCTGAAGGCTGCCCACATGTGAGGCTGAACATTTCTTTTATTGCCCTGTTTATCTGTTTTGATCCGCGTTGAGTAGAAAATACTCTGCTTTAAAAATACACTGTGGCTCCTTTGATTTCCTAAATAGATTTATAATTATCTCCAAATTGAACACACTCAGCTTCTGTCCAAGTAATTGCCAGGCTCTGTCCTTCGCAGGAAGTGCAGCCCTTGGCAGATTCTCACTGGGCTGCTGGATGCAGGAAATGAGGGGGAATGAGATAAATCAGAGCAGGTTCTGTGCAGCTCTGGGTGAGGGCACACACACGGCCAGGCACTCACAGTTCTGGCTCGGGTGGTTTTTCCTCAGACCTGACCCCAGGAAAATTTGGGACTGCACTGGCCAGGGCTGGGGCAAAGGCTGGAGAGCAGCTGCAGCTCCTCGGGGTGTGCCTGCACTGGCTTTTCTGTCCCACACCTCTGAGAGCACTGCAAGGTCCTGAGCCCACAGAAAACCTTTCCCTGCGGTGCTGCTGTGCCAAGAATAATTAACCAAACCTCTTGCACTTTGCTGAACACCCTTTTTATACCTCTAACTATGCCCTTGTAAGGCCTAAGTTACCTCCTAAAAACCCTTTCCCAAAGAGACCCTCAGTGTTAGTGCAGACACACAGAGAAGGGGAGGAAGAAAGAACAGAAACTTATTAGGTCCATCTGACCTCCCTGTGCTTTTCTGAGCTTCTCCCAAATTATGTTTTGTTTTGTGTTTTTTTGTGATCTAAGGTTTAATGCTCCAGTGCAAATGGCTCAGAGCCAGCTGTCTCCAGGCCAGGTTTAGGAATAATTTGTGTAATTTTTGTCATTTAGGAGAATGTTGTTAGCTTGTCCTCAAAAGAAATCGAGCAAAATAACTACGAGGCAGAGCAAAATAACATAAGCAGTCTTTAATTCTGCAAAACCTGGGGAATTAAAGCTCCTCTGTTTACACAGCACTCGGTGCTGTTAAATTAAACATGCTGCCACAGGAAAGGTTTTCTGAGAACAAACAAGAGAAGGGTCACATGTAAATAAATGAGTTTGGGTTCAGGGCTGCTGCAGAGCCCCTTGTTCCGGGGACACCCTTCAGCCCCCCAGCAGTGACATTTCTGGGGCCAGGAGGCAGCAGCAGAGATGGCAACAGCCAATTTGTGCTTTGTTAGAGTTTACACTTGTTTACTGCCATGGAAGGAGACCAGACACTGATCTAAGGAATTGGGAGGGAAATTGTTTGAGCCAAGTGCGTCCTTGTCAAGAAAATCATTTGACTCTGGTCTTTGTGCCTCAAACTGCAGCAATAACCTGTTGTGGGCAGACTGGCACTGCTGAGAGTGAAATGGGAATGTGGAGGAGTCGCAGCTGCTGCAGCACAGCCCCACTTCAGCCTTAATTTAAAGCTCACACTGGACATCTAAGAGCCTTTTATCACAGAATATTTTAAAAGGAACAACATTTTCTGACATAAATGTCTCTGCTGATGACAAAGACCAGAAGTAGCTTGTGGCCAAAGAATAAATGTTTTTCTAAAGCTTAGCAACAGCTCAGGCTCTGAATGTCATCATCCTCCTGGGAAGCCTGTTGCTGTATTCTCAGGATTAGGTGAAATTATCCCGAGCCCTGTTTGCAATTTTGTGTGGCTGTGCATCTTGTCCTTGTGTCTGAAGGTCAGATGAGAATTCTCCACCCCCACGTTTGTTCCTGAAGAGAAGCAATGAGTAGAAGTCAGGAAGTGATAATCATCATTACTTATTCCTAATGGCAAGTTTTGTCGCTGTAGCACCCGTAGAAACTCCTGGAATTTGAGTTGGTGCAGAGAAAAATGCTCATTTAGCAGCCCTGGGCAGGACTGACCAGTCCCTGAGCCAAACTCTCTCCTCTTCTGCTCTGGTGCTGCCCTGCAGGAGCTGCTGATGCCAACCTGGATTTCCATGGAAGGGATTTGGGGCAGGGGCGGCTCCAGGGGGGAGGTTGGTGCTGTACCAGGGCTCAGCCCTTGCAAGGCTCTGTGCTCACAGAGAAACGTGTTGGAATTGTGATCCCAGTCCCTGGAGCAGCCAGGGGCTCAGGGGAGGGATACAAACACTACTTTAGACAAATTCCAGCACTAATTAGAACCTCAGCTCCTGCCTATTGCCCGATTTCATTTTGTTGTTTGGAACTGTAAATGTTTGTTTTCCCTGCCGGCAGGATTTGTTTTCAGACCTGTTCTGCTGCAGGACTAACCAAGGGAAACGTCTCCAGGGCGTGCCAGGCTCTGTGAGCCACCAGCAGTGTGAAATGAACATTTGTCAGGTGCCTCCTTGCACCGGGTTAATCAGTAAATGATCAGGACCCTCTCTCCCCTCGGTGCTCCTGCCCTGCCAGGGAAGGGCTGTGGCTGATCCCAGCTGAAGGAGCCCCCGGCACAAACCCTCTCCAGCAGCAGCAGCAGCAGCTCTGAGTGCCGCGGGACAGCTTCCATCACCGGCTGGGTCTAAAATCCACATTTTAGCAGGGGCTGGGACGCTCCAGAGGCAGCCCCTGGCTCCGGCCCAGCGAGGCACTTAGTGCCGCTTGCTCCGTGTGCATTAGCAGCCCCGGGGCTGGCTGGGCCCTCGGGATGTTGCTTTAAACACGGGCTGGAGGGTTTGTGAGTGCTGCAGAGAGCTGCACCCGGCAGGGCTGAGCGCTCAGGGTCTGCTCTGCCCGCCCGGGGCACAGCCCTGTTCCCTGTCCTGTGCCACGGGCTGGGGGTCCCCAAAAATCTCACCCCAAATCTGCTCTGGGAGGGACTCCTGGAAACAAGCAATCACAGCAACTCAGCGAGCAGCTCTCCCCCTGCCTTGGCCTGCATGTCTGAGTGCTTTGGATGATTTATCTGCTCAGAGAAGGATTATTTCTGAGCCTCCCTTTGCCAAAAAACGTAAGCCTTATCAGATGGAAATCAGAATCCATTCTTTGGATCAGCAGCCTGGATCATGGCTCAGGTGGAAAGCAGGTCACATAAAATCAGACCTTTCATGAATATTTATCTTGCTCTTCGTTCAGCTTTACACCTGAGGGGCTGATCCTGAGCCCACTGAGTGCCTGCACTGAGAGCTGCCTGTCCAGGGAACGAGGCACAGTCTTATGGGATCTGTGTTATATGGATAACAGATAATAAATCAATTCCTTTCTTTCTGCTGCTGTCTGCAGTAGCAATAAAGGAACTGTCAGATCCAAATTCCTAATTACCTGTGTCATTCCTCCAGGGTGATTTAAGCGTTCCTCACCTTCCTCATGCAGATGAAGGCCCAGGCAGTGGGCCTTTGCAACAAGTAAACTGTGGGCAAAGGTTCTTCAACACTTTGAAAACTGAGAAAAAGATGAATTTTATCTGCCTCCATTTCTGCCATCAATAGAAATAAAGAGCTGCTTCTCTCTCTTCTGAACAATGTCTGCAAGGCCAGAGATCTCCAAACAAGAAGTGGCACAAATTGAGCCATTTCATCAAGAGCAAAGCCATGGTTTGGATGGAGCCCCATTCAAATGCTGTTCCATGGAGTTATTGCTGGCCATTTCAGCATTTGTTGTATTGTCCTGCTCCATCAGCAGCCTGTGCTGGGTTTGTGTGTTCTCCCTTGTACTCAGGGTTAGAAATGCATTACCTGAGCATTCAGCTGCAGCAGGAAAGGTTATCTCAGCTAATTGAGGAAAGGAGCTGCTGTAACTCGTTCCTTGGTGAGCAATCTGAGTTTTCATTACTGAGGATTTCCTGGTCAGAAACAGGAGCACAGTGGTTTGGAAAAATCCCATTCCTTTGATTTGCCATCCTCTGGGCAGTACAAACCCAGAATTAGCAATCCTCCTGGCCCTGAGGTTTGCCACGAGCAAACCCAGTTGTGTTTAACAAGACGTGCCAACGTGTCCTGGTTAGCTCCCATCTCCCTGCAATCGAGGTAACACCATTTGCACCAGCAAATCTCCCGTTTTGGGTGATGTGACACATTTTCCTAACAAGCCTGACAGTTGTGTCTTTTTAGATGAGGAGCAAGAGCCCCTCCTGCTCAGATAGATGTTTGCATAAATATCCCTTTTGAGCTCCTTGAGAGGCTTAGATGAGAGATTTTCCATTCATGAAGAGCTTCCTTTAGCTCTGGACTATCCAAAAATACTAACTGAATTTACTTTCAAGCTATCAGCTTCTGCTGCTGCTGTGAACAAGTTTAAATTAATGCATTAACAAAAGCTCCCTTTCTCTCTCAAAGGTCTGTACTGAGGATTAAGATCTCAATTCCAGGTTAGCCCTTAATGACACACAGATGCACCTTCCCTTTAGCTGGAGACCACATCCTGCCAGAGCAAGGCAGAAATAATGATCTTACTAGATTCAATATTAAAAATAATAAAAAAAATCAGATTAAGCTTGAATTCTCGTTATAGAATTTATCTGCAGGTAAAGTTATTTTTAATCTGTTCCAAGATAAAGGAATAAATTTATTTCTGCCTGTTACAATTCTCATCCATAGAGAGGAGTTTGGTATGATAAATTGGTTTGGGGCTTTTTTCCTCAGCAATGAGTGGGAATCATCCACTCCTGACCGTTAGGAAATATTGGGAAAAACCTGTCCATGGCTCACCTGGTGGATGAGCACGGACAATCTCACTCCCAAATTTCTTCTCCCTTCCCCCATAAGTAATAATAATAAAAAGGAATGATGATGGCACAGGACTCATTCCCCAGACAATAGCTAGGCAGGCTGTATATTGCTTTATGGCTGTTGACTTGATTTAAAATGCACTCTTAAAAATGAAAGAACAACTCCTTAAATTTGCAGTAAATGTATAGTTCCCCAGGCCTGATTTACTGCCTACGAGCCACCAAAAAACTGCAATTCCAATTTATTGTGTTGTTGACTGTGGCAGCAAAACCCTCGGCATCACTCCAGCCCTGGTGATCATTCCAGAGCTGATAATTTGACATTGATCATTTATTTGGGCTTGGCTGGGGGTTTGTTGGGGGGGTTTTTGCTGTTCTTTAATTGGGCTCTGCACTTGCAGCAGCCAGGGCTGATTGCTTTGATGGTGACGGGTTAACCACGAGAGTGAGATCAAAGCTCTGCTCTTGCCTTCTGCTCTGCTCACTTCAGAGCTTTTTAGCCTGGCTTGGCTCATAATTACAAGAATTCCCAACTGGCTGGGAGCAGCTCTTGCAAAAGGAACTTGCTGCAGAGCACTTGGATAAAGAGCAACGTGTAAATCCTGCCCGGGCTGTCAGACACCAAAACTCCACGGGAAATGGGCCTGGGCCATGGAGGGCACTGGGAAGGGACAGGGGACAATCAATCCAAGCCCTGGTTCGGTGTCACTGCTGCCCTTCAGGGGTCTTTTCCCTCTCCTGCCATGTGTGATCCTCTCCTGATTCACTGACAGCAGCTGAGCAGAAAACGCTGCAGCTGCTGGGTGAAACTCTCAGTGCTGCTGGAGCCCGGCCACGGCTCTCTCCTCTCTCCTCTCTCCTTTGGGGGAGCAGCAGCAGAATGCAGCTGCCTGGGAGGCTTTATGTGGGCTTGGAACATCTCCAGACACAGAGGGAGAAAAGGCTGAGCAGGATGTAAATCAGAGATGGCCCTGAACCCAATCCCCGGGCTCCCAAAGCCCCTGGGCAGGGCAAGGCTGAGAGCAGAGCTGGGATGGGACCTGTCCATGGGAACTGTCCATGGGAATCAGCACTGGGAATGAGGGAGGGCCTGGGAACCTCCCAGGACACAAAGGGCACCCCTGGACATCCTGCACTGCTCCCAGTGACCCCAAATACATCCCTGACCCCTCACCTCTGGATCCTGCCTCCAAAGGGGCCTGACAACGAGGCACATTTCCCCTCCAGGGCTTTTGGAGCCAACAGCAATGTCCCCTTAAAAACTCCTGAGGGATGCTGAGCGAATCTGGGATTTAATTGTTCACACACCTCTATCAAATATTTCCAATACTGGTCTTGCAAGAAAACTGAAGCAGAACCTTATTATGAAAGACTATTTCTTGTGGACACTTTCACGATTCAATATTCTGGTGTTCCTTATAAGAAACGCAACAAAATTTTGATCCAAGTCCAATTTTTGGCAGTGTTTTTTTGTCTCAAAGAAAATTCAGACATGTCCTGGTGAGGACCATTCCACCCCTCAAGCAGACACTGCATTTTCTGCACAGGACGCAAAGGGGAAGGGAATTGAACTCCTGACTTTGCCAGACCCGGGCCATGAAGGCACTGAACCCACATATTTCATTTTAAGGTTACAAAGACCAGCTCTTCCACACAATCATATTAATGATCTCCCTCTAATCTGTGCAGGTGTTTTCAGCAGCCTGGAGCCACAGCCAGGGAACTGCTGGCACAGTCTGCAGGACACGAGCAGAGCACACAGCGCTGGAGTTATGGCAGGCTGGAGGCCCAGGCAGGCTGTTCCTGCAACTGTCACTGCAGAACTCCTGCAGCACAGCCACGCACTCTGTGGGGTGTTCACATGCAGAATTTATGCAGAATAGCGCCCAATGCAGGGAAAAAACACAATAAATAAAATGCGCTGCAGAGGCAGAGGATATAAACACGGAAAAAAATATAAGGGAGAAAAAAATTAAGTGAACTATATTTAATACTGGTATTTAACCATGATAGTTCATCCCTCAATTTCTCAGGTTACGGGGCTTGTTTTAAGACCAGCAGATTCTATTTCTCAGTAGCAGAATGAGAAAAAGTTGTTCAAAATTTTAATAAAAGCTGTAATTGGGGCGGTAGAACCAACGTTCTAGAGGAGAGAAAAGTTTTTCCTAGAAAAGAGAGAGAAGGGAAAAGGCAGAATGAGAGAGCCAAAGGAAAAGAGGGAAAGAAGAGAGAGTTAAAGAGAGAAGAGAGAAAAAGAGACAGAGAAAATACATCAATGAAAAAAGAAGCAGGACAGAAGAAGGAATATTTTCACTTCAGACTATCTGCAGCGAGCTTGCTTTTGACTTTCATACTCTATTTAAAAATACAAAATTGGGAGCATTGAGAAAGAGTTCCCAAATTAGCTTTTTAATAGAGATGGGAAGTTAAAAGGGGCCAAGTCATGGGGGAAAAGCGATTCACAGGCAGGGCAGCCCCAGCAGAGAGTGAGGCCAGAGCACGCCCCAGAGACAGGAGTCAGGAAGTTTTATGAAGTGGTGACACTGTAAATCACAGAGAAACCTCTTAGACCAGCAAAAGCCAAATGACATTTCTGGTTCTGCTTTCTTCTGAGCATCTGCAGAGGGAAAGAGCAAGTGCAGATATAGGGAGGGTTTGAAAGTGGAAAGCAGTTCTGAAGACAGCTAATGAAGATGGATTCAGGGTGCTTTGATATGTTCAAATTCCTACAGCCACTGAAAGTTCCACACAGAAGTTTTGGGATTCACTTTGCACACAACTATTCATGTGCCCAGCGCACAGCTCTAAATATCTGAAATGTAAAGATTCTGATGGACTGTGTGTGCATGAGCTCGTTAGCACTGCAGACACTGTAATGCAGATTACAAATGTTACTGGGGGAGATTGGGTTTGGGGAGGGCTGCTCTGGACCTGACATTCAGAAATTTGTGTTATTTTTTAATGATTGCATTGAACTGTCAGAAATTAGGCCCTGAATTGGACAGACCTGGATGAGGTTCACTTGTATCTCAGGAAAAAAATTCACCATTGGAAGTGCGGTGAAGCACTGGAACAGGCTGCCCAGGGAAGTGCTGGAGTCACCACCCCTGGAAGGGCTCCAGAAATGGGTGAATGTGACATTTCGTGATGAGGTTTAATGGGCACAGTGGGATTTGGTCACAGGCTGGACTTCATCATCTCAGGGGTCTTTCCCAACCTTAAAAATTCCATGGGCAGGGTCCTGTTTTCAGAGTAACCAGACCATTGATTTGTTGAAATGTTGAGGGTTTGGAAGTCTTTCCCTATTTTTATTTATTTATTTATTTATTTTCTTTTAGAAAGTCTTTGGTTTAGAGCTCTGGAAAGAAAGGCACCTGGCAAACGGCCCCTGGTCATTGCTGGCTGTACCCAGTCCGTGTTTCCCTTATTTTAAGGCACCAGAGGCACATCAGACCCCCCAACAGCCAGTGATGCCTCTGGAGGAGCATCTCCTGCCCCTCCAATGCAACCCCTGCAGCCCCTGGGCCCCTCCTCACACACCCGGGACTCGGCTGCGGGTCCCCATTGCGGGGCTGCTGTGGGGGGGCTGCGACCACCCACACCCTGTGCTGCCCCTGCCCCGGGAGCCCCACAGCCCCCTCCCCTGCCCTGAGCTCCATCCCGGGTCCCACACCCC
>VXBB01007109.1:80255-103878 GCA_013399915.1 Illadopsis cleaveri | reverse complement strand
ATCAGCCCGCCACAGCCCCCCACAGCCCTGCACAGCCAGTCCAGCCCCGCACCGCCCCGCGCCGCCCGCGATAAGCGCGGTGCTGCCCGCGATAACGCGGTGCGGAGCCGCCGAGGAGGCGATGGCGAGGCGGGCGAGCCCCGCTCGCTCGTGTTCGCGTCGCTCTGACTTTGTGGAAATCATCAACTCTCGCTGCGGCGCGTCAGACACCGCCGGGAGCTGCCCGCAGAGCAGGGCAAGGCTGGCCCGCTCTGATTTGGGCTCCTGGTTATTTACTTAATGGAGATTCGACAGCAAACAGATAAATGAGCGGGGCCGCCGGGTCTCCGAGCGTGCCGAGCCCAACTTCTGGCCGCGGATGACAGAGGGATGCTGAGCTGGTGTGCAGGCAGGACCGGTAAGAGCTGCCAAGGAGCGGGATGAGCCACAACAGCAGGACGAGGGGAAAGGGAAAGGCGGTGGGAAGGGAGAAGGGAGAAGAAGATAGGGCAAGATCGGTTTAAATCCGAATGGTCCCTTTTTATTCCCGAACGGAGCCGCCCACCCTGGCCAAGGTGTTGGGCGCAGGTTTGTGATGCTGAGGAAGAGCTCGTTTTCTTGTCCAGAAGGAATCGCTCTGCCCTGTCCCCGCCTGACCGGGAGCCAGGAGGGGCACGCAGGGAGCTCCGGGATGGAGCCGTGAACTTCATCCCGCACTTTCCCCCCTCCATCTCCCCCTTGGCACATTAGCATGCAGGGTAGGCTCTGGTGTGTATTTNCCCGGCCCCATCCCGGGATCCCGTGCCCCGGGTGCCGCTCCCGGCTGGGCTGGGCAGCGAGGGCTCAGCTGCGAGCGCCGCTGCGAGGGGAGGGGGCAGCGCCGAGCGAGCTCAGGCGAGAGAGGAGAGCTCAGGGAGAGGCTCCGTCTCGGCTGTGATGAGGGAGAAGCTGTTTAGTCATCTCTCTATATATACTTTCACTATGATGATCACATTTGCTGATTGCTTCTGACTGCGTTTAGAGAGGGAGTCGAGAGGCAGGAGCACAGTTCACCTTTTATCCTGAGGAGTGGCTGCTGCCCCTTCCTTCCCGCTCCCCACATTCAGCCCTGCTTTTGGGCACCGGGAGTCTTTCCTTTCCTTTCCAGGTAAGGCAGCGCTGCCAGCCGGCAAGATGGGGCTCTCTGGGAAGGAGGGAGGGGAGAAGTTTGCCTGCATTTATCCTGAGCCTGTTGCTTTTGCTCCTAAATCTCCCCGGCAGACTGAGGGAGTGAGTGTTTTGCAGAAAGTTTTATTTTCTGGTGTTGCTGCGAGGGGGGAGGAATGTGTGACTGACAGAAGACACCGAGGCTTTGGCTGACATATTTTGATTTAAAGCAAAGGTCTCTTTGCTGCCTGAGCCTGACCCAACAAGGACAGGAGAGGGAAGAAGGAATGATCTCCAGGCTCTTCGCTCCCATTATCAGTGTCTCATCAAGAGACTTGCAGTCTGTTTATCGGCCCGATTTCAGAACAGCCCGGGCTGCTCCTAGAGAGGGAAGCACTGAGATTTTTGCTCTGTCTCTGCTCTCTTGAGATGATGGAGGCACATTGATCATTGTGGCGTTGCCGTGGGAGCTACAGTGGTAAGAACCCATCCTTTATTTCCGGACCCTTTGGGTGAGCAGTCATTCCTGTTCTCTGTCAGGTTTTCCTGCTGAGTTTTCCCGGCCCAGCCCCGGCTGTCAGGGCTTTGTTCCAGGCTGGGCTGAGCCCGGAGCCCCCGGAGCCGAGCCCGCGGTGCTCGGGAGGGACCCGGCGGGGTCAGGAGTCCTGCGAGGGGACAGTGGCTCCTGCTTAGCCTTTTCTATCAAATTCCCTCAACTGTTTCATTGTCCCCACAGTTATCTAGAGAAAACAGATTCTTTTTTCTCCAGATACTTTTTTAAATCAGGAGGCAAATGATTCTATTTTGTGTACCAGGTCTTCTAAATGTCATCAGCAGGGTGCCGGTCTGCTGAGAACCAGTTCCTTTAAAATTACACGCAGAAATTACGGCAATTAAAATTAGAAATATGGATACAGCTAAATATATGCTTGTTAGAATTAGAGTGTGTCTGTTTTCTGTGAGAGCTCCAGAGACTGTCAACAGTACATTAGATTTTGAGTCCAGCCAATTGCTTTCCAGCCTAAACAGACTGGTTAGCAGTTACCAAAACCCAAGCAGGCAGAAAAGGAGGATTCTTTCTACATTCTGGATTTCTACATTCTAGATAAACTGGTTGCTTCATCTTTTTTTTTTTTTTTACTCAGTTTAGGTTGTGCAGGTCAGAATTACAAATCCAGTCCTCTCTCTGCCAATTTTCTTTCCATTCCTTCAGGGAGTGGTAGAGTTCCAAGGACTCGTGGACAAGAAAAAGCAAAATCTCTGCAAGAGAGAGTTTCAGCACTCTTCTCACTCTGGGTCCTTCAGACAATTTACAGCTGAAAAAGGCTCCTCTCCTGTGTATTTTGGGGATCAAATGGGACAGGTTCAGTGTAACTCTGAGGATGAAGCTGGGTGCTCTCTGTTCTAACCAGCTGCATCTCTTGGACCCGGAGAAATGGGAACTAAACTTCCACAGAAGAATTTCCCTTTCTTTCCCTTTTGCTTTAATCTCCTGTCCCTTTCATAGCTGAGGTATTTATAGCTTCCCCACATACACTGCCAGCATGGAAGGACCCATTTTACCTTTTAAAAATTGATTTAAAAATGTGTAAGTCACTTATGAGTTACCAGTGCTTTATTGGAACAATTATATGTGAAGTATTTATAGTGCCTCAGCAGCTAATGTAGGTAACCTGGAATCTACAACCAAAGTTAGGAAAGTACAGAAGAGATTTCTGATGTGGTTCCCCTGAGAAATCAGGGGAGATGAGGATCCAGTGTGCTGGAACTGCTCAGGTCACCACTCAGCCCTGGCAGAAGGACTCTGGCGATGGTGCTAAGTGAGATTAAAACCCAGGGAAGACAGTTTGCCAGCAGGGAAAGCAGAACAAGATGCCTTTTCTTGGTTTCTGGATTTTTTGCCTGTACGTATGCAATTAATGATTCATGGGTGAAACAGTTCTTATTTTGCTGCCTCCTGTTCTTCAGTGTTTCATGGAAGTTAAAAGATCCACCACTGGTGGTAGAAGGCTGCAGCCTGAGCCCACGGAGCCCCTGGAGATGCCCTTTCAGCTGAGGGCTGGGGGAGCTGTTCAAAGTCCTGCAGAGAGGGTTTGTTTGCAGTGCTGAGCTCGAGGTCCCCAGGGCTGGAACGATTCACACCGTGAATTCCCTCCTTGGGGGAGAGAAAAACGGTGCTTTGTGACACTGAGCAGCTCTGTGGAGGGAAATGCTGAGAGATGCTTGCTCCAGGGCCATGTGGATAAGCAAAGTGCCTCCGTGGGACAAGCATCACTCCGGGTTATTATATGTTCCCTAATTACAAAAGCTCTCCAGCAGCAGTGAGATGCTGGCACGAGGGGTTTCAATTGTCCTTTAGATGGTAAAATTGCATAGGAAGATGCTCCACATTAAGATGATGAATGTTAATTTGCCCCGAAGAGGAAGAGCATTTCTGTGAGCGCTTCAGGCGTTTTCACTGCAGACTGATTCCATCATTTTTTATTCAGGGTTTTGATGGCCCGTTGGAATCAATAATGTTGCAGCCCCGCTGGCGGGAATGGCAGCTTTCATGTGAGTTAAAAACTTTAGAGTAAAACTTCCTACAAAGATACAATTAGGCTTTGAGGGCCTGAGTCAGTGGAATCAATGGAATTTCCATTGATAAATTGACTTTTGATAGGGCTCCTAATGCATCTTAGATGGCCATGGCACCTTTCTTCAGAAAATTTCATGGTAGAATTAGAAAAGCACTTGGGAAGTGAAAGTGAAAGCAAGTTAAAACAAAAGTTAAAGACTGTAAGAACTCTGACCAGAGATCAAAAAGATGAAACAAATTCGTGGCTAGATCAGAAGACAAAATCTACTCAAACTTCAAGAGAAGGTTGGCCTCTGGTGGCTGAGGATCTGGACAGGGATATTGATCATCTAAAAATCCAAGAGTGCAGTGAACACGCTTTGTTTCAGCCCAGGAGTCCTTCAGTTCTTCAGCTGAAGGATTCTGCACCTGTAAGGCAGGAAATAAGAAAAGCATCTTCCCTCTGGGAAGAAATTCTCCAGCTTTGGAGCCTTCCTTCATTCTGATGTTCTTGGTATCTGGTAGTTTAATCCATCAGCCTTCCCACCTGGGACTGAAGCTCACTGGTGCTCAGGTATTCTGAACAATGTTTCCCCAAAAATCAGAATTTTCCTCTGGTCCGGTGGAGGGCTGCGATACTTGCCAAGAGTAAACCTCAGCTCTAAATGAAAGAGAGCAGCAGAAAACTGCTGCTGAGGCCAGGCCTTGCATTAAAGATGGAAAACAACTGGGGAAAACCAGAAAAAATTCCATTTCTTTCAACTGAGGATGTTCATAGAGCAAGATTCAGAACATACTGAACTTGTTCAGGACTGGGAATGCAGTTCAGGACTGGAAATGCAGTTCAGCCCAGTCGTGGGTTTTCGTGGCGTACAATTCCACCTCAGGCTGATTTCACTGGAGTTCCCAGCTCTTTCTTGACAGCTGTAGTTAAAGTGATGAGCACAGGAGGCTGACACCTGGGGAATTATGGATTAGTCTTGTTTGTGAGGAAGCAAATATAAATTACTGTGTTTATGCTACTTTTAAAACGCTTTTAATGAGGAATCATTTGCTATTCAAAGATTTCAATCTATAATAATGCCATAACCCCGCTGAGCTGATTATCCTGTGCCTTGTTCAACGTCGTTCTCCACCTGGGAGCCAGTGGGGTGAAATTCTCGTGTCTGTGCCCATCCTGGACTCTCCCACCCAGCGGGGCAGGACACCCTGGTGACTGTGTGCTGTGTTCTCTTCTCTCCTGTGCTCCAGATGGAACTGCTGTGACTCCCAGCCGGTCCCAGGAGCGCCCCAAGCCCCGTCTGCAGTAACCCGGGCTCGTCATGGCAGCAGGAGTGGCGGCGTGGCTGCCCTTCGCCAGGGCCGCGGCCATAGGATGGATGCCAGTGGCCAACTGCCCCATGCCGCTGGCCCCGGCGGAGAAGAACAAGAGGCAGGATGAGCTGATCATCCTCAACGTGAGTGGCAGGAGGTTCCAGACCTGGAGGACTACACTGGAGAGGTACCCGGACACTCTCCTGGGCAGCACGGAGAAGGAGTTCTTCTTCAACGAAGACACCAAGGAGTACTTCTTTGACCGGGACCCCGAGGTCTTCAGGTGCATCCTCAATTTTTACAGAACTGGCAAGCTGCACTACCCCAGGTACGAGTGCATCTCTGCCTACGACGAAGAGCTGGCCTTCTACGGGATCCTCCCCGAGATCATCGGGGACTGCTGCTACGAGGAGTACAAGGACAGGAAGCGGGAGAACGCGGAGCGCCTGATGGACGACAACGACTCCGAGAACAACCAGGAGGGCTCCATGCCCTCGCTGAGCTTTCGGCAGACCATGTGGCGAGCCTTCGAGAACCCCCACACCAGCACCTTGGCCTTAGTCTTCTACTACGTCACCGGGTTCTTCATCGCCGTCTCCGTCATCACCAACGTGGTGGAGACGGTGCCGTGCGGCACCGTGCCGGGCAGCAAGGAGCTGCCGTGCGGGGAGCGCTACGCCGTGGCCTTCTTCTGCCTGGACACGGCCTGTGTGATGATCTTCACCGTGGAGTACCTGCTGCGGCTCTTTGCGGCGCCCAGCCGCTACCGCTTCATCCGCAGCGTCATGAGCATCATCGACGTGGTGGCCATCATGCCCTACTACATCGGCCTGGTGATGACCAACAACGAGGACGTCAGCGGCGCCTTCGTCACGCTGAGGGTTTTCAGGGTTTTCAGGATTTTCAAGTTCTCCCGCCACTCCCAAGGCCTGAGGATCTTGGGCTACACGTTGAAGAGCTGCGCCTCCGAGCTCGGCTTTCTCCTCTTTTCCCTCACCATGGCAATCATCATCTTTGCAACTGTGATGTTTTATGCGGAGAAAGGGTCCTCGGCGAGCAAATTCACCAGTATTCCTGCCTCCTTTTGGTACACTATTGTAACCATGACAACACTAGGGTGAGTATTACTTTTCCTTTTCCTGAGCAGCAGGCGAGCATGTACTGGGAGCTTGACTTCAGCTTCTCCTCAGCGTTTTCCTGGGTGCATGTTCCAGAAGGGGCTGGGAGAGTCGAGGGCTTGATTATTCTTTGCCTTACAACTCCTGCAATTTGTGTGCAGTTGTATAAACCAGAAAAAGCACTTACACCCACTTGACAAATGCTCGGCACCACGGTAAACGAGTGCAGGAGGAGCAGAGTGGTGGAGTAGCGGGTTCTGATTAATTCCTGCAGGAGGGAAGAGCTGACCTGAGTGCGAGGGGCTGGGAGAGGGAGCTCTGCTCCCTGTGACATTGGCTCCAGCCACGCGTCTCACACAAAGCTGCTGATGGCTCTGTTGTGCCTCGCTGCAATGGCAGTCGCTGTTTCTCCCCTTGACTTGCCAGGAACTACAGATTTGCGGAATTCGAGTGGATGTTGTGGGTCACTGTTCTGAAATACTCACTGATGGCCAGGACATGATCTGGTTTTCACTTAATTGAGCAGGACTGGGGCTTCCTGTCTGTGCTCAGCTGTGAGTTTGAGAACCGAGTGTGCTGTGGCGGTTGCACCAGAATTTCAAACATTCCCGTGGACAGGTACAAAGATAATGGAATCAAAGCAAGGGGAATGTAGCCTGGAGGGCACTTTCCCCTTATATTTCAGTTCTGTCTCACAGATGTTGCGACTGAGATTATAGATTTGTGCTTCTGCTGCTCTGAACTGAAACCTCTGCGAGCAGAATGGCCAAACCCTCACCTGGCAGGGTTATGTGCAGGAGAGGGGGCATTGCAGGCTGCTGTTTGGGGCACACACGAAGCCAGGGTCGAGGGCAGTCTCTTCATCAGAACAGTATAGGAAGTTTAGAGTTACTTGGCAAGGAGTTTTCCCACTGGAGAGTTCACACAGTTTGATATTCAGATGTAGACAATTCTCCTCCTTGTAACACAGTGACCACTTTTTCTCTAAACTGCCTTTGATTTTAAACACTTCTCTGTGCCTATTACACAGGAACAGGCTTACAGCAGCACTTTTAAATTATTAAAATCATAATTCAGCTGTCAGAAAGGCGCCAAATCTGGGCATATGACAACTGAAAGTGTGAATTTCTTCATTAAGTGCAAGTGTAGAACCTGTTTGTCATAGTCACCTAAAGATCTCTTATTCTTCCTTTTCAATAGCTGAGCAGAGTTTGCAAGTGTATGGCAAAAGCTGCTCCTCGCCCTGGGAAAGGCAGAGCTTAGTTAGAAATCAAAGCTGGGCTTTGCCTCCCAGCCCTGCCCACGCTGTGGCTCAGCTTTCCATGTCCTGACTGGTCCATCCTGGCCAGTCCCCCCTCCTGTCCCCATCCCTGAATCTGATCAGCTCCAGAGGGACACCTGCCTGGGGCGGCTCCTTCACGTGTCTCTGCAGACGGGCTGTGTGAAAATCCAGTTGTGTTTTCAGATTCCTGTTTAATAATGATCCCCCCATCCCTGCACGGGCACAGCCTGCACCATCCACCCCTGTGCTGTTACACCTTTGTGACAGGAGCCTGCGGGTCAGGGGCTGTCCTGTGTGGGTTGGGAACGGCCCCAGCTGGTGCAGAATGTTCTGGAGAGAGCTGGGGCTCTGCTCCTGCGGGCACTGCCTTGGTTTGGGTGCCTTTCCCTCCCTCTCTGAACACAGGGACAAACCCGGGGCTCCCAAGGACCTCAGAGTGTTCTCAATGCGTGGTAATCACAGAAATCACAGAGGAGCAAGTGCTGGAAATGAGCTGACATGGATTTAAGAAATTAGAGACTTAAACATGGCTTTGTAAGGGTTCATTGGGAAGGGACCTGTAAAACGCTGTCAGAGTCTTAAAACTGAGACTTCTGGTATCACTGATTTGGGACTTTAGGTTGTTTCCACCTCCCTGACTCCCCCTGTGAGTGGTGGGGGTTAACCCTCCTGGAGGAGTTCTCCATCCAGGGCTAACTCCCCTTCACCTCCCCAAAAATCCTCCCAGTTCTGACAAATGGGCACTGTCAGACAATATTTCATGTGCCTCTCTCTTCAGAAGTCATTTCAATCCGTTTGGAAGGATCCTGTTACTAATGAGAGTGCTGGCAATCCCTCCTGCACAGGCCCTGCCAGGGAGGCAGCCAAGGTCTCCAGCGTGCTCCCCAGCCCATCAGACTTCCCCTCCTCAGTGTGGCCACTGCCCTGCTGGGATGTCAGCGGCACTCAGAGCTTTTAGTGAGATCTCAAACATTTCCTGCCTTTTGCCCTTAATAATTCAGCCAGCATTTACAACAAGAACCTATGAACACAGCAGCTTTTAACTCAAACCCATATATATACATCTGTATATGTATATATGTAGTTTGTTTTCACCACCAATACGTTTAAATCCCGATAAGTGAAGGTTTCCCTGAGGCTGGAATCCCACCATGGCTTTGACAGGGGTGCCTTACAGGAGTGATCTGGAACGTGCAGGATAATTTTTCCCTGTTACTAAGATTAGCTCCACTTGTGTAAAACAAAAGTTTACTTACAACAAACCACCAAAGCCAACAGCAGGAGACCATGAACCCTCCCACTGTACATCAGCTGCTCCCCCAGATTCCGGAGTACCTTTGGGGTACAATCGCATTTCTAAATAAATAAATGAATACAAACCCATAAATAAAAGGTAATAAAAATGCATTTCTTCTGGAAGGTGAAGCCCAGCACCAATAAACAACCACTGGTTTTGGTGGGGTTGCCATGCAAATCCCTTCTGAGAAATTCAGTTTGGCTTGCAGGCTCCTTAGGCAGTTAACAGCCCGGGGAGACAGGTACAGCAGCTTTTCTGGAGTGGGAAACAAAGCAAAGGAATTAAATTATACTGACCCTGCATCTCTGATCCCTCTGCTGTGCTCATCAGCCTTGCTTTAACAGAGGCTGTTTTTAATTTAACATGATTTAAATTTTGCTCAGGAGGCTTTATAATGAAAGCATTATTCTTGGGTGCATCTTAAATCAATCTGAATTACTGAAACAACTATTCAAAATTAATTCAGAATCGGCTCTCCAATTCATGCAGAAACATTTTTCTCCAGAGGCCAACACTCCCCATCTCCTCTCTGGTCCCCCTCGGCCCCAGAGCAACAGGCTCAGCCTGTGCCGGACCCTCCGTGTCCTGCCGGAGTTCGGAGCCCTCGGGAACGCAGCAGGGGAGAGGTGCCGGCCCCATCCACGGCCCTGTCCCGGCGTTTAGCGAATTCAATGTGCAATCACTGGGTTTGCATCGCTGTAGAAATGTGTGAATTAGAGTGAATTTGTTTCCCTTGGGACCACTGCGTTGGTTTTCATGGAATCACAGAACGGTTGGGGTTGGAAGGGGCCTTAAAGCCCAGCTCATTCCAGCCCCTGCCGCGGGCAGGGACATTTCCCGTGGCCCAGGTCGCTCCAAGCCCCACCCAACACTCAGTTTTATTCCCTTTTAGGGGGCAGTCTGGGTGGGGAAGCCTCAGGTTCTGCCGCTGCCCCGGTGTGCGGCACAAACACGAAACCTCCGTCACCCCACTAAAGCCCGTGCCAGTTTTGCCCAGAGGAAGTGTTTTTCTGAGCTTTTTACAGCTGTTTTCATTCCATCTGACAGCAGCAGTATGTTTCAGCCTCCTGGGCAGTGTCTCGGACCTGCAGCACAGACACCAAATTGTGGCTGCGCGAACCCGGGAGCCGCATCCCCGCTCACCCTGCGGGCTCGGGGCTGTGCTGGGCTCGCAGCCAGGCTGCCCTCGGGGCCCGGGGAGGGGAGAGGAGGCCTGGGACGGTTTGGGTGGGAAGGGACCTTAAATCCCATCCAGTGCCCCCCCTGCCACGGCAGAGACACCTCCCACTGTCCCAGGCTGCTCCCAGCCCTGTCCAACCTGGCCTTGGGCACTGCCAGGGATCCAGGGGCAGCCCCAGCTGCTCTGGGCACCCTGTGCCAGGGCCTCACCCCCTCCCAGCCAGGAATTCCTGCCCAATCTCCCATCCATCCCTGCCCTCTGGCCCTGGGAAGCCATTCCCCATCCTGTCAGTCCATGCCCGTGTGAAATGTCCTGCTCCAGCTCTCTTGGAGCTCCTTTAGGAACTGGAAGGGGCTGTAAGGAGGGAACATTCCTGGAGGGAATTGTCACAAATTTCAATTTGTCAAGAAAGCAGCAGTGCCAGAGCCTGAGGATCAGAGGCTGGTGCTGGGTTTGGGTGTCCTGAGGGATTCACTGTGGAGCTTTGTCCTGCCTAGAAAGGCTGAGCTCCCACAGCCTCGGGTGCACAATCTCTGTGGCTGAATGTTGCCCTTACAATTTGCAATCCCATAATGGCTTTGAGAGCCCTGTCCCTCTTTCAGGTTGGGCTGCCCTGGTCAATGAGCTTGAAAGACACAGCTCAGTGCACTTGGACAACACAGCCCCATCTGGATAATTCATTTAAGGAACCAGGTTAATGCTGGAGAGTCGATAGAACAGCCCTGCTGGCCTGGTTATGTCAACAGCCCGATCTGGAGCAAGAGCTGGAGTTTCTTGGAGGGTTTATTGGCTGAGTGTGAGGAGAGCAGGGGTTTGGGGCCAGGGTCTGTTTTGGTTTGTCCTGGTCAGTTGTGCCCCTGCCAAGTGTGGATCAGGGAGAACACGAGCGAATGGGCACCTGAGCCACCGCCCGGAGAGAACATCACTCTCTGTTTGCTGATTCCTTGTGTTTTCCTTTTTTTATTGGTGCTCAGCCGTGGCCAGGAGAGGGCAGGGAGGGTGAGCAGCGCCCTGGCACGTGGGGGCCGTGGTGCCAAGTGCTGCCAGCTGGGCTGGACCCCGGGCACGTTGCAGCGCCGTGCGAGCCGAGCCCAGCAGAGCGAGCGCCGCTCTGGTTCCTGCTCAGCAGAACCACTCGGGCTGATAGTAACCTTCATTCACCCTCCTGCACGCAGACCAGGAGCAGTTTGCAAAGTCAGGGAAATAATAAATCATCTCTGGAGCGCTGCCATTCCCGGCTCCTCGGGAAGGATTGTTGTTTGGGCCAGGAGTCACGTTGTGCGTGTCAGGGCTTTGGGAGCTGCCACGGAACTGAATCAGGGAAAACTGCTTGGGCAGAAACATGTTTAATATCAGCAGTGGGAAGAGGGATGGGATGTGAGGTGTTTCCTTTGTGAAGGAAGGTGCTGGAATTTCAGCACTCTCTCCATTTCCCACAGTCAACAATTCCTTATATCCATGGGCCAAAGAACTGCTTGAATTTAATACAGAGAAAGTCCAATCAAACCATGAACTGATGGAGCTACACAAAGAGGCCATTTCCATGAGCTTTCATTCTCCTCACTCCAGCTTCATCTTATACAAAACGTGTATCAATTTTCCTCTCCTAATGGATTTACAGATACTGTGTGCGAAATATCTTTGTATCAGAAACTACAGATGGAACCTTTTCCCTTCACTATCTTGGTATAAATCTCAGGCAAGCATCTCATTTTTGAGCTATTTGTATTCACCAGAACCGCAGAAGTATTAAAGTACATTTATTCATTCTTAGAGCAAGTGGAATTCACTGGATTATTTTTTTTTCCCTCTCTTAAAAATAATTATCCATCCTTATGCTTTTTGTGGCTTTGGATATTTGTAACGGTTGCACGTATGTGCAAAGGCACCATTTTTAATGTGCAAGACAAAATAACTTGCCTTTAGGGGAACTCATTGTGTGAGAAGTGAATTATTTTGAATAAGGCTAAGAAATGGTGCTGACTAAAATTGTAACGTGACTGCTAAATTTGCCAGTGGAAGCCTTGGCAGGGATGCATCTATAGCAACTGATTTGCAGATTTTTTTTTTCCTGATCTCCTCTTTCTTTTTCCACCCCCTTTTCTTTCTAACCTGCCTCACAGTAAGTGCCTGAGAAATACAGATTAAAGATAACATTGCATTTTCATTGGAGATGCAGGGAAGTGATTGGCGTGCTGACTGGATCTGGGCTATTTTTAGTCCCATAAAACGATAATTTCATAACAGAGCTGACCCAGTAAAAGTAATCAGTTTACAGCCATCAGCTGGAAATAAGGGACAGAGTAGCCACTGTCAGTGGGAGAGAGAGGGGAGGAGAAGTTAAAGGCCCCGACGCAAATTAGCCAAAACTAATTAGGTTCCAGAGCTGATTACAGCCCGTGGGTGTGTGCAGGGAGAGGAGCACAGGGAGCTGCTGAGTCTCTGCAGCCCCTGGGGCAGGAGCCTCGTGCTGCCAACCCCCATCCTCATCCTCATCCTCATGCTCCTGTCTGGGCACCACATCCCGCCCCAGCCCTGCTCCCCTGGCACGGGGACCTGAGATAAACCCCCACCTCGTGTTAGTGCCAGGAAAATAACAGGAGAAGCTTTTACTGCAATTTCCTAAAGGATCAGCACTGTCAGGAGATGGATTGCCAGGACAAGGGGAATGGCTTCCAAACGCAAGGGAGCAGGTTTGGATTGGGCAGGAATTGTTCCCTGGGAGGGTCGGCAGGCCCTGGCACAGGGTGCCCAGAGCAGCTGGGGCTGTCCCTGGATCCCTGGCAGTGCCCAAGGCCAGGTTGGACAGGGCTGGGAGAACCTGGGACAGTGGGAGGTGTCCCTGCCATGGCTGGGGATTAAATCAAGATGATTTTTAATGTCTTTTCCACCCCAAACCAATCTGGGATTCCGGGTATGGGGAGAGCTGTGACCAAGCCCAGCCGATTTCCCAGGCACGGTAATGGAATCACCTCATCAGGAAAAAGAAAAAAACCACAGAAAAATGTAAGATAAAGAGAGGAACTTTTCCTGAGCATGACCCAGCAGGACACAGGGACACAGAGACACAGAACACAGGGACACAGGGACATGGGGACAGAGGGGCACGGGGACACAGGGACACAGGATATAGGACACAGGGACACGGGGACACAGGAAGGACATAGGNCCCTGGATCCCTGGCAGTGCCCAAGGCCAGGTTGGACAGGGCTGGGAGAACCTGGGACAGTGGGAGGTGTCCCTGCCATGGCTGGGGATTAAATCAAGATGATCTTTAATGTCTTTTCCACCCCAAACCAATCTGGGATTCCGGGTATGGGGAGAGCTGTGACCAAGCCCAGCCGATTTCCCAGGCACGGTAATGGAATCACCTCATCAGGAAAAAGAAAAAAACCACAGAAAAGTGTAAGATAAAGAGAGGAACTTTTCCTGAGCATGACCCAGCAGGACACAGGGACACAGAGACACAGAACACAGGGACACAGGGACATGGGGACAGAGGGGCACGGGGACACAGGGACACAGGATATAGGACACAGGGACACGGGGACACAGGAAGGACATAGGAACACGGGGACAGAGGGACAGAGGGGCATGGGGACACAGGATGTAGGACACAGGGACATGGGGACATGGGGACACAGGAAGGACTCAGGGACACAGGACAGAGGGACACAGGACACAGGTCCCTGCCCTTGTCCCCGGTGCCTGCAGTGCCCAGCTCCCTGCCCAGGACGTGCAGGTTGTTTTCTCTGTCCTGCAGCACAGGCAGGAGCGGTGACACCGAGCAGAGCTGGCACTGCCCGGCCCAGGGGCAGCCCCGGAGCAGGGCCAGCCCCAGGCAGTGCCCAGGGCCCAGCCAGGCTGGCAGGGACATTCCCCCCTGGGCATCGCTGCTCTGTAGGGGCTGAGGAAGAAAAGAGCTGCAGTTTGGTCATTTACCCACTGCCTCCCACTCCCGCTGCTTCACCGCCAGCACAGAAATCTTTTTTCTGCCAGATCCCACCACATCCATGGTGAATTCGTTAATATTTTCCTCCAGTGAAGGCAGACTGACGGATGTTTTTCCTGCAAACCAGAAGACAGGCAGCGTTCAGCCGAGCTCTGCCTTGTCCTGGCCAGACAATTCCTGCAGAAACAGAGTGTGTCTATTTAACTATTTACCACTGCTGCATTAGAACACACTCAAGGGCTGTAATTCACCTCTTAAACTTACAAGTAAGTGTGGAAGAGTTATTTTAAAATCAATATCTAACAGAATGCCATTGTTCCAACATTTAAACCTGCTGGGAAATTACCAGGAGGCATGAGGCAAGTCAAATCACTGCCTGCCAGAGGAGGAAACAATTCATTTCTCCTTGGATAGGTGCAGCCTTCGCTGCTTTTCATCCTCCTTCTCAGCCTCAGAAATGACGCTGGAGCTCCCGGCTCTTCCTTCCCCTCATCCTTCCCCGGATTTGCTCTTTTGTTCTGCCCTTCCACCGGGGACTTTTCCCGAGTTCCCGGCGGGGTTCGGGGCTGCCGGGGAGGGACCCCGCTGTCGGTGCCGGCGCTCGGGGATGGATCCCGCCGGGCTCTGGGGGCCCGGAGCGGAGCGCGGGGGCCGGGCAGGGCTCGTAGCCGCCCTCCAGCCCCTCCTGCCCCGCTCCGGCTGCAGCTCCGCCCGGGGACGCCGTGCCTTCATCCCCGCCTGCCATCTGCAGCCAAATTAAAACACTGATCAGCTTTTTGCCTCCAGGACGATGTGAGATCTGGCTGATGTACATGCCCAGAAAGCCCTTGAGAAGGGTTGTTTGGAGCCCCGTGGAATTGAGGCTGCTGAGGCTGAGCTGTGCTGTGGAGCCTCCTCAGAAAAAGGCCAAATAATTCGAGTAATAAATCCTGAACACGCGGAGGGAGGCAGCTGCTGCTGGGTGTGCACCACGGTGGGGTTTGTGCCACCCAAAGCTCCCTGTCACTGCTGGGGTCACCTGGAACAGCTCCTGGTCCCGGGTCACACCTCCCCAGCCCTGGGAGGAGCTTCGTGCTCCGGGCACTTTTCCTTCACGTGCTCCTGGCTGCGTCCTTGGTGTCCCTGGGACTCCCTTGGCCACCCCAAAGTCACAAACTGTTTTTCTCCTCCTGCCTGTAGATACCGGGCTCCACATCAGATGTGAAAACAGCAGATGATAAAATCTTGAGTCATTTTCAGCCTTTAATATGCAAATGTGCAGCCTTGATAACAAGATTGCACCCCACCACCAGGCAGCCCTTTTGTTTTCCTTTTTTACACCAGGGAAAACACTTCTTACTACTGTTTAATTTTGCTTATTTTCTCGTGTAGTTAAGAATCATGGAATCCCAGAATGGTTTGGGTTGGGAAAATCTCATCAGTTCCCATCCCCTGCCCTGGGCAGGGACTCCTTCCACTCTCCCAGGTTTCCAGAGCCCCGTCCAACCTGGCCTTGGACACTTCCAGGGTGGGGCCACAACGCTCAGTCCCATGTCTGTGCTCCACGTGCACTGCTGGGGTGTAACTCAGAGACAACATGTGCACAGCTTTCTCTGTGTTTGTATGATCTGGAGCACAAGGGAGCCATCCTCCTCAAATATTAATTACAGTCACTGTGGCAGGAACAAAAATAGCACTTTGTTTTTCAATGGAGGAGGATTGTGCAAGCCAGCCCTTCTCACAAGCTGGGCAGCAATCAGCTCTCTTCAAAGGGAAAGCTGGAGGGAGAGAGAGCTGCTCGGAGCTTTCTCCTGAGCCCAGGGACTCTGGGGTCTCACCGTGGATCAGGAAAGCTCTGGGGAAGCAAAGCCAGCCCTGTGCCCCTGCTGCAGTTTGGCTCCAGGGCAGAGCACGAGGACTGATCCTTGTAGAAGGGAATCCCCTGGCAGAGGCTCTCCAGGACACTCCAGGACACTCCAGGACACCCAGAGAGCTCTGGGCACTCAGCCCTGAGTGAACCTGGCCTCAGTGAATCCTGCTGGGGGTGAGCAGGGGCTGCTCCTGGTGCAGCTCCTGCTGCCCTGCAGCACCTGCCAGGGCAGGAGGGAACTGATCCTCCCCTGCCAGTGAGCTCCAAACTCATTCCCAATCCTGTTTCAGTGGGACTTTTCTGGTGTTTGCATCATTTCTTGGGCTTTGCCATCAATATTAATGTGAGAAAAGCTCCGTTTGCTTCTTTCTGCCTCTTGTGAGGGAAGATGGGAACGGGCTGTGACACCTCCTTACTCCACTGCAGCAGAGCTGTTCTAGTAATCAGTGTCTGAAATGAGTAGAAACAGCACCTAAATTTACCACATTGGGCACGAATCAATGGAGCATTATTGCCAGCACACATTCCTCACTGTCACACGTCTCAGTTGTGCTGCCGGTTCAGGGAGATTTAAAACCCCGTCTCCCACCCCGCTTTGCACCTGAGGTACCCTTTTTCCCAACCTCACTCTCTTATCTCTGCATAATTAACCAAAATATGAGATTCCCAGCTTCTGCCACGCCTGCGTGTGCTCCAGAGCCTCCCCCAGGAGCAGAGATTTGTGCAGATGGGCGATCACGGGCAGCTCGCAGGAGGCAATCACAACTTCTCCTTGGTGCCTCTTTCCTTCTCCTGCCTACTTACATCTGCCCAACCGTCTGTTCATCAATCCTGGAGCAGCCAGCACGGCACAGGATGAGTCCCACTGAGTCAGACACTCTGCCTCAGTTCATGAAATGAGCTGGCAAGATATTCCAGCCTTGGCACACTCCATGCTGAAGATTTCAGCCCTCTTAGATATTTTTTCTGCTAGAGAGGAATAGCAGGACAGATTAAATAATGGAAACAGCCATTGAGCAAGGCAGCTGCTGAATGAAAACATGGGAAATGGATGAAATTAGGGAAAAGTCACCCCTCTAGCCAAGGGTCAGGACGAGCAGTCAGCTGGGCTGAAGGGATACAAGATTTTGGGCTGCAGAGGGCTGAGCAGGATGAATTCCACCACTAATGAGCTTAGTGAATAAGCTCATTACCTAATGAGCTCCATTGAACAAGCTTGAATTCCTGCCTGGGGAAAGCCCTGCCGTAGATCAAACACAGGTAAACAGCTCCATCAGTTTACACACGCGGGCAGCCGGAGCTCAGCAGCAAACTCAGGGTCGGCGGCAGAGCCTGTCCCGAAGGTGGGGATGTCAGGAAGGATCAGGGAAGCGGAGAAGAGCAGAGGCTCTTTTCCAGTCCTGTCCTCTCTGCACAGTCTGTGATCTGGATGAGGATGCAGAGACACGACTCCTCACCACACACACGTCCTGGTGACTTTCCCTCACCATTCCCCTCCCGCCCTCCTCCTGAGGCACTGCAGAGCTGGAGGCCTCCAGAGGACCAAAACTGTATCAGAAAATGCTCCTGGAATGGTTCATCTCTGTGAACCTCCATCCACCACCCCGGCCTGGCTTTGGTGCCTGGGGAGATCTGTCAGAGCAGATGCCAACTGCGAAGGTTTGGAAAGGACCCAAAGGAAATCTCACATCCACACTGAGCAATTTATTACCCAGAGAGTCTGGGAGTGCCTGTGAGGAACGGCCCAGCATCCCCACCCGCTGCTCAGCCCAGCTTTCAATTCCTGGGACTTGGGAGTGAAAGGGGAAAATGAGATTTCAGAAAAGGAGATCTACAGATGAAATCTTCATTTTGACTTCACATGGCAACATTTGCATTTATTTTTACCATTTCTTCTCAGATTTTCAGCACATACTGAAATATTGTCTAAAGTAGTCATTTCCTACAGTTGTGCCACTCCAGAGCCCTGGCACTGTCCATCATTTGTCTGTTACCATCTGGACAGGGCTGAAAATTCGGAGGAAGGAAAGGGAAGGAAAATACATGAACTTTCCAGTGAAATATAATGGCTGGTTTGGCGGGAGATAAAGATTTTGGGTAGAAAATCGGTGTTCAGGCTTTAAAATGATCTGTCTTTAAAGCTCGGCACGCATGCCCTGAGGTGCGGAGCCCGGGGTAAACAAACACAGGCAGCTCGTTGTACGCGTCAGGAAATATTCACACGACTGCAGCGGGAGAGTCTGGCACCAAATGTACTGTGAACTGAAAATGAATTTCAGCAGCTTTTACCATTCATTTTTTTGTCAGAAACAAAGGCTGTGGTGGGAGCTGCTCGTGTGCCGTGCCCAGGGGTTCCTGCAGCACAAACCCTGCCCTGGGAAAGGCTGTGGCTGGGTGTGCTCCGGGGTGGGGGGGGTGGTTCTGGTGNTCTCCTGGTGCTGCAGGTGTCGGGGTGTTCTTGCAGTCACACTTCCAGCCAGAAGGGAAGGAGCTCATCTGTGCACCAGGCTGTGGTTTGGGATCAGGCTTGGTTTGGGATCACCTGTGGTTTGGGTTCAGGCTGTGATTTGGGATCAGGCTGTGGTTTGGGTTCAGGCTGTGTTTTGGGTTCAGGCCGTGGTTTAGGATCAGGGCAGACTGTGCTGTGCCCAGGCACTCGGGCATCCTTCAGTATTTTCCCCAGGAACTCGTCCAGGTGGGATGGATGCACTTTGTGACCGGTGCTGCCACACAGGAGGGGAACTGCCAAATAACAGCAAAATCAGCTCGTTTCAGTTACAGGGTAATGTAAGGTTTGGGCTTCTACTACATAATCCATTTTGAAGTACTCTTAGATAGTCTGCTCTATGGTGAAATTGGATTTTTAGCAAAAATACAGCCCAAATGCTCAGCATAACAAATTGTAATCACAGCAGTCAGATTGCCATCTAAGATGCAACGTATCCTCTCAATCTTTTTTCCACTTATCTTTTAAATGCAATTTTCTGTCCCACTCTGTTGAGGACCAGGTTAAATCAATGAAATAGAAACAGTGTTGTAATATTATATCCTGCGGCAAAAGACCAACGTTGCCTCTAGTCAGGAGCTGCAAAAGTGACGAGCCCAAAGCAGATTCCATGGAACTCTGCAGCTCTTTGGGTGTCTTTCTCTCTGCCTGTCAGTGGAACTGGAGCAGAGCTGCCTCCTGCCAGGGCTGGGCCCTGGGACAGCCCCAAGGGGTGAGTGCAGAGAGTGACGCTCTCCCAGCTCACCATTGACACTGGGATGGGGAAATGAGATTTGCTTTGGCACCTCATTCACTTCCCCACCCATTTTCTCTAGTGCTCCTCTCCCCTCCACCCCGGAGGTGGGAAGGTCAATCAGTTTAATCACAGATGTGGGACACATCAGCCCCGTTTGCATCCCGAGGTGTGCTCATGCAGTCAGAACTCTTGCACACTCCCACTCACTTTTGCACCAGATATAACAGCAACAAGTTCCTTTGCAGCCAAGGAACCTCTCCACGTATCACTGGACTGATAACAAAAGGAATAAATAACTCCAGAGAAGTGAATTTTAATGACATTTCTGTACCAAGTCTGTCAGAGAACGTTACAACCATTTATTCGAGTTCACTGCCTTCCCAGATAAACACTGACATCTCTATTCTGCAGGTGTAAAACCCAAGTCAGAGAAAGACTGAACTTCTGCACAGCCCACACAATAAAGAATTCCCTGCTGCCGCTTTGGGGCAGCAGCACATTCCTCGGTGGAGCGGGGGAACCTGAACTCCCTCAGCCCAGCACCTGCACAGAGCCCGAGGCAGCTCAGATCAAAGCATCCCCTGCTTCTGTAGAGAGCTTGATGTCCTCAGAAGGTGCCCAGAGCGGGTCACCTCCTGCAGGCAGGCACTGAGAATTTCTGATGTGTGTTCAGAGAGTCAGTCTGGCACCTTTCCACCTCTAATTTTCTTGCTCATCTCTGGAACATCTGTAAATTCTGCTGCCCAGGAGGGTCATTTTCACTCTGCTCATTTCGGTTCTGTTCTCCCACAGTCACGAGCTCTTGAGGAGCGGAGGCACAAATCCATTAAGGAGCGGTTTATTGGGGTCGCCTGGGACTGGAGTGTTGTTTCTGCCCCTTTAGACAAACCCACAAAATCCTACAGGGGTCCAAACAAACACGAATACACAAAGAGCAGCTGCCTCAGCCTTCCGAAAGGGTTTTGTAGCATCCCAGGAACTCGCACTGCAGTGCGAACTTCACTTTGAAACAAAGGGCACTTTGTGATTTTTTAATTGCCTCCTAACCTTTCATTAATTGGGCTTTATGCAGTGAGCAACATCACAATAACACGTCTGCAGCCCTCGTGCACAATGCAAATGTTCCACAATGAGGGGAGAGCACCTGAGCCACGGGGAGCTCGCGGCCTCACCCACCACAACAGAGACTTCCTAATTATCCCGCGGCCTTTGTTTCACTGGGATTGCTTTCAGAACAAGCAACATCCGAGAAGCGTCCCCGACACGCCGCGAGCTGTGGCATTTGCCGACGGGAGAGGCACAGAGCAGCTCCACAAAGTGATGTCTGTTCGGCAGCTCTGAAAAGTCACATCTGAAATTTATTTCCATGATAATGAGTCTAGCGAACAGTTTTGTCAGAAAGACTTATTTGCACGGCTCACATTTATGTTTTCGCGTCGTTTCTGAACTTGCCATCAACGCCGGGCTCTGTGTGATACAGGCAATAACCCCAAGGGCAGGAATTTGTTTATTGTGGCCCCGGCTCCGTCTGTGCCACCCGATCCTGCAGGAGCTGAGCACCGTCCTGCCCAGCCCAGCTCACCTGCACAGCTCCAGGAGCCCTGGACACGGCTCCCAGGGGTGCCCAGCACTGGATTTTGGGCTGTCTGTGCAGGGACAGGAGTGGCACTGGATGATCCCTGCGGGTCCCTTCAGCTCAGGACATTCTGTGACTGATTCCATGAACCCCAGGTGTGGGAACACAATTCCCCTTCCCTCATGGCCATCTCATCCTGCCCTTCCCGAGCCTCCCTGGAGGAGCTGCCGGAGTCCTTTGGGATTGGGATCCCCTTGGGACCAGGATCCCCGAGAGAGAGAGAGATCCCCTCAGGACTGGGATCCCCTCGGGACTGGGATCCCCATGGAGTCAGGATCCCCTCAGGATCAGGATCCCCTCGGGTTTGGGATCCTCTCAGGACCAGGATCCCCTCGGGCCCGGGAGCAGCTGGACCCCGCAGCCCCCCCAGCCCTGCTCTGCAGAGGGAACACGGCCCCTGAGCACGGCCCCTGCACAGCAGAGGGTCCAAACCCCAGTTTTAGGGCTGAGGGTCCCAAAGCCCCCAGGAGAGCCCGGGGGAAGCTCCCACAAAGGGCTCGGGGCAGTGCCAGGCTCTGACTCCCTGAGCAGCACCTGAGTCCTCTCCCCAGTGCCTGCCTGGAAACCTTTTCCAGCACAAACCTGGAAACCTTTCCCAGCACAAACCCAGTGTCTCTTGGGGCTCACGGTGCCACTTGTTCTAATTCTTGTTGACATTTCATTTCACACACTGTTAAGTGACCCCCTTCAGAAGGATGAAACAGAAATTTGCTTTAGAAGAGGAGAAAAAAAAAATAACGTGTGCTTTAGGACAAAACAGGCTCCTGATTTATTCTCCTGATGGAGTTACCACATCTGGCACAGAGCAGGCAGCCAGCCTCACCCAGGGCTGCTGTGCTGGCCACAATTCTGTACCTGGGGACTGGCAGCAAAGTCCCTCACGTCACAGCGCTGCCTCTGTGATTATTGGCATTTTCACCCATCAAACTGTTTCTACCCCAGCCAAGGTGTCCCTTTGTGTGTGAGCAGGGCTGAGCAGCTCTCAGCAAACAGCCGGGGTGGCACCTGCAGCTCCTCCATCCTGGATAATGGAAGGACAAGTGTAAGGGAACTCCTATGAATCATTTTTTATGTGAGCAATTTAGCGGTGACAATTCCTATCAATCACCCCTGCGCGGGTCCGGGGGTGGGCAGCTGTCCTGACACGTTTCATTCCTTTCTTTGAGCGCCGTAAAATGACCTCAGGAGAGGGAAAGAGGCACTAAAGGCGGCCGTGAATCTTTTCACGGGGTGAGGAGGGAGATTCAGTCGGGTCCCGGCAGTTGGGGACACGCGGGGACAACGGCCCCGAGAGCACCGGGCTCAGAGGAGCCCAGAACTGGTGTGAGCAGGGCTGGAAAACAGCGGGAAGGGCTCCCAAAAAACCACAGCTTCCCCTGCCCTTCCATGGGCTTCAGCTCCCAACGTGCCACATTTATCTTTTCTGGTGATTAAAGCTCAGCAAAGTCATTAATGCTGAGACTTCTCCCACTACATCACGGTCAAAAATAGACTTTTTCACTTGTGCAAAGAAAATATCCCCCTTTTCCCCTTCCAAATCGGCTTTCCTCGGGGAAAGGCAGCACCGAGAGCCTTGAGAAGGACTCAATGTGTTTATGGCCAATCAACAATTTAATGAGTGCTGGAGGAACACAATTTGTGGGGATAAACAAGGAGCGTTGTTGGCAGAAACCCCAGCAGATGATGGCGGGATGCGCTGGAGCAGCGGGCGGGGGATGTCCTGAGGGGAGGGAGGGGGTGGTGCTGTCCCCACCCACACCTGGCACAGGGACGAAAGGGACAAAGGGACACAGGGACAGCCCCACTGGCCAGGCTGGACTCTCACTCCTCCCCTAAAAACTCACCTTGGGAAAAATCCTTTAGAAAAGTGGAAGAATTTTGAGGATGATGTGAACTTCGGCTCTCTGCATTTTTAAACTAGGATTATGTCATATAATATCCTTAAAGATATTCCCCAAGGCCAGTCCCTTTTACAGTGAATAATATCCAATCACCCATTTCTTCCCATATGATATACTACTGCCTACTAAATTTGCCAATCTAATTAGCCCTTTCCCCTAACACTCAGGATGATTAAATCTGTGTTAAAACTTTCTGTGCAGCACAGGAGGAGACACACCTGAGCATTTTCTAAATTTAGCAGAGGACAATATTTAGTGGGTTATTTATGGGTGCTGGAGCTGCTGCATAAATGAATTCTGATTTGATTTCTTCAGCCTCCTTATTTTTTCCTCAACTCCCTCAAATTGTGTATCAGGCAGATTAGAAAGAGGAAGGGAGAAACGCACCTGGAACCATCTATCAAGGATCTTTCAGAATTAAATTAACAATGAGCACTTTATGCAAAAAGAGGAGGAAAAAACTGAGTTTCTTTATCCTTCAGCTTCATCATTTTCTGAGCTGTGTCAGACCAGAGATATTTGGACTCAGTTTCCATGAGTTTAGAAAAGGGAAAGCTTAATAGCTGGAAGCAATTCCTGAGGATTTTCGTGACTTGCACATAACTTTGATCTGAGTTTTGGGAAGATTTGCAGTATTTGGGGTGGTCAGAGGATCGTTTGTGTGCTGTGGAGCCATGACCTGGTCCCCAGGAGATGCTGCAGCTTTCCCTGAGGCCCCTGAAGGGCTCAGGAGGTGAATTCAGGGATCCCCTGTGGAGCTCAGGATGCTCCCAAAGGACAGCAGCACTCGGGGCTGGCCCCTGGGCTTAGCAGGGAATTGAAATTTTCCAGGCAAAGCAGGAAGGATGGGAGACCTGAGAGCATCAGCTCCAAGGAAAGAATCTGTCCTGGGATCTGTTCCAAATCCTTTCACTGCCGTTCCTCGGGCAGGTGGCTGGGAAACCTCCCCTGCTGCCTTCAGAGAGCTGCACAAAAGCCTTTGTGTGCCTCGGGTGGGGAGAGTTCATTGTGCAGGAATTTGTCTGGACGGTGTTGAGAGGGGTTGAAAGTCGGCTCCGGGCCCGTTTAACCCACGGCCCCGTTCCCGGAGTCCCCGGGCAGGAGGGTGGGGAGATATAACCAGGGCAGGAGGGTGGGCAGGTAACAGGGCAGGAGGGTGGGCAGGTGACC
>VXBB01007109.1:56398-76721 GCA_013399915.1 Illadopsis cleaveri | reverse complement strand
TTTGCTGTGTCACTGCAGGGTTATTTATAAAGCCTGGTGATATCCAGGGAACGGGGGGTGTTGACTGGTGCATGAATAAAACATGGATATTCTCCTGGCTGCGGGAGCTGAGAGCTGCTTTAGATTTCGTGTTTCACTCCCTGGTCAGGCTCAGCTGCTGAGGCAGTCACTTGTTCTCCAGACACAAAGTGGGATTGGGACTTGGGCTGGGAGAAAACCTCCCAGGAAACAAACACGTTTGTCAGACAGCACCGGGCCTGGCAGACACTGCAAACTTGAGATTTAAATCAGAGATTGGGCAGGAATTCCTGCCTGGGAGGGTGTGAGGCCCTGGAACAGGGTGCCCAGAGCAGCTGGGGCTGCCCCTGGATCCCGGGAGTGCCCCAGGCCAGGCTGGACAGGGCTGGGAGCACCTGGGACAGTGGGAGGTGTCCCTGCCATGGCTGGGGGTGGGATGAGATGAGCTTTAGAGTCCCCTCAACCCCAAAGCAGTCTGGGATTCTGCAGAGTGAGGGGCATTAAACCAATAATTCATCAAGGAGCTCCTGCAGCAGCACCGTGGGCAGAGGGGACAGGCAGAGATTCGGCAGCCTGGGCACAGCAGCTCCTTGTGCTGATCGGTACAACACAAACCCTGCCACCTGCAAAGCCCCACCTCTGACCCAGCCTCTGCCTCTCTCCCATTAAAAATTAATTCCAACTTTCCTCCAGGGACATCTGAGACGTGAAATGGCAAGAGGAAGGTCAGTGTGGTGGCTGCATTCCTCCACACGGCTTTGAAGTAGGTCAGGTAATGTAGGACTTGGCATCGCTCTCAAAGTCATCATAACTGGAATTAAATTTAGATTTCGATAATGAAGGTGCTTGAAAAAGTCAAAACTCCAGGTCTGTTCTGTGCCCCCCTTTCCCTCCTGCAGGAGCCGCCCCGTGGCTCTGGAGTCCCCTCAGAGGACCAGGAACACACAGATGGTGCCAATTCACCCAGGAGAGTCTTTAACATTTTGCCAGGACTGCTGTCACCTTCCCTGGGCAGATCGTCCCGTGGTTGTGTAGAACACTCTCATGGCAACTTCCACTGTCAAATTTCAGATTATTTATAACAAACAGAACCTTCCAAGTGCCTCTGCAAGATGAATAAACAGCAGCAGGCTCGGCTGCTGCAGCCTGGGGAGGGAGAGAACTGCCCAGCTCTGCTCCAGGGTGACACAGCCACAGACAAAGCCCAGGTTCTCCTGGTATTTAAACCTTCATTACTCAGAAATTCTCCTTCTCAGGTTCAGAAAGGCTCAGGTTTAATGTGTACTTGTCATGGCTCACGGAATTGCTCGGTTTCAGTTGGAATCACAAGAAAAAAAGAACGAAACCGTGCAAGAAGTTCATTTCCCAGGGCTCCAACCCATCCCACAGCAGAAAAGCTGAGAGCAAAAGCCCGACCTAATGAGATTACTCAGGTTACTATTTCAGGGCTAACTGCACTTGGGAAGAACAGAAAGAAAAGCCCATTACTGACTGATAAATAAAATAAAACTCATTTTCCAATGTATTCTGTAAATCAAAACACTCAAAGAACCTCTAAGGCAATATTAAAGCCGAGAAAAACGTAACATGAAATCAATGTTAAAGGCCATCTCAACATCCTTTTATCTAACCAAAATTGTAAACACACTGCTCCACTCCCAGAGCACAAAATCCATTTACACTTTGCATACTTGAAAAGAAGTCTAATGCATTTTGAAAACCACAGACTTAACTGCATGTTTCTTCCATTTAATACAACGCAGCTTAATAAGATTTGCAGGAGGCACAAAAGGCAAATTGAGCCCTGGAGTTGAACACACAATCTCGGGTTCCCAGCAGAGAGGCAAACCTGGTGAAGGGGAAAATGTAACACCAGAAGGGATCAGAGCAGGATAAAGGATGAGCAGAAAAAGGAGGGAAAAGTCAGGAAGCGGATCCAGCACTTGCAATACTTCTCTGAGCACTTAGCAGATGATTTGTAGCAATGACAGAGATTCAGTTTCCCAACCAGGTCCCGGAAGGGTTTAATTCCCTGTGGATAACTGAATTCCAGGGCAGTTTAGCTGTGGGTGACACAGGCAGGCAGAAACCTTCAGAGGGTGGCTGTGGCTGCACGGGGCAGTGCTGCTCTCCCTGGTCCATCCCCAGGCACATTTCCATCTCTCCCTCCTGCTCTGGCCACTGTCTCACAGCAGGGCAGCACCTCTACCCAAGTACTGCAGCCTTCAACTTCTGAAAGGGATAAGAGAACAAACCACCCAGGCACGGCTTAGGGAGGCAGCTCTGGAAACATCCAAGATTTGTTTGAAGTCACCCCTGTCACTGTCCATCCACCATCCATGGACAAATCCCTCACAGTTATCCCGGGGCTTTGATCTCCTCACTGGCGTGTGTGAACAGCGAGTTTCTCATCTTAAACCCTCCTTAACCCTGCCCTGCTCCCAGCACCCACAGCCCCCGTGGAGCCCCTGGTGCTGAAGCTCAGGCCCAGGTAACATTTTTCCCTCTGCTCAGAACCAGAGGCA
The DNA here is from genome assembly GCA_013399915.1 of Illadopsis cleaveri. NCBI lineage: Eukaryota > Metazoa > Chordata > Aves > Passeriformes > Timaliidae > Illadopsis > Illadopsis cleaveri. Next base: position 74,178 of record VXBB01007109.1, on the reverse strand, counting down.
GACATTAGGCTTGGTTTAAAGCGGTGTGCACACAGCAGAAAGCTGAGAGCTTATCCACAAGTGGTCTGAGGCATGGCACGAGCCCAAATGACTCAACACAACAGATGCTCCTTGTACCTGTCTGTCTCTGCACCAGGAGTGCTTTGATCCAAAGCTTTTATGGCAGAGCCTGAGCCAAAGGAAAAGCAGAGTCCTGGGGACTGGGGAGAGCCAGGGCAGGCTGTCAGATGGAGGAGCTGAGCGCTGCTTTTGGGGCCAGGAATGCCAAATGTGCACGCTCAAAATTAAAAATATCCCTCCTGTGCAGTCACTGGGATAACTTATGTTAATTCTCCCCCCAAAAACACCTCCCAGCTGGGCTGGGAGCGAGAACCCCCCGGGGGAATCGCTGCACGTGGCTCTGGACATCCCACGGTGCCAGGACAATCCACCAGGAGTGAGCCCTGCTCTGGCTGCACGGAGCATCAGTGCCCGAGGAAAGGGGAAGGGGTCGAGCACTGGGAGCAGATTTCCATGAAAAAAAACAGGCAGTGACTTTGGAGGAGGCAGGGAAATCATCAGGGATAACGTTTGTCCTTTTCTCCGTTACTGCCCGCTCCTGGTTCTGACACAAAGTTCCGAACTGTGCGAACAAATCCACAAAAACTGGGAGCCCCGCTGAGGAAAGAAACCTGCTGGGGCTCCTGCACTTTGGCTTTTCAGCCTCCCGAGCGTCTCCTGCTCTCACCCATCTCCAGCCCGGCCCCAGCAGGTGTTTCCATGGCAACGCCGTGTAAAGCCATCCTTCCCTCTGACACGGGAGAAATGTTGAATGGCTGCAAAGAACCGCTTTGGCAAAACCTGGGAATTCAGCTGGAAATAGGAACGGCAGTAATGGAAGGTGAAGGTGGAAAACTGCCCGGGGGTTCAGAGCCTGGCGGGGCTCCGGGCACAGCCAAGTGCAATTTGCTTTTCTCCACCCTCTGCTGAGAGGGAAGGAGCAGCTCTGCTTCCCTGCGAGATGTGGAGCATCCCTGGCAGCTCTGTCCCTCCATTCCAGCCTCCTCTTTGCAGTAAATCTCCTATTTCTATTTTATCACATGGAAATGTCTCTAAGGGACCCGGAGAGCAAGGAACGAGCAGCAGAGCCCCAGATTCCCCCCTAAGGAATGGCTGCACTTGACAGCCTGTAACTCTCCCAGTAAATCAGTGTAATTTGTGCTCTGATGTCCTGCACAGCTTTACAAGTGACAAATCAATCATCATCCAAACACCCTTTGATAATCAGTGCGGTTCCATTAATTATGATAAATGCTTTCAGCAGTGTGGATGCAATGTGTAATTGCTCGGGAATTGTATTACCCTACTTTCCTACTCACCTCCTCGAGTGCAGAGTCTCTGAGAAGGTGCCACACTCCAGCAGCTGCAGGCAGAGTTTACACAACCCACCCCTCCAAGTGTTCCATTGCACCAAACGCACAGTCCATTAGTATTGCCGTTATTAAATATTAAGTAATATTCGTTGAAAAAGGCCCATTACAGCCTCACGAATGACAAATATGCGGGAGGAGCGTCTGAGTCTCCCGGCCCTGGGGATTAATTGCAGCGGTTGTTGCACAGCAACGCAGCGCAGGCGATTAGGACCTCACCTAATGAGGAACGCTGCATCCAATCGGAATTGCAGGGAAATTTAGCCGGGCAGGAGGCAGTGACCCAGTTCCAGCCCCGGCTGGGCTGCAGGGCTGCCCTGTGAGCCAAGGTGCAGCTGGAGTGGCCGGGAAAGGGCAGGGGACCAGGAAGGTGAAATTCCCACTGCTCTGAGAGGGGAGGGGACTGAGAGGCCTCGACTCAAAGTGACAAATTCAGCGACAAACAGCTCAGTGACAAACAGACCCACGGGTGCATCCCCACGGGACAGACCTGGGGATTCACTGAGCCCCTCCCTGGGAGCGAGAGCTCAGCTGCCTTTTCTGACAGAACCAACATTTCCATCAGAACCAGGAGCTGGGGTCAGAAGAAGCCAACGTGAATTCAGAAAAGGCTCTAATTCCTTTGAATTCATAGAGAAATGGCCCTGCTGGCAGCTTTGCCACTGGCTTGGGGTCTCTTTTCCAGGAGCAATTCCCATTTGTCACTGTGAGGGACAGGAGGCTGAGCTGGGCAGGGTTTTGGAGCAGCTCTGTTGACATTCCCCCCATCCTAATGATCACAAGGAGTCACGTCTCGGATTTACAAGCTTTCAGGGAGTTTTCCCGGGGATTTGGGTAAAGCAGAGCAGCGACATTAATTGTCTGGGAAGCCAAAAGCACATGTTTGAGAGCCGGTAAAACATCTGTGCCACTCCTGCAGGAACGGGGGCAGGGGGAAGGATCTGAGGGTCGGGTTTAAGCTAGAAAGGTCTTGTTCGTTGGAAGAGTGAAAGGAAGTGGGCATGGGATGAATACTTGGCCAGAGTGAAGCAGCAGAGGGGAAGGGAGGAAGGAAGGGAGGGNGGAACAGCCCCGGGGCGTCCTGACGGGCTGGCGGGTGCAAACCACGATCACCCAAAGGGAGATCTTTAAAGCGGAAAGATAAGCAACAGTTCTGCTTCAGTGGCCGCTCAGAGAGGATTTCCCCCAGAATTTGACTTTTAAAGACGCGGTTTTCATGAAAATAACGAGGGCTGTTTAAATTCTCAGTCTAAACGTCCTATTCCCAAGGCTTTGTACTTCAAGACATTCATTTTCAGGGCAGAGGATCCTTCTCATCTGGTGCGCATGAAAGAGAAAGGTTTTGCAGGGGGAAATAGAAATATTTGCATTTATATTTGCAGAACAAAATAAACCACTTCGGAATAAAGGAGCCAGAGCAGACCCGAGCCCGAGGAGGCTCCCGGGGCACCTCCGTGAGATTCTCTCTGCTGCCTTTCACCACTTTATCCTTCTCTCTCCCTCCTCACATGAATTCTCCCGGGGAATTTGTGTTCTCAGGCCCCCGGCGATGCCCCAGTCCCCGCGGTCTGTCCCCACCTGTCCCTGTCCCACCCCCAGGGATTTACCTCCCCGCAGCTCTGGAGTCACACCGCTCTTTTAGCAAAGAGGGGTTTAACTCTGTGTTTTCATCCATTTTCCCTAAACCTCTTGGCATTAAAAGATCTGAAAATAAACCCCCTTTTATATTTGGTGTGGTTTTGGAGTCTAATTTAGAAATGGTTTGAGAAGAGCTTTTTTTTTTTTCCTTTTTAGCCTTTATATCAGTCATTTGATCTGATATATGATAAGCTCAGATGAGTTTAAACTGATTCATCCTATTTTGTAATGTTTAAATGTACTTTGCTGAAGCTCCATCATAATGTCACACACTTTTAAAATGAATAATTCATCCTGCCCACCTTTTCTGAAATGCCAAAAGGATCCTGTGCCTTTCCAGAGAGAAGCAAATACCTCCACTAAAGAGTACACAAGGAAACAAAATCATTTAAGAGCAAAGAGCAACGGCAGCTGCAGCGCCACAAATCTCAGTGCTGGGGCTCCTGTGGGATGAGCTGAGAGCCCAGCAGGGAGGAAAAGGAGCTTTTCCAGGGGGATCAGCCCTGCACTGCTGGCTCTGGGCTCCTCAGGGGATGGAGAGGTGGCACAGGCTCAGGCACTGAGCAGGGCAGGGAAAGGCTCTGATTCGATCCCCCGGGGCAGGGAAAGGCTCTGATTTGATCCCCTGGGGCAGGGAAAGGCTCTGATTTGATCCCCCGGGGCAGGGAAAGGCTCTGATTTGATCCCCCGGGGCAGGGAGAGCTCTCTCAGTTCTGTATTCAGCTGGGACTGTGCCCCTCACTGACAGCCAGGCAGGGTTTGTCAGTCTGGAGCCCACAGGGATCAGGTTAAGGCTCTGCAGTGGATTTTTTGTGGCACTTTGTGGGGAACAGCGTTTGCCAATGGAATAAAACCCAGGTGCAGTGAGAGGAAGGTGGGGAGCAGCAGTGACAGGAGCAGAGCTTGTCCCAGCTGCAGGACAGAGATCTCTGCTCCCAGCCCAGCCCGGGCTCAGCAGGTGCCTGTNCTGGGGGGGACAGGAGCAGACCTGGGGCGGGGCAGGAGCAGAGCCCAGCCCCACAGAACCCTCCCCAACACCATGAACACAGTGTTGGCAGCCCCAGAGCTGAGGGCACAAACCCTGGTTGGTGTTTCACCCACATTTGATGCCGGGGTGTTTTCACTGGGCTGTGGGGAGGCAGGAGATGAGCTCTGCACTGCAGGGGCCAAAGGCAGCTGGTCCCTCTGTGATCTGACCCCTCTGCTGAGCCTTTGCAGCAGCCCTGGCAGCTCTGGGTGCTCATACACACCCTCAGACAGGCAGGGACAGGCTGTGCCCCCTGCCCTGCTCCTGGCCAGGCTGGCAGCACAGCCAGCTCCCCAAACACCTGATGAGTCTGGAGGAAATAAAAATCAAAGCCAACTAAAAACCCCCATAAAGCTCTGTAGTCATTTTCCAGCGAGAGGCCCACGCTGCTCATCAAACATTGAAGAGCAGGCTGTGAATATCTGTGAAATGACCTCACTGCCATCCTTCAAACCTTCCCTGCCAGCCTGGGAGCTCGCTGGGCCTTGCAAAGGAGCACCAGAGGAGTCTGGAGCCCCGTGGGCACGTTTGCACCTCCAGCAGCCTGGGGACAGTCCCAGCTCTCTGCTCCGGGGTGGCTGAGCTGCAGAGGGACTGACCTGAGCCAGGGCAGGGACAGGGAGCAGAGAGCCACGTCCTGCTCACCACAGGGACTGTGCTGGGACTGGCACCAGCAGGGACTTCTCCCTGTNGAGAGCTGGAGAGGGACTGGGGACAGGGAATGGAGGGACAGGACACGGGGCAGTGCCCCTGCTTTGGTCACAGCCACCCACCTGCCCAGCAGGAGCCCGGGAGCTTTTCCTGAAAATGCCAAATAAATGATTTTGGCCCGGGGTGGCAGTGAGGGAAAGGCAGGAGGAGGGANCCTGTCCAGAGCTGCTCCTGACACTAGCAGGGCCTTTCCCCTGCCCCAGAGTGCTCCAAGCCCTGTCCAGGGCTGCTCCTGGCACCAGCAGGGACCTTCTCCTGCCCCAGAGAGCTCCAAACCCTGTCCAGAGCTGCTCCTGGCACCAGCAGTGACTCCTGACCCTGCCCCAGGGCACTCCAAACCCTGTCCAGGGCTGCTCCTGGCACCAGCAGTGACTCCTGACCCTGCTCCAAAGTGCTCCAAACCCTGTCCAAGCTGACCAGGGAGGGGGTTCACAGCCCCCCTGGGCAGTGCAGGCACGGCCCGTTCAGCCCTGAGGGCTGGTGGGTGATGGAGGCTGGGATTCCTGTGCCTCCCCAGGAGCTGCTGGTGCTCTGCATCCCGCCGGGCAGGTGGCAGGGCTGGCCCAGCCCTGCTCGGAGTGAGAAATGAGCTGTCTCGTCCCTCTGAGGGCCAAGGCACCCTGGGGAGGAAAATTAAATCTCCTGCAGCTCCTGTGGGAACACAGCCCTGCTCCTGTGGTCTCCAGGCTCGTCTGGTCCATGCAGGAGGGAGGGAAGCACTGGGGCCCTGGCTCCTGTCCAGAAGTCAAACCCAAAAGGGGCCAGATGGTGAGGATTTAAGCGTTTGGCTGCTGGTCCAGCCTGGGGAGAAGAGACAGCAGAGAAGTTTTGGATGCCAGTGAGAGCTCAAGGTCCAGCCACAGCAAATCCATTCCTGGGGAATCAGACTTATTTAATGTAACTAAATTACCCTTCCCTGGCTTCACGTTCATTGGAGGAAATTGCATGTGATATTTATCTCTGTCTGTGTCCATGTGATTGCACAATGTTCTCCTAAACCTGAGCGTCTGATCAATGGGGAGATGTCCCTTCCCATCAGAGCCATCCCTCAGAGCCCAGCTCTGGTATTTACAGCTGGATCTGGGGGAGATTCCTCCCCTCTGGGTGTCCTGGGCACCCCCGTGCCCGCGGGGAGGAGGCAGAATGCACCGGGAAACAAACAGAAGGTGGCCATGGGAGAGCAGGAATTCATTAACAGCTTTTAGGGCCAGAAGGGAAATTGTGATTGCCCCGGGGCTGGCAGCCAAACACCCACGGCCTGCAGGTGTGTCACAGCCACGGTGAGCTCATTTCTCCTTTGCTTGCTCTTGGAAATCAGTCATGTTTTCTACCGAGTCCAGCCCNAAAACTCCTTAATGAGGTCTCAGGGCAGAAACCTTCCCACAGCCCGAGTCTTGGGCCCCTTTGACCCCACATACCACAAAACCCGACCCTTCCCACCCCTCAGGGCTGTGCTCTGCTAACACCCAGTTCTACATTCCCTTGTTGTTCCCTGGAACACGACTTAGAGCTGAACCACGACAAGGGCAAAAGGTCTGAACAAATCCAGTTCCAGCTCCTTTGTAAGGGCTGATTCCATCTGAGAACTGAAGTCCCGTTCAAGAGAGAATGAAAGATCCTCCACGGGGACACTCCAGCTCAGAGAGGGGACACACTCTCCTGGCTCAGGGCAGGATTTCTCTCTCNCTCCACACGAGGTTCCCAGGGATCTTTTCCCAGAGATTTTCTCTGCTCCAAAGCCTATGGTCCAGGGGGAGAGGATTCAGGAGTGGAAGGGCTCCATGTGCAGATGAGGAACAGGGGCCCAGGGTGTGACTGCTGGAGTGTCCTGAGCTCTGCTCTGTCACCAGAGCACACAAAAGAACCACACTCACCTGTCGGGTTGTGAGATGAGAAAGAGCAAATTTATTTTGGGACCTCAACTTCTATTGCCTTTGGGATTTGATCAGGGACTGGGGGACGAGAGTGACACCTCCTGACCCCACTGGTCNGAGCAAATTTATTTTGGGACCTCAGCTTATATAGCCTTTGGGATTTGATCAGGGATTGGGGGACGAGAGTGACACCTCCTGACCCCACTGGTCAAACCAGAAGTCCATCAACTTGTCCTCCCCCGGAAAGGAATGTATATTTACAAAACATCACTCTTTGTTTATTTTTCAATGTGTGAGAAAGCTCCAGCAGAAATGTAAAACATCAGAAGGCTGAAAAATGCGGGTGAGCCTGCTCCTGGTGCAGCACAGCCACCCAGCACTGATTTACCTGTGCTCACAGTGAAGGTGCTGAATGCTTTCCTGGAGGGTGACTGGGGTGCTGAGGGCTCTGGTGGATCCAGCCCAGCACGGCCCTGCGGCACTAAAGTCACTTCTGTTACATTTTGTCACAACTCTGTCACTTTATGAAGAATATCAGGCTTTATCTCTCACTGATGTCTGCAGAACGCAGCCAAATAAAACTCCTTAATGAGGTCTCAGGACAGAAACCTTCCCACAGTCCCAGTCTTTGACCCCACATACCCACAAAAACTGACCCTTCCCACCCCTCAGGGCTGTGCTCTGCTAACACCGAGTTCCACATTCCCTTGTTGTTCCCTGGAACATGTCTTAGAGCTGAACCACGACAAGGGCAAAAGGTCTGAACAAATCCAGTTCCAGCTCCTTTGTAAGGGCTGATTCCATCTGAGAACTGAAGTCCCGTTCAAGAGAGAATGAAAGATCCTCCACGGGGACACTCCAGCTCAGAGAGGGGACACACTTGCCTGGCCCAGAGCAGGATTTCTCTCTCTGTGGTCTCCTGTCACACCAGTTTAAGGCTCACCTGTTGCTGGTGGTTTCAAATTAACCCTTTGGGATGCAAATGCACAGAAATGAGCCCCAGGGCCCGAGCAGGGCTGTGCTGTGAGCTCAGGGCTCTGCAGCCCCCAGCCGACGTGAGCAGGGGATCTCAGTGCCCAGGGAAGGCTCTGACTCACCCGGAGCTGAGGAGTAAGTTAATAAAGGAGAGAGGGCAAACATCCTGTTTTGTTCCTAATTCCTCTCATTGACTGAGATGCAGCTTAATGAACCAGCCCAGTGTCCCTGCAGGACAGCCCATCACCACTCCCAGGGTAAAACACAGAATCTCTGAGTGTCCTGGGCTGGAGGGACCCCAGGGGTCACCCAGAGCAGCCCCCAGCCCTGCACAGACCCTCCAAAATCCCACCCTGGGCGTCCCTGGGAGCTCCTGCAGCTCTGGCAGCCCCGGGGCTGGGACCATCCCTGGGCACTGCCAGCACCCTCTGGAGGAAGAATTTTCCAGAAACATCCAACCTGACCCTGCCTGGCCCAGCTCCAGCCATCCCCTGGATGCTGTCCCTGTCCCAGAGATCAGAGATCAGAGATCAGAGCTGCCCCTCTGCTTCCCCAGAGCCATTAAATCCTGCTCTTGAAACTAAAAAACAACATTTTTCCAATGTCACCACAAGGGCTGACCCTGCTGCTCTGGACAGAAATGGCCCAGATGGGGCTGGGGCAGAGTCTGAGACACCCTGAGCTCTCCAGCTGCTGCCTCCCTCCCTCCCTCCCTCCCTCAGCCCCCCGTGGTGCCCANAGGCTCTGAGCCCCCCGGCGCTCTCCCCCTGCCGCCTCCCTCCCTCCCTCCCTCCCTCAGCCCCCCGTGGTGCCCAGACCCAGTGTGGAGCAGAGCTAATTCCTGCTGAATCATTCCAAGGCCTTTTTCCTGCTTCTCAACTCCCCTCCACCCAGCTCTGTGCTGCCACAGCATCAGCACAGAGCACTGCCCAGCAAAACACGGAGCAGGAGAGCCTCACCCCTGGAGCGCTGCCAGCCTCTGGCCTGGTGACATCCCCTGCCCTGAGGGTGACATCCCCTGCTCTGAGGGTGGCCCTGCTGGGACAGCTGCAAGGGACAGCTCTGAGCACTCCCTCAGCATCCCCTGCTCCCCTGACTGAGAACCCCTGAGCACCCCCTGCTCCCCTGGCTGCTCCCAGCTCCCACAGAACCACAGCCTGGTTGGGTTGAAGGGACCCCACAGCCCACCCAGGGCCACCCCTGCCCTGCAGGGGCACCTCCCACTGCCCCAGGGGTGTCCCAGCCCCGTCCAGCCTCGGGCACTGCCAGGGATGATGGGCTGTCACAGTCTCTGTGAGCACTGACAAAACCTGTCCCAAACACCCCCCTGAGCCAGCAGGGGCGGGGGGGAGCAGCTGGGAAGGTGCTGCACCCAGGGGAACAGCTCAGCCTCCAACAGCTTCGTGTGCTGCCCTCACCCTCCTGCCACTGCCGGGTGTGACCCGGGGCTGGGACCTGCCAGCCCTGCCCTGCCACTGGCACCAGGGAAAACGGGGAGAGAAGGGAAAAATCCTCACAGCAACCAAACCAGGAGAGGAGAGGAGATTTTTGTGCTTGACAAGCAATGAATAATCATCCCGAACTCCAGCCCCACCCGAGCCCTGCTGAGTCACCGGGCCCTGCTGAGACCCCGGGCGGGGTGACTCCTCTCCCGGAGCCTGCCAGGGAATTTTGCCATATGGCAACGGGAAGATTTGATTAGTTGACTGTTTCCTATTTGTTTTAATTAGTAGTTTATTAGCCATATGTTAAATTGCACATTTCAAGCGCTCAGCAGTGCTGTTGGGAGTCAGGATGGGTCTAGGTGGGGTTTCTGTTGTCTCCTGAGCCACGTGGGGGTTTCTTTGGCTGTGAAGTCACCTGGTGGCAGGGCAGGACTCTCTCCCTTGGCTCACCCCACCTCTGGCATCTGATTTCACCTCTCCTGCTCGTGGTTAATCTCAGCTGCACCTCTGCTGGGAGCAGGGCAGGGCTGTGTGTGCTCCCAGAGCCACTTGTCACACCAGGGGGCCGATGGCACTGCCTGGAACAGGGAATGATTCTTGGAATGATTCTGCTGACAGGGAAACCGGGCCCTGCCAGGGCCCTGCTCTGGCTGAGGATTCACAGGAGCTGGAGACCTCGGTGCTAATCACACTGCACCTCTTTGTTCCTGCATTCCCATCCATCAGCCATATAAAAGTTAATGGGAAATAGATAAAGAAGGTCATAAACAGCAACAGCAGAGATTCATTTTAAACCTCACTGCAATATCCACAAGGGCCTGAGAGCAATTTTCCCCCAGCACAGGCTTTTATTGCAGATCCTGGCACCAAGGGCTGCTGCTGCTATGTGTTCCAGCAGCACACAGCTCCTTCTAAGAACAGCTCAAGGGCTCTGGAGCAAACCCCAAACACCATCCCACTCTTGACTGGCCACTGGACAGGCCCTGGCAGCAGGTGACTGAAAACCCCACAGACAGCACTGGGCACCTCAGGAGGCACCCACACCTCTCACCGCTGTCACAGCAGGTGGCAAAGCCTCACAGAAACATCTTTAGGGTTTCCTGATTCCTGTGCAGTTCAGCAATGCAGGTTCCTGGTGCTGGGGCTGATCTTGAGCCCCTTTCTCTCCCCTCAGTTCAGGGTCAGAGGGCAGTGACTCCAGTTTGTGTTTAATCCACACCTCACTCCCATCCCCTCTCAGGCACTTGCTCCATGTGTGGGCTCACAGCAATTTTTAGATTTTAATGACTGGCCCATTTTAAAAATCCATTTCACTGCAGGTTTGCAGGGCTCCAGGTACAGAGCTGCAGGTGCAGAGGGAGCAGCCCCAGCCCTCTGTGCCTCACGTTATGCCCTCCTGCTGCAGCTGGGGGATGCTCAGCTGTGCACAGGGAGCTCCCTCCAGGCAGGGCTGGGGAGCTCCGTGTTTGCTCAGGCTGCAGGAGGAGGGATGATAATGTCGCTGGTGCTTAGTAAACACTGACAAATGTGACACAACGTGCAGCTAATCCTCGGAGCCTGCCGGAGCCAAACACTCCGGGCTGGTAACAAGTACGGATGGAAACAACCTCCCTGGCCCCCGTGTAGTCATATTAAATATTTAAAGTTACTCACTGAACACACACGGGCTCTGAACCTCCAGCTGATCGCTGGAACAGGCGGGTCCTGGGCAGGAATGTGGAAATGCAGCCACAGCCAGCAGCTCCTGCTGGGTGTGAGCGACTGGGAGCTCCCCTTCAGCCGGGAAGTGAGACAAACGGGGCTGTGTTAGAGCATCAGATAAGAAAAGATGTTCCCTTTATTGAAAAAATGGCAGTACATTCTTTACATTTAGCATAAACCCTGCTGTAATTACCTAGCAGTCGGAAAGCAATTTGCACCAGGCTTTATTGTTCAGCGTCTGTACCAAACTCTCAGGGAAACATCCACCAGGGAATAAAGGAAAATGAGATGTGCCACAGTAACTACAACATTCAAACACTTGCACAGTGGAGATTTCAGGGAGGCTCAAACGAGCTCCAGTGCAATTCCGCTTCTGTGTTTCTGTTTTTGTTTTGTTACCTGAAGGGCTCTGGGTTTGCCTCCAGCTTTTCCTGCCCTGTGTACACACACCCACCAGGGCTGCTGTAATCCACACAGAACCAGGGGGGTTATATCACAAAACAAATAGAATTTTCAAAGGAAAACCCAAGTCTTTTGAAGCCACAGAACAAGAAATGTTCTGGCAGTACCAGCACCAGGAATTCACCATCGACCAAGCATGAACCTCTTTGGGTTAAATCCCTGTGTTAAAGGGAAAAGACAATGACTGAAGGGCTGCAAATTCACCCCAGCACGCCAGAGTAACTGATCCTGCAGGGAGAACACTGGAGCTCACACAGGCTCCTGGGGGTGAAGGAAGGAACATTTTACTCCTGCTTAGCCTGGAATAAATCCGACCTCACTTCCCACAGGTGAGACAGTCGGGAGAGCAGTGATGGAAATTAATCACTCCAAGTTCATACCAGTTTTTAACAAAAAGACAGAAAACGTTCCAGCTGTGCCCCCCCGGGGCAGGAGGGCTCACACGGAGCTCTGGCCCGGCTGTTCACACCTGGCCGTGCAGGGAGGGGACACAGCCCGGTGCTGCCCCGGCACCTTCCCAGGGCCCCTCCCACATCACACGGCGAGAACCGGGAGTTCATCGGGTGCCTCTTGATTCCTCCGTTCTTTCCTTTCTCCCTGATTAAATATCATTCCTCCTGATTTCATTTCAGGCCTCCCAATAGGACAGGAATGTGTCTTTGCAAGGGAAAAATGTATATTCTGTTCTGTCCCAGCCCGGAGCTGAACAGCAAAACCAAACCGATCCCTTTGGTGATGAGGAGTGAGCAGAGTGCTTGGAACCAGGAAAATTGCCAAATTCCCCGGTTCGCTCCCACCCAGAGTTCCACAGCTCTGCCTGGTGCTGCCGTGCCTCTCCCTGCAGGAGCCCTGGAGCCCCGGGCAGGTTTTTATTCTTCCCAAAGCCCAGGATTAGACGTTTAAGCTCCAGACTGGCTTTGCCCGGCCTGGCTGAGCGGGTCCAGGCGGGAGCAGCGCGGGTCCGGGTGTTTACGGGACCCTGCGGTTCCTGTGACCGCCCCGGGGATGGGAGGCAGCTCTGTCCTCTCCCATCGCAGCAAATCGCACTCCAGGAGCGAAATCAAAGCGAAATAATTCCCTCGTTCAAGAGAAAAAAGGAGAAATTAAAGTGACGTTGAAGGCAAAGGAACGATCTGTGAGCGAAGGGAGGCAGAGGAGCAGCGGTGACAGGAGGGATGGGGCTCTGAGCTCCACGGGCTGGCACCAGAGCCAGGAATAATAGAGAGCGAGGAGAGTCAGACAGACATTTACAGAAATCCCAGACTTTATTCAATGAATTATTTAAAATCTATTTCTGATCTGGCACAGGAGGTCACTCCAGCTCTGGAAGGAGCAACAGGAGCCCCATCACTTCTGCCACTCAGACTCCGGTGAGCAGAGCCAGGAAACGGGGTCTGACACAGGATTCCAGCGGTAATTTGGGAACACTGGTGTCCCAGCCCGGCCCTACAGCCCCGAGATCGTCCCTCCTGCTTTGCTTTGGTCAGAATTGACAGATTGATGGCAGTCACACCTCCCCCACACCCTGAGAGCTGCCCAGCCCCAGCAGGGCCCCGTTCCCAGGGTCTGGGGGAGGGCAGTGTCGCTGCAGGACATGAAAGAAAGATGAGAGGCTCCAAATATTTCAGAAGGCAAAGAGCACAGAAAAAGAAGGGTTTATTGTCTAATTCTTACTGCCTTTTATAAGGTGTTCCTACACAGCCTTACCATGGTTGGTGAACAGGAACAACACCTCTCTGATCCCATTGGTTAAACCAGAGAAACAGCAAAACGCCACCTGGAGAAAGATTGTTCTGAGAAAGGAGAGTTGTTTGCCAAGATTGTTTTGAGAAGAAGCTTTCTGGAGAAATTTTATCCGGGGAAAAAGTCAGCAGCTGCCAGCAGGCTGAAATCTCTCAGAGCCAGAAATATCAGGGCCACAGGGCAGTGCACGGGGAGAAAACGGGAAGTGCATTTTAGGAACAAGGTTAACACCTGCAGCCCAGTGTTCCTGGGGCTGTGCCCACCTTTCCTGGAGCCATGGAGGTGTTTATTCCCTCCCTGTACATCCTCTCTTTGCATCCCTGTCCCACACACGCCCTTGATCATGGAGCTTGCTGTCACAGAGGGATCTGAGCACACCTGGTTTGCCTTGTTGAGCCCCTTCCCCGTGGCCCAGGAGTAACCAGAGTGGCCCAGGTGATCCTGGACAGTGAGGTGTGCACACAGCCAGGGCAGGTGATCCTGGACAGTGAGGTGTGCACACAGCCAGGGCAGGGCTCAGGAGCTTCTCCCTCAATGGCAGTGAGTTCATCTCTCTGGGGAGAGGGGGAAAGCTTCAGGCATTTATTACACTTTGTGCATTCCACCCTGATAGGAGCTAAAAATAGCCTCTGACGGTTGCTAAGTGCGTTTCAAATGGTTTCCCTCAGAGGTAAAAACGGGATTTGTTTGGAAAAGCAAAAGGTGGGGTTTGTAACATCACATCTTGGGAAAGAGCTGAGCAGAAGAGCAGCAGCTGTGGGGATGGCAGGAGCAGGGACTCTGCCATTCCTGTTCTCCTGGGACAGAGGGCAGGAGGGGCTGGCAGTGCCCAGGGCTCCCATGGACACACCTGGCACTGCTGGAGCTCCTCATCCCCTCCCAAACCCCAGAGCTCCCCCAGGCCCTGCCACAGCACACAGTGAAAATCCCTGAGGTGGCTGCAGGAGTTTGGCTCAGGGGAGGGGAAGGAGCCAGAAATATCAGGGGAGCCTTTTCCTACCCCTGGGACAGGAAATTCCCCCTTCAGCCAACAGTGGGGCTGGAGCTCAGGTGAGCTGGGGCCGGGGCTGCAGGGCAGGGAACCCTCAGCACACCAAGGCTGGGAGCAGCTCTTCAGCTTCCCCTCAGACCAGCTCCAGCCCAAAATTCCTTCCTGGGACCCCTTGGCACTGAGGGTTCCTGTGGAAGGGCAGCAGGGCAGGGAACCCTCAGCTCTTCAGCTTCCCTGACGCTGTTTTACACCACAAGGACACAGACACCAAGATTCAGAAGGCTGAAAATGACTCCTTTATTTTTGGGATGTGTCTCCCTTTTATACTATTTCACACAGACCAATCTGGTTGGTGACACAAAGACAAACCTCTTCACTCACATTGGTCAGAGCAGAGGGACAGCAAGAAGAAGTCCCTCCTAGGGAAAGGAATGAATAACAAAGGTACAGTTACAAAAACATTTCTCCTGTTTACAGAAAATTCCCTGGGAAAAGAATTTCAGAAAATCAAAACACCTCAGGCACGGAACCAGGGCCACACTTCCCCTCAGACCAGCTCCAGCCCAGAATTCCCTCCTGGCACCCTTGGAGGGGCAGCAGAGCCAGGCTGCTCAGCCCGGCCAGGTGGAGCCTCCCTGCCTTCCCTCAGGCTCTGAAACACCGAACCATTCCAGAGCACTGCCACTCTCATTAGAGCACCCTGGTTATCATTCTCTAATTAAGAAAATGAACTGTTATTACAAAGATTAAGAGTTGTAATTGAAAGACATCTGATGTCAGAACAATTTTTGAGACACACTCCAGGTATTAAGAGAGCCATTTCCTGCGCTAGGACTGAGCACTCGCTAACGAACCTGCTTGCAGGAAAATAGCCTGGAGATAATTGGAATTACAGCCCTGCAAACACACTGCTGCAAAGGTTGGGATGCTGCTAAAGCTGATGCAGAAACAGCCAGGCAGGGAGAGATGAGGAGGGGAAGGACAGTAACCAGAAGCTTGAGCATCCCAGGCACACTTCGGAGCACCTCTGAGCCCTCACAGCCCCTGAAAATGAGAATTACTATCCAAGGGGGATTAAAATGTGGAGAAAAGTAAAATAATGGTTCAAAGAAAATGGTTCTCAGCTCCCCACACCCTCACTGGGACTTCAGTTCAATCCCCCTCCCGCTGGATCCAAAACACAAAGGGAAAAGAGAGAGAAAAATCTATTGCAACAAAATGAATTTGCCTCTAAACCTTCCATTATCAGATCAGGTTTATAAAAGAAAAGCAGGCAATAAACCCAACTGAATGTTTCACAAACAAAAATAACCCAGCCTCAGAATTTGCCTTAAAATGACAAAACCCAGGAAATTACAAACTCTTGAGTGACAATTTATCCCCAGCACCTCTGCACAAAGGGCTGGAACCGTTATTAATGACCCACTTTGTCAGAAACTTCCTTAACCCCGACACACTTCTCCTCCTTTGCTGGAGAATTTGGGACGTTTTCCGTCGGCAGCAGATAAATGTCAGCCAGAGGAAGGTCGGGGAGAGCAGAGATGTCTCTGTGCAGGGCAAGGACTGAGACAGGTCCTGCTGCAAAGGAAAACCTCGTTCCAGCACAGCCCAGGTAGCCTCAGAAATGGCCACTGACACTTATTTTTTAAATTTAAAATGAAAAGCACTGTTACTTTTCATTCCTGGCAGAACTCTCCATTTCCTATGCAAGTCAGCAAATGATAGAATAGCAGAATATTCACCAGTGTCAAACAGAGGATTTCAGCAATAAGCTTCAGTGCAATGTGAAATATTGTAACAATTATTCCTCGTGATCTGGGTGTTAATCTTCCTTTTTCAAATCAAATCTGAGGTTATCCAGTCTGATCTTGCCAGATCTTCTCCCAAATTCCCTGTTTTGTGAGTCCCTGTGTTCACTGTGATCCACAATCTGTGACATCAGTTAGCTCAGAGCCTCCCGTTCCCCCTCTGTGTGTCCTTCTGACTAAACAAAATCCAGATCTGTGGGTGTCTAAAGATGCCTGAGCAATCTGCACAGACACATTTATAGATGGATTTGTGTCTGGATGAATTTATACCAGCTCACATCCAGAACCGTGCCACGGTTTGGGTTGGAAGGGACCTCAAACTCATCTCATTCCCCCCCTGCCACAGCAGAAACACCTTTTAAACAGACCATAAATGCAATAAACTCCATTTAAAAATGCATGGAACACATCCCCCGCTCTGGCTCCTTAAACTGCAGATACTTGGGGACAGTGACAAGGCTCCTTTGGTAAGCCCAAAGCAGTAAGGAAAATAAAAACATTTAAAACATGTCCAGAAATAAATAGAGATGAAGAGTATTTTTACTGCTAATACCTCATGCATCTGGATTTAAGAGTCTGGATAATGTGATGAATTATTAACATGCTAATGTAAATGTAATCAAATCTCCTGACTGGAGTGTACAGAGATCACCACAGGGAAATAAATAATGAAATGTTTCATCTTCTCTGCTCTCAAGTACCTGTTCTGCTGCTGGGGCTGTGCACTGGGGGTGCACAGGAAACTCTGCCCCGGCTCTGGTGGAGAAACAGAGAGAAACCAGCGTGCTCAGCCTTGGTTTGGCAGCTGCAAACACTGCCCAGTCCTGCAGAGAGCACAGAATGTGCAGTGGGGTCCCCAGAGCCTGCAGCCCCCCTGCTGCCCCCAAACCATCCCATGGATCCCATCCCATTGCATTCCTTCCCTTCCCTTCCCTTCCCATCCCATCCCATGGATCCCATCCCATCCCATCCCATGGATCCCATACCATGGATCCCATCCCATCCCACCCCATCCCATAGATCCCATCCCATTCCCCCCCATACAGCAGCAGCAGCAATTCCTGTGTCCTTGTCTGTACCTGACACCACCTGCACCCACTCCAGGTCAGTTCAACTCCTTCCAATGGCTTTCAACAAAACCCAACCAACACGTGCTTTTCCTGAGCCTTTTATCACCCATTTCACTGCACTTCACAGGTTCTGGCACAGAAATAGCATTAAAGAGCTCAGAAGAACTTGTTACTCATAATAAAATCCCTTTAATTCCATAAACAGCACGGAGCAGATCCTGATCTTGGCTGAGCTGGGACAGGAATGGCCAGGGCCAGCCCACGGGGTAAGGACGCTGGGCTGTGGCACAGGGTGCTGGGCTGTGCCACAGAGCATGTCCTGAGGTGACAGGAGCATGTCCTGAGGTGACAGGAGCATTTCCCGAGGTGACAGGAGCATGTCCTGAGGTGACACGAGCATTTCCCGAGGTGACACGAGCATGTCCCGAGGTGACACGAGCCCCCAGGGGCTCCTGTCAGAGCCCTCTATGAACCCCGAGAGCCTCAGAGTCACCCCAAGCACAGAAACCCTGCTCAGCTCAGGGAAGACAAGGAAAACTCCATTTCTGCCAGAGCTCTGGAGATGTTTTTCCCTGAACTCTGAGCACTGCCAGACACTGGTGACTCTCATCAGACAATGAATGGAGAAGGAGGGAGTTGGAGAGAGCCCAAAAGATTTCACATCTCTCAGTAAATCCCTGCCTGAAGTGGCAACATCCGACTGCTGCCAGTCTCGTCGTGTCAGCACTTTGTGGGGCTTGCCAGGCACGGGGGGAGGGAGCTGGGGGCTGGCAGAGCTCCCCAAAATCTCCTGCTGAGGCCACTCCAGGCTCGGAGTGGGGAGCAGAGGCTGCAGCCCCTGCCCGGGGTGTTCCTGCCCCTCCCAGCACAGCTCAGCCAGAGGCAGCATCTCCTCACCTGAGGCAGGGCAGGGCTGTGTGTGTCTG
>VXBB01007109.1:5820-16058 GCA_013399915.1 Illadopsis cleaveri | reverse complement strand
TCCCATCTCCATCTCCCATCTCCCATCATCTCCCATCTCCCATCTCCCATCTCCCAGCTCAGCCCCTGGCACTCAGGATGTGCCATCACACCCTGCACACAGGAGTCACCATCCCTGCATGTGTTTAAACAAAGATTGGATGTGGCACTCGGGGCCATGCTTCAGTTGAGGTCAANACACTCTGCACTCAGGATATCTGATCACACACTGCACTCAGGATATTTGATCACACACTGCACTCAGGATGTGCAGGCACAGCTGGAATCCAACTCCTCCCCTCCATGGCAGTGAAAAGCCTCCCTGAGCTCCTCCCTGAGCCAGGAGAGGCTCTGGCTTTCCAGCAAGGAGCAGGTTCACAGCTCCCTCTGATCCCTGGGTGCTGGAGCTGCTGGGGCTGGGCTGATTTACACAGCCCACACTATAAATATCCACTGCCTTCCATTTATTCTTTAGGAGTTTAATGTGTGCTATCTGATCATCTCCAACAGGACAGGAAAATATTCCCCAGCTCCTGTTTCAGGCAGCCTGCTGGTGGGTTTATTTTTAAAGGCCTCTGGAGGCCTCTGGCTGTTCAGGAGGAGGAAAGTTTTAAGTGCTCAGATTGCTCAGCAGAACCAGCAAACACGAGAGGAGGTTATTACATTAAGCCTGATCAACACCAGAGCAGGTATTAGCGTATTTCATGGATTTCATTCCAAATAAATCAGCCTTTCATGCACGTGGGGAGCAAAGAGGGACAGATGAAGAGTGACTGAGCCCCAGAGCCACCCAGAACTCATTTGTGCAGCCTCACTTGGGATCTAATCCTCAATTTCTCTCCCTGGGACAGATCCCTGCTTTAGTGCCCAGGGAGGAGCAGCAGAGCTGGGGAAGGGTCTGGAGAACAAGTTCCCTGAGGAGCAGCTGAGGGAGCTGGGGGGGCTTTCCCAGCCCCAAGGGTCCTGTCAAATGAAAGCTGAGAAACCCCCCAGGCCTTGGAAAAGCTGCTCCCCAGGACGTGAGGCCAGTGCTGGCCCAGCGGGGTGGGCTCAGCCCGGGGGAGTCGTGCAGCTCCTGGTTCTGCCCCGTGGGATGTGCCCAGGGCAGCCTGAGACACACAAACCTCTGCAGTGCTCTCCGAGCTGCTCTGCAGAAACATTCCACACCAGCACAGATTTGGGAGGTGGGGGGGCCCAGAGCAGCTCTGCTCTCCCTTCCAAAACGAGCTGGATCCTTCTGACTCCACAGCCAGCCTTGTCTCCTGCTCTGCAAATGGCAGCTCAGGAAATCTGTGCCTGGACCATCTGGCTCTGCTGAGCAGCTCAGGAGAAGTTTCTGTGGCCAGGGCTGGTCCCACCTACCCCAGAGCTGCATCCCCACACAGGAGAGGCTCAGGGCTGGGAAGGCAGCTCTGCTGGATTCTGCTATTTCACTGCCCGGAAAGATGCAAAATGTGACTAAAAATGTAAAATTTCCTGTTAAACTTCAGGCTTCTGGTCTTTAAAATCGCCAGGAGAGCTGAGCAGGATCACTCAGTCTGCACTTGATCTTGCAGCCTGTCATCCCCACAAGGATCTCCTCCCTTCCCTTGTCAACCAGAGCTCCCTGCCAGGAGCACTCAGGGAGGAGCAGCTGACGCTCCAGCGCTGCAGCCCAAAATGCACGAGGCTGAGAGAAATATTTGCCTGAATGGGTTCATTTTCTGGCACCTGCCCAAAAATAAGTGGGAAAAGGATCATTTTGGCTAAAAAGCTACTGTAGGCACAGGAAGGAAAACAGAAACATTTCCAAAGAGGTTCTAGAGGATTTTTTTTTTTTACCCAACAAGAACCAAATTTAGATCTATAGGAGCTCCTTCAGCAGGTTTTCACCAGGTTTTCTGGCTGTAACTTCCCTCCTGGTGGGCTCACAGCTCTAAATCACAGAATCCCAGAAGGGTTTGGGCCAGAACCAAGACCCAACACTCTCTCCCTCCCCAGGTGGAGACACTAATTAATTACAGAACTGCAGAGCCTTCTTCCCTACAGGGCTGCATGACCAGCTTAACTCCACCAGGCAAGATTTTATTTCATTTTATGGCAGAACAAGAAACTCTTCTAAAGAGAGCAAAACGTGAATGACAGCAAGTCTAGACAGCCACATTTTTTAAGCTGTAAAAACACAAATGAGCACGGCTTGAGTAGCTGCTGTAACAGGCACGGCAATATTATCTCCATACTGTGCATATTTGTCAGTCAAATTAGTGTCAAACTGCTCCCCTGCGCAGGTACAAGGCCTGTTTTGACACCTTGCCCAGGATCTGTGTCAACAGCGTGGTTTGTGCATGGCCAGGCTGCCACGGGGCTGCTCTGTCCCCCTGCAGCAATCCCAACGGAATGGCTGCACCCTGTGCCACCCCCCTGCCATCCCAGGGACCCCACAGAGACCCCACAGTGACCCCACAGCTCTGGGATCATGGTGTGACACCCNTGACCCCACAGTGACCCCACAGCTCTGGGATCATGGTGTGGCCCCCCTCTGCCATCCCAGGGATCCCACAGTGACCCCACAGCTCTGGGATCATGGTGTGACACCCCTCTGCCATCCCAGGGATCCCACAGTGACCCCACAGTGACCCCACAGCTCTGGGATCATGGTGTCACTGTGACATCCCCTCTGCCATCCCCAGCTCTGGGCTCACAGGGTCACTGTGACATTCCTCTGCCATCCCCAGTGACCCCACAGCCCTGGGCTCATGGTGTGACATCCCCCTGCCATCCCAGGGATCCCACAGTGACCCCACAGCTCTGGGATCACGGTGTGACATCCCCCTGCCATCCCCAGCCCTGGCTCAGGTGTCACTGTGTGACCAGGGCCCAGCAGACTGTGTGACACCGGGAGGGGACACCGAGCCCTCCCTGCCCGGGGCTCTGCAGCCAAACCAATCCATGGGAACCCGCGGGCTGCTGGGGATTCCAGAACGTTCCCTGTTCTCTCATGAGCACGGGAGGGGCACAGGGACCCCTCCTGCCCAGGGAACAGCCCCTCTGCAGCCTGGAGCCTCCAGCACAGGGGAGGGGAGAGGATCCATCCAGGGACAGCAGCAGGAAGGGGATGAGCTGCCAGCGAGAGTGCAGAGCCGTGCTCCACAAACGCGTGGATTTGTGGCATTTGCCATCCAGACACCAAGTGCTCAGACTGTTTTCTTCTCATTTAGAGGTTTTTTTAGTGGGCTTTATGTCAGAAGTGCTCAAGGGATGGTGAGATTCTTCCCGTGGCAGCAGCCTACAGATCCTCTTAGCACTAATCTCCTTGTACGGCTGAAATTCCCTCTTAGCTGCAGTGCCAGGAGGTGAATACCCCAGAACAGGAGGCTGGGAGCTTTGGGGCCTTTTCACAAGCCCCAGATAAGCTCTGGGCAGGGCCAGTCCAGCCCTGAAGCAGTTCCCCAGGGCCCACTGATGGAGCACTGAAATGGAGGTGAACAGGAAGAATTTTGGATTTCAGAAGTGACACCACAGGGTGCTGCAGCCTCCCCACAAGCACCCAGCAGCTCACTGAACGTCTTCCAAGAGCCAACTGAATGGCAACTGGCATCAAATCCTTGCCAAGCTGTCATCCCTGCTGAAGGAGCAAACCTCTCCTTCCCCCACCAGCTCCTCCATGGCAGCCAAACTCCTCTGCAGCAGCCCCAGGTTCTGTTTCCCTGCAGTAACACAGAAGCACTGATGCAGGGCCTGTGTCTGCAGGATCCCTCTCCTCACCACCAATCCCAAGTGCTGGGATGTTGGCCCCGGCCCAGGGCAGCAGCTCCTGCAGATCTCAGCCCATTTTCCACTTGGGATGGCTTTGTGGGGTTCCTGCTCTCTGCTCCTGGAAACGCTGAGCTGATGAGAAAACATCCCCAAGATAAGGCACAGGTCCCACTCCCTGGCTCTGCAGGTCACTCCTGGTCACTGCCAGCCGTCCCCTGAGCCCTCGGGGCCAAGCCCAGCCCGGGGCTGGAGGCAGAGGCAGAGGCTGGGCTGTGCTGCCAACACTCACCAACAGCCTTGGGTCTCCTGCCAGGGCTGGGGAAGTTCTGTCTTGGCTTTCAGATCCATTTCCTCTCCGGCAAATCCCCATAAAAAGATACTGTTTGCAATATGTGCTCTTCCTCTCTCCTCTCCCCATGTTTTAGTGCAGCATCATCTCTGCTTTAGGGCTTCCCAGGGCCTCCATGGGAACTGTTCCAGCCCAGGCTGCAGAGGCCTCAGCCATCTCAGCAGGAGCCAGCAGCACCTGCTGGATGTGTTTCCTCACCGCGAGGATTGTTAATAAGAAAAATGGAACTGATTTCTGCTTTTAGGCCACTCCTAAAAATACGTCTGGGAACGTTCATCTTCCAAAACAACAGCAACAAACCCCCATAACCTGCCCAAGATGCATTCCCCGGGAATCNCACTCCTAAAAATACGTCTGGGAATGTTCATCTTCCAAAATAACAGCAACAAAATCCCCCTAACCTGCCCAAGATGCATTCCCCAGGAATCTCCTGATGCTGTGCTCAGGAAATCAGCCTCCTTAACGTCCCACTGCAGCTTTGCCTTGGCCCCTGTCACAGACAGAGTTATCCCCTCACAGGGACCCCAGCCCCAGCCTGGGAAGGGCACCCAGAGCCAGTGCAGGGAGCAGTGGGACACGGGGCTGTCCTGCAATAAACTAAATAACTGCAGTGCTTCAACCACAGCCCAACGGGATCCCCTCGAGGGCAACCAGCAGTGTCTGGGCAGGATGTTCTGCCGCCCATTTCCCCTCCCGAGCAGTCCTGAGCAGCGATTCAAGCCGTGCACATCCATCTTTTACTCTCAGATTTAGGCATTACAGAAGTCAGGCCCCCCCTTGCTTCCGAGGCACTGGAAACATCTCACAGCACCTTTACCTGCTGATTTAATGCCCCTTTACCTGCTGATTTAATGCCCTCACTGCCTCTGAAAACAGCCATCCCCAAAGGCACAGCACGGATTAACGTGCACTGAGATCACGGGCAGTTCCAGACCGAGCAGCACGGGGAGAATGAACGTCCTTAAACCCCAAATACCGACAGAACCATCCCTGCCCCGTGCGCGGCCGGGACTCGGGAGCTTTGGTCACTGTGCCCGGGCCAGCCCTGCCCGGGTCAGCACCGCCAGGGGGGCAGGACAGCNCCAGCCCTGCCCGGGTCAGCACAGCCAGGGGGGCAGGACAGCCAGGGGGGCAGGACAGCCAGGGGGGCAGCAGAGCTTTGCTTTGCCCCCCAACACAGGCTCCGGGTCAGGGGACATCTGCTGGCATTCAGAGCTCCGCAGCCTTGATGTCTTTTGGAAAAGCGGCACAGATTCCGTTTTTCTTCGCCTTTTTCTGGTTCCTGAGCTTGACACGGTAAGTGAGCAGCCCTTCCCCAATTCCCTCCCTAGATACAGAATACCCGGGAACACACAGGCTCTGAATCAAACCTGAGTCCAGTGGACAAGCAAAATCCTTGAGAAAAAACCTGAGGAAACTTCCTGAGAGTCAGGAGACAAAGCTGAGAGCTGGCAGCACTGAAATTGTTATCTTTACCCCTGGGACAGCTCCTCTGGTGCTGCTGGGTCTCCTGGGTCTGTTGGTTCTGCTGGTTCTGTTGGTTCTGCTGGTTCTGCTGGTTCTGTTGGTTCTGTTGGTTCTGCTGGTTCTGTCGGTTCTGTTGGTTCTGTCGGTTCTGGTTTCACACCCGGTTTGGGTTTTGTTCCCTCCTCTCTCTGTGGCTGCCCAGGGATCCAGCGAGGAGGAGCAGCACATGACGAAAGGCACCTCGTTAATCGAGAGCCAACACCACCATCTGCTGCACTGCCTGGAAAAAACAACCGTAAGTACCGGCACAGCCCTTCCCACCCGCGGGGGCTCGGCGTGCCCGGCCGGCGCTCCCGGGGAGGAGATTTCACTCGGGGGCTCTCAGGGGACCCTGTCCCGCTCCCCCCAGGGCTGGCNCAGCACAGGCTCCGGGTCAGGGGACATCTGCTGGCATTCAGAGCTCAGCAGCCTTAATGTCTTTCGGAAAAGCAGCACAGATTCCTTTTTTCTTCACCTTTTTCTGGTCCCTGAGCTTGACACGGTAGGTGAGCAGCCCTTCCCCAATTCCCTCCCTAGATACAGAATACCCGGGAACACACAGGCTCTGAATCAAACCTGAGTCCAGTGGACAAGCAAAATCCTTGAGAAAAAACCTGAGGAAACTTCCTGAGAGTCAGGAGACAAAGCTGAGAGCTGGCAGCACTGAAATTGTTATCTTTACCCCTGGGACAGCTCCTCTGGTGCTGCTGGGTCTCCTGGGTCTGTTGGTTCTGCTGGTTCTGTTGGTTCTGCTGGGTCTGCTGGTTCTGCTGGGTCTGCTGGTTCTGCTGGTTCTGTTGGTTCTGCTGGTTCTGTCGGTTCTGGTTTCACACCCGGTTTGGGTTTTGTTCCCTCCTCTCTCTGTGGCTGCCCAGGGATCCAGCGAGGAGGAGCAGCACATGACGAAAGGCACCTCGTTAATCGAGAGCCAACACCACCATCTGCTGCACTGCCTGGAAAAAACAACCGTAAGTACCGGCACAGCCCTTCCCACCCGCGGGGGCTCGGCGTGCCCGGCCGGCGCTCCCGGGGAGGAGATTTCACTCGGGGGCTCTCAGGGGACCCTGTCCCGCTCCCCCCAGGGCTGGCAACTCATCCCGGGCCCCCCAGAACAGTCTGCAGCGGGTTAAATGCCCTTCTGCTTCATTGTCTTTAAAATAATGACAGTAATTCCTGTGCAGAGGGGTAAATCTGGATTATCTGCTCCCCTCAGTCCCCTGCACCTGCACAGAGCCAGCAGCAGCTTCCCAGGCAGCTCATCTGAGCACACGGGAATGTCAGCGAGGGGTCAGGGAGATCCTGGGAATGAGAAGTTTCATTTCCTCAGTGCTCCTGAGAGAGAGCCAAGGTGCATTTCCCCGGTGCTGTCAGTCCCACAGCACAGCCCCAGGGGCCAGAGCTGCTGCCTGGGCAGGAGGATGCTGCTGGGGACTGCAGAGCACAGCCTGGTCACGGTGCCACAGGCTGGGAAAAGCCACCTCCAGCCTGGGGATGGCCCAGAGGGGGTGAGCTCTGTTCAGGGGCTCAGGGGCTGCACACATCCTTTCTCATCTCTGGCTGAAAGGGCAGGGGATTCATCTCAAAGGCACCCAGGCAGTTTGTACAGAATGGCTTTTCTGTTTGCAGCCTGCAGGGTGCTGGGAGCCAGAGTTTGATTTTGCATTGCTGACTGATTGTGTATGCAGAAGTCTTTGGGAACATTTCAGATATTTATTTGATACATATGTTTTGCTTCCAGGTTTATATAAAAGGTTCTGCAGTAAAGGAACACATTATCTGTAGCATGATTCGTTCTAGGGAGAATATTCAATATTGAAATATTCATGCCTTTTTCTATCTGCATCCATCATCGAGTGTACTTTTGATTTCTGACTTGCAAGGGTTTCTTTTAGACAAATCACCGTCACTTCCATAGTTTGGCTTGTGCTGGAATAGCACCACTTATGTCTCAGAGATACACTGGGAGAAGTTGATAATTAATTCCAGTGGCCTGAGCCCAAGGAGCTCTAAAGGCCCCGTGCCAAGGGCAGTGAACTGATTCTTCCTGTATCAATCACTACTGAACTTGTTCTATACAACTCATCCTGCCTTTATTTCAATGTTACATTACCAGCAGATGTTTCACAGCCTGACTCTTCAGTTCAAAACTTTCTGCCTAAAACCTTCAGTACCATGACCCACATTTCACAAAAACCCCTTCGATTTGAAAACGTGAACAAATTGACTGAAGCAAACAGGAGCTGCCAGCGCTGCCCGCAGGGTCTGCCCCTTGCTGGCCAAAGTGTGCCCCAATTTGGGGCGTGGTGCCGTAATTAGTGGGCGTGGTATCCTAATTAGTGGGCGTGGTATCCTAATTAGTGGGCGTGGTGCCCTGGTTGTGTCAGCCCACCGCACTAACGGAGCGTGACCGCTGCCAGCTCACAAACCTGCTCAGACCGTGAAAATGTTCCACAAGTTCCTCTTTTTCAGCAAACAGTGGCAATAACAGTGACACTTGAATTCCGATTAAAACTCGGAAGGAGAATCTGCCCAACGGGGTTTTCCCCTCTTGTTTTTCAGGCAGTTATTGCCGTGGTGTAGCACCAAATTCAGACAGCAGGTTTGGATTCTGGTCTGGAATTATCGGGCCAGAGAGTTCGATGGGTTTGTGTGGAGATCCTGCACTTCACATAATCTAACTGTGCAACAGAAAATTGAAATCGCAGTAAAAGAGTTTTTAAACACTGAAGAGTCATTCTGTGAGCGGGTTGCAGGAATGGAATGAGGAATGTACCATGGTTGCAAGCTTGTTTCAATGGGCAATTCACCTTCCCGAAGGCAGGCAGAGGATGCTCCGAGTCCATCATTTATTGGCCTGGTCTCTGGGTTGTCGCTGGCACACACTTCCAGCTGAGTGGCTGTGAATGGTCACAAATCTGCTGTGTCAGGTGACAAAGTGACCCCGGAGTACTTGTAGCTGCCACAATAGAGATTACTTTGTCATATTCCCACAGCGGATGGAGTTTGTTCAAACAAAAGAAGGGTTTTTTCCCTCTCATTCCAGCTCCCAGGCTGAGTCTGGACATTCACAGGCCGTGTTTTCTCCAAGTGCTGAGTGCCTTGAACCCAGCCCTTCAACCCAAACCCTTCCTCTGTGTTTTCACAGGGTTTGATCAAACCCCACAACCCATTAGTGGCACAACAGCAAAACAATCCCAATCTGTGATTTGTGAACCAGCAGCTGAAACCTTGTTTGCCTTTGGCCCTCAAAAGATCAGAGTAATAAAGCTGTTCTGGGTTTTGTTCTGTTCCCATGAACAAAACACTCAAGAGCTGAATTGTCAGAGGGATTCTGGCTGAGGGGCCTGAGGGAAGGTTCTGTTGCCCATTCAAACTCGGGCTGGAATGCTGAGGCGAGAGATGCAGTGCTGGGACTAAACTTCTGAATGCTGGAATGGACAATGAATTGTGTTTTTATCTTCTGTTGGCATGGTGTCCGTAGGGATTGTCCTATCTTGTGGATGATCCCCTGTTATCTGTCCGAACTTCCACCATCAAGGTATTTCCTTTTCAATTCGATCTGTTTTCTCTGTGCTCTCTGTGACATGTCTGGACAGTGTTTGCTTATTTCTCCTGATCTTGTCCTGGCGAGTTTGTGCACGTGGCTCCCTTTGGCTTCCCAGTGCTCTGTGCCCTGTGAGAGCTGTTACTGTTCACTGAGGTCTGTGGCTGCCTCCAGCATGGTGCTTTTGTTCCCCATCTCTCCTGGGGCCGACAGGGACTGGATGAAGTCTGTTCACTCTACCTGGGTGTTCACAGCCACACAAATCGGTTCTTTTTTTTCAGGATTTCTTGTTCCTTAGCACAAAAGCTCTTTGCAGATTCAGCTTTCCGAATTTCCTTCCCTCTGAACACTTTCCCCTCTTCACTGCCGTGTTTATTCCTCCCAGCTCATGCACTGCAGGGATGCTTTGAAGCCCACGGCCAATGCAAGCATTAAGTTCTATGGCCAGGTGATCATCCAAAAAAAAATACAATCCCCAGGCAAAAGGAGCAGGAGCTCCTTTTGGGTTCCATAACTATGTGGCATTCCAGACTTTTGAGACCATTCTGGAATCCAGACAAAAAAAACAACAAAAAAACCCAAAAAAACAACAACAACAACAACAACAACAACACAGAAATTCAAACCCTGTGGATCTGAACCCAACAGATTGACAATCTCAGACTGTGTGAGCAAGGCAGCAGCGACTCCCTCACACTTGTGTCACTGCAGCAGCTCCTCTTGTGTCCCTGCGGGTACAGGAGAGGAGAATCTTCCCTGGCTGCAGCGAGGGCAGAGTCATTTCCTGCCCTTTGAGGCCCCGAGAGCATCTCCCGCAGCGCAGGGGCTGAGCCGGCCCGGGCTGGCTGTGACCGCTCTGCTTCTCCCCCGCCAGAACCACGAGTTCATCGACGAGCAGCTGTTCGAGCAGAACTGCATGGAGAGCTCGATGCAGAACTACCCCTCGTCCCGGAGCCCGTCCCTGAGCAGCCACCGGGGGCTGAGCACGTCCTGCTGCTCCCGGCGCAGCAAGAAAACCACTCACCTGCCCAACTCCAGCGTGCCGGCCACGCGCCTGCGGAGCATGCAGGAGCTCAGCACCATCCACATCCAGTGCAGCGAGCAGCCCTCCCTCACCACCAGGTAC
>VXBB01007106.1:736251-751361 GCA_013399915.1 Illadopsis cleaveri | reverse complement strand
AATTTGCCCTAAACCAGGGCAATCTGCTTTTGTGCAGCCACCTTCTCTTCACAGCTTCTCAGGTAAAAGTCTTTGAAAACTCTTAAATGAAATCTACTGTTTCTTCAGTTATTAGACACAATGGGATTTCTATGTTAGAATATTATCGGCCAGAATATCACCATGTAGCATGGTAAAACTCAGCACCCTCAGAACACCAGCAGATTGCTGGTGGGATGGCTTCTATTCAAGCTCATAAGATAATAATTATCCTTGGATTTATTGTCAGATGAAAGCAGAGTCCAGGACAAATTATTAAATTCAGATGTAAAGATCCTAGTCAAGATATTAGCAAAAGGGATACAGCAAATATTATCAAGTTCAGTAAAAGAAGTCAAATGGTTATGAAACCATTATAAATACTTTTCCAGTAACATGAGAAGATGATCAAGTTATACTGTATTCAAAGAAAAGAATGAAAAGCATACTAGTATAACGGCATGCTGACTTATGGGAAATGATATTTTAAAAAGGAGAAGCCTCAGTTTCTGATGAACAGTATGAAGTTAAATGCTATGCAGTCAGCAATACTAATCACCTTCAATACTAGGCTTTTCTGAAGCAAATTGAATTTTTAAAGAAACATATAAGTTGAAAGATAAAATTTTAAAATGTTTGACCTCTATTAATAAGTTTAAAATATATTTAGAATAATACCAACCCCCCAAAAAGCCTCCTTGGATTAAAAGACTTTCAGAAAATCTATGTGGGTAGGTAGAAGAATGAGCTGTTCACCTTTGAAGCTGGTGATGGCACAGCCCTCCCTGCCTCCTGTCCTCAGTCACTGGCCATGGGAGATGGACTGTATTTGCTAAGTTGCAGATGCTCTTGGCCCTTCACTGGTTGGGAAGAAACTCCAAATATCACTGAGGGCACAATAACTTATTTCTATCAGGAAGAGCTGGAACTTGCTGGAGACCTCAATGTAAGGAACTGCTGGGAAATATGTTTTTTTGGCACTCACTTGGTGGACTTACGATGAAGAAAAGCCTGCTGTAAAGCTTGTTTTCTTCTAGAGAAAAGAAAGAGAGAGGAATAGAGAAGCTAGTTGTTTCCCTTTAGAAAGAGAAAACATCTGCTATTTGGCTTGGTTTGGTTGGAGTGGGTGTAACTCGCTGACATGTTCAGCCAAAGACTTTCTACAAGGGCATTCTCCTGCCTTCGTTCTGTTCCTGACATGGGGACAGCACAGGCACATGAGCTGTCCCGTGTGGGGGAACAGGTCTTACTGTATTCAGCCACTCTGCAGTGATGGGAGACCATAGAGCTGGGCCAAAGGCAGGAGGGTTCTGCCTACAACACTAGTGAAGCCAATGACTTCTCTGTTGCTGCTGCTTGCAGTGACCTCCAAAGTAACTATCAGGAGAAGGAGGAAATCTATACACAGAGCTGGGATTAAGACATCAGTGATGTAGAACAGGCACCTAGGAAGTGAATGACTCATAAGAACTAGGCAGAGATGTAACACAGGGAATATCTTGTGCTCACAGCCTTGTGGTGACAAATGATAAGAATTCAGATGGGAACATTTTATACTATGGTGAAGGAATATAGCGCTGTGCAATGAAGAGGGCATATTCCCATTCCTTTTTAGTCAGTTGTGTTATTTCTGTTTGTCTCACGCTTGTTTTATGACAGGTAGCTTGTTTATGGTTTGTATTCAATGGCTTGGTTTTCTTGCATGTGCTCATACAGCCACATCACATAATCAAATCCATTCATTAAATTATTCAGTGTTAATAAAATAACATTGACATATTGGAGCCTTTGCAGGCAGACAGCTAGCCAGCTGCTAACAGCTATCTACAAATATATACACTGAACTCAAAATTGGATTGCAGCTGTTTGACATTAACTGAAGCACAATTTCCCTAAGCATGGCCCTATTTTCAGAGCAACACTCAGTGTAGGGAGGTTTACTGTGCACAGGTGGATGGTCCAGAACATATCTGCCTGTCCTGGCACACAGGATGCCTGATTCCAGGATCTTCCTGTGTTTCCCATGGGTAACCAGAGTGAACATCTGTACAACCCATGGGTGGCCCACATTCTGTCAAAAAATCTTTAGGGAAGTGACAGACATCTATCTCTTCACAATGGTAGGTCTCTTGTTCTCCCCTTGCTTTATATTGATGGTGATCTCCATTTGTCTTGGTGAATAACTCTCTCGTTGGCATTTAGTATTTTTTCTACTTATAGTGGATACAGAAGTATTCCCTTGTGTCACCTCAGTACACCTAATGCTTAGAAAATGGAGGAGCACATGTACATCAATGCATGAAGAAATCCAAGAATGCAATCCTGGAGCATGCACACTATCAGCTGTAGTGTATTTTAAACACAAATTCAGAGCATTTGAAACCAGAATGCCACCTTTTTTTTTAACAGAAAATTCATGCATTTTCTATGGGCATTTCAGCATCTCACTTAGACACCTAAAAGAAGTATGTGATTACATCCTTCTCTTGCTACATTAGGACAGGACAAGATGGATACTTTTCTCAACCTTATAGGTTTCTACTTTCTCAGAGTAAACTACCTTGTTCAGCAGGTACCAACTTTATATTAACATATTCCCAGTTAAAACTTGTTATGATAAGAATCTAATTTTCTTCTGTTTTCTCCGTTTCTAATTATAGTCTTTGAGGCCTCCTTATGGGTTACATAAGTGATGCCAGATGCCTTTTACCAGTATTTATTCCTTTCAAAATTATTAAGTGCAAAATTTGTACATAAAAATCGCAAGTTTCTTTATAAGGTTTAGTTTTCACATGCTAGAGGGGAACTCTGGGCCTCTGTCTCCGCCATGCTTCCCACCTACAAACTAGGCCACCTTGTTGCAGTAGCCTTCAGAACTATAATTTTATCTAGCCCTGTAATGTTAATTATTATTTTCATCATTGCCAGTACAGCAACTGCCACTTATGTACCTGGAGGAGGATTGGAATCTCCAGGCTATCCTCCGGGTTTAATCCTGGGGAGACAACCAAGCTTCTCACTAGCACATCCAGACCAAGGCCTGATCCTGTGGTAGGATTTCTTTTAATAGTTCTTGTTAGATTATTTCTAACCATGAATTTGTCTAATTATTCTTTGGATCGTGTAAGCTTTTGAAACCCATGGCATCTTGTAATTACTTCCACAGCTCAATTATGCACTGCATAGAAGAGTGTCTCTTGTTCACCACCCGAGAGTTTGATTTTTTCCCTTCTGAATCTTGTATTACAAGAAACAGCTGACAACCATTCCCCATTTTTCTTTCCCATAAGCCTATTTTTCACAGGCTAGAAGTCTAAGCACTCAATCCTTGTACAGAAACCATCCAATTGCTTCTTTACCATGTTAAATTTCATACTCACAACTTTTCTAGATCTAGGTGGAAAGAAATTACATGGTTTGGTGGCAGGTGAAAGAAAAATGAAAAAGGGAACAAAGAAGAAAATGAAAATGGATTGAGACCAGAAGGAACTGCATGCAAGAGGAACATTATAGGGAGAGGAAATGAAAGATGAATTGGGGTTGTTTATGTTAAAAAATGAGGCATTAGCTTGACAGACAGAAGTATTAGCTGAAAAGGGTAGTGATACACATAACAAAATAAGGATTACCCCAACGAGCCTTGGGAATGGAGAGGAAAACTTAGGAATGGTGGGGAGCTATGTCTTCAGGTGATGATTTGTGGGAGTAGCTGTACTAAGGTGTTGGGTGCAGCAGTAGTTACAGTCCATGTCTCTTCCCAAAAATAATGAGGTGAAACTTTAGAAGTTGGTGATGTCAACACACTGTTGATGATGGTGATTCTCACACTGTTGATGGGGAGAGGGACAGAACCTGAGTGCTGCAGCCATAGTGGTGCTGGTTCTTCTTCTTTTTGTGCTAGGAGCACAACTTCTTGCTCATTCGGAGTACCTGTACTACAGGGCAAACCCAAGAGCATAAAGCCAATTCTGCAGCTGGCCACTATCACAGATGGACCTTCAGTCAATTCAGTCTATTCAGTGCTTCTCCCAGCTCAAAAAAGTTTGGCTGTCTGAGTCCAGCTCAGCTTCTTTGCTGGTGAGAGCTGTTGCAAAGAAAAGGAAGAGAGTGGGCCTGTCTCTCCTTGCCTTGGGAGCTGCTTTTAAGTTAAAGCTCTTCTGCCTGCAGCTGAGTCTGCACTTCCTCTCAAACCTTCTTCTTCTGACCTGGGCCTTGCCACCCTGCTTTGACTTGACTTCCTGGTTTGGCCTCAGACCTGATTCATCATGACAGACCTCCTGGCTGAGCAGTGGCCTGAGGCTGACTCTGATCACTGCCTCTGGAGCTGCTCCTGCTCTGAACTCACCAACACAACTTCCAGACACCCGTGAGTGAGGCAGTATTCCTGCCTGTGTTGTCACCCTCAGCTCCCATGGTCCATGCCTTCCCTGGTGGAGCAGCCTGCTGTACTGCCCCCAGTATTGTTCCTGTCACTTTACAGAGCTCTGCATTTCAAATGTAGAAACTGTTAGGCCTAGTGAAGTATATCTCCATGTCAACTAAGCTTGGACAGGAAACAGGGGTTTTGTCCTGAAGATATTTTCAAAACATCAAAACACTTTATCCTGCCATAGATGTCAGAATTTTCAGAATAGCTATTTTGGTGATAAATTTAAAGCAAGCAAAGGCTCAGGGCTTAAAACACTTTTGGGAGACCATGGCTCATGTTTTTCTACCAGTGCTTGATTAGTCAGCTCTACAAAAAGCAGTAGTGCTAATGAATTATACTAAAGGAATCCTACACTATAGGATAGTATAATGCCAACATTGTTTGAGACAACTGGGTTGAATGATAGTGAGAGACAAAGTCAAACACAGATGTGCCACATAACCAGTAGCTATATATCCAAATGGTTTCCCAATGAAAACTCTTTAACCTAGTTTACTAGCTTTGTTCATCTTTAATACCAGCACATGATGTACTGCTGAAAATAATACCTTTTTACCAGCAGTAACTAAATGGTGTATATCTGGATCAGAAACTGGAGATGCTGTTTGAAGTGGAAGTAACTAGGGATTTGATCCCAAATATGAAGTGGTGAGCAACTTATAGGAAAGGTAATGTACTGGAAGATAGCCCATAAGGAGGGAGAGGAGGCTGAACAGGAGTTGAACTGACTTAACAATGACCAATTTGTTTTTGTCACATCTCTCCACTTCTACTCTGGATGTCACATAACCATAGGTTAATTTAAAGAAGAGATTGGTGTAAGGAAATAATAATTTTTGACTGAAAATATATCTACAACTGTGATAGATTTAATTTCACTGTAATCAGGATTCCAAGAGGATTCCTATCTAAACTAAGCATAATATTTTACTGAAATCATGGAGATAAATGGGTGAAATGCCCATATCCATGCTGACAGCTAGCCTATATCAGACTTCAGTGATTTAAAATGTGTGTGATTCAGTTTGCCATCAGGTGAGGCATTTTCTTGCAACCCACTTGTCTTCCTCTGTTAATATTTTAATCCCTTTCTAATCTTTCCACTTCTGTATAACTGGAAAATTCTCCATCTTCACGTGTTTAAACCTCTCCTGGCACAAGAACAGTCTGCTAGGAAATGCCTGCCAGTGTGGAAAGTCATTCTACAATCTCTGCCTTGGTGAACTGGACTTTTTTGTTGTTTTTGTCTTGGTGTTGGTTCAAATTATATGCAAATAGAGATTATGCCTAGCAACCATTTTCAGCAATGGTTCATTATCAATAATTGTTACAGCAGTCCTGGAGTCTGTGTCTTCCAGTTTTCTCTATTGTTTTCTTCCTAATTTATTTTTCCTTTGCTATTGTACGTGGCCTGATATCAAGATCTACATCTTATCCACTTTGTAACTAAATTGTTTAATTCTACAAACATTGTGGGATAAAACAGGACATGCAGCAAGCAAAGCAAACTTGTATCATAGGATATTGTACTATATTAGTCAGTGGGAGGAAGTGGTGCTTGTGGAAATACCATCTCATTTTGGCAGGAAGCAAATGGGCAGGAATTTCAGTGATTCAGCTTTCAGTCAGGGAAGGACAACCAGGAAGAATCTGGATCAGGAAGAAGCTAGAAAAGGAATGGAGAATATGAAGAATATGAAAAGGAAAATGATTACGATGCATGTAACCTATAATGTTGAGGATAAATGTGGTATTTCTCTGTTATGACATGTCCAATCCATTGCTACAGACCAGAGACACCAGTCTTTGTTTCAGACAAAACCAGAGGTTAGCCTCTGGCATCTTCATTTACACTTCTAAATAATGATCACTTTTTCCAAAGTGATGGGCCATTTGCAGTTCTCACTGCCTGCAAGGGAAAAATGAATGGCTCAGCCCATGAATTGCAAATGCCGAGCATTAAGCAGCTCCGTCCAGACAATGCATTGGGACTTTAACTTTGAGTTCCCAGTACTGAAATCTTAGGACTCCAAATGCAGATGTAAGAGAATGTTAATAGAGAGTGAAAATTCTGGCTTAATTATATGGCTTTAATTAAACCAATAGTAACCCACATGTGGATTACTCTTAAATGTGAGCAACAATGGCTCACTGAGCTTAAACTGAATAGTAGCCTGTATAAACTAAACCAAACAAAATGGAGTAAGTGACCACACTAGGGCTTACCATGAGTATAATTAAGTCAGTAAAAGATTAAACCACTACCACTTCTTATTTGGAGGAGCCTTCCAAAGATAGCTGAGGGGAATGGGGATCAAATATAGATGATTTGTTAACTTTGACTACTTTTTGACTTTACAATGAAAGTTTGGGTCACTTGCATGTTTTGGAAAATATTTAATTCAATAAGCTGATAACATTTGTATATGTCTCTGTTGCAACAAACACAATTAAAAAATTCACTTCATTTCTGAAAGATAATCTTAAAATTCTGCTAAATACGCTACTCATCCACCTGGAGCCATTGCAGGTTCACCGAATGAACTCGCTTCTTTTGTGGAGAGCCTTTATAATAATGCAGATCATGCACAGGGTCAGAACCTCAGCTAGTATCTGTCGCTGTGCTGGTATTAAAATGAAGGGTATCTATAGCTACAGAGAATCTTTCATTTTAAAATGTGCAATCTAAAAGCCCAGATCTCAATGTATTATCAATTTATTTTTATTCTTTCTTTGTAGCAATGTTATCGAAAATGGTCAAAATTATTAATGTGTTCAAATTATCCAGTTTTGGGGTGTGCTGGTGTGAATTCACAAGATTTAAAAATGATTATATGAAATACTATGAACCAAGTGGTACGGAACTATAAATTATTAGAATATTTGGGGAAGGTTATATAAATCACACTTGAGGCGTTTTGAACTGAATCCACATTGAATAACATAAAAAATACTTTCAAGGAAAAGAAAATGATACCGCTAAAAGTAATATGACAGACTTCTGGCAGGTGTAAGTCGGGGCAGCCTCTCTGTGTAGTAAAGATATGCAGCTCATGTGATGTGAGGTAAGGCGGCAACTCCACGCTCCCTACGCCAGGTCCGTGCCGGCTCCCAGCGCTGCATCCAAACCGCGGGGGCCACCAAACCCCCCTGCGGCGGGGACAGAGGGCCCTTGCCAGGAGCAAGGGAGCTGGGCGGAGATAAGCCTTCCAGGCTTTTGAAGCCCATGCCTAACTCGGAGAACAAAAGAGAGATTCAAAAGGAGGTGTTAATGCTAACAGCTAAATCTACATAATAATTGGCTGCTTGCAACTTTCACTGGAACAGAGAGATCAAGACCTCTTCCACCTAAAGTGTCTAAAGCTCTCTCTCCTCTGCCCCGTGAAAGTGCCAAAGACGACAAGAAAAAAAAAAAAAAACAACAACGAAAACCAGTTTCTGTCACTTTCCATTAAAACAAACACAGCGGGCAGTAGGGTTTGCAAGATTCATTCGGACAAAGAGAACAAATAAGAACGAGCCTGACTAAGACGTGGTCCAATGACACAGTAAAGCTGCTGTAACTCTCTATTTAATAAAGCCACATACATATGACATACAAAGCTGAGCTAGTGTCAGCTCCCTCGCACTAATTCACTCAAAGCTTGAAGGGTAACTTTTCTCCATGGACTTTATGCTGGATCACGTATTGTGTCCTCCCTAGGCCAGCATAAAACATAAATCCAATATAAACATTGCATTGTATCCTGTGGCAAGTTCAACAAAAAAAATTAATTGTGGCTCTCTCTGTTCTGGAGTGAATTTGTCCTGTCAGCTCATTTGATAATGCACAAAATCTAGTAGGAAGGAAAACGACAGCACAGGCTGGAGGATATCACAAAAAGAATTCACAAATTGACATGCTCAGCCACATGGCATCAAGAAATATGATCTAATTAATAAGGTTTAAAATAATTGGTAGTAGGCTTTAAAAATTGTCTGGTTTGAGACAAGTGAATGAAATTCACACTTGTTTTAACAGTGATGGTACTTTAAATAGAATGCCTTGGGAAACAATGTGATCAATACTACAAGATGACATGATCTGTGATGTGTGAGAACCATGTTCTTGAGCAACATATTTCTTATGCTGGAATTATATTCAAGAATCAGTACTGACTCATTTTACACCTTTGATAATACTGAAAAGTTATCAGTTGGTCCTGTATAGGAAAGCAGCACATATTCTACTTCTGGTTTATAAATGAGGATTATCATTTGAAGGATGTACAGTAGGAAACAGAATTTAGACAGAATGTGACTGAAGAAACAGAAGAAGAAGAATGTTCCAGCAGAAATTATACCAGCAGAAAACATAATTTTTTAAAAAAAGGAAAAAAAAATTTAAAAAAAGGAAAAAGATTAAAAGAAAAAAGAAGTTGGCTTTTTGAAATCAGTGAAACAACAGTTTCATGGAATTGTGGAGATTTGCAGGGATGTCTGCAATCCTCTAGTCCAACCCCACTGTTCAAAGCAGGGTCAGCTACAGAAGGCTGCTCAGGACTGTGTACAGTAGGTTTCTGAACATCTCTGAGACTGGAGACTTTACAACCTCTGTGCAACCTGCTCGAATGTACAATCGCCCTTAAAAACATTTTTTTCTTATGTTGCTGCACAGCCTGGTGACATCTTCTCAACGGTGACAGTTTCTCAACGATGGCACATCTCCTGCAGGGCAGAGACCACCTCCCACTCTCAGTGAAAGGCTCCAGGCACTCCCTACAGCCTGAGATCTGCAGAGCTCCATCCTCCTTCTGAAGCTCCATTTGAAAGTTGTCTTAGAATTAAATAGGTAAGAACAGAAAAGAAATTGGAATAGGTGTTCTGAAATAATCTAATTTGTGGAAGCATTTACTCTATAATAAGGATGTTAGAGATTTTTTTCCCCTGGTCTAGCCTGTGCAGTTTCCAAACCCTGCATCGTCTATCTACACTACGTCCCACCATTTGACTACTCGCCGTAGCAGCTAAATTGGTGCAGACGATACAGTGTGGCT
This sequence comes from Illadopsis cleaveri, assembly GCA_013399915.1. NCBI lineage: Eukaryota > Metazoa > Chordata > Aves > Passeriformes > Timaliidae > Illadopsis > Illadopsis cleaveri. The sequence continues at coordinate 741,878 of VXBB01007106.1, read as the reverse complement.
CTCTCAACTCTGCACTGGCTTTCCAAAGATGACACAGTGGTTAGAGTACTGTTACTTTGTCTACAATAAAGTCAACCTCCGGTGAATTACTTCAGGGGTAGCAAAGACTGAAGATTTGGTAGTATTATATAGTGGTTAAACAAATGGCTTAGGTGGACTGAAAGGAATAAGGAAAAAATAAAAGGAAATAAAAACAGGATTAGCAAGAAGAGTTTTAACTTTCGATATAAAAAGCAAGGACTTGTTAACGTTTTAGACCAAGACATCATCATGACCGTAGTAAACAACCAGCTAGGCTATTATCAGTATTTATTGATAGCAGGGCAATGACGACATAAGTGATGTACAGTTTGCATATTTATGTGCATCACATACAGATTATTCCCAGAATGTGGAAAAAATGTTACTCTGCTCAAGGCATCTTCCAGGAGTGTTTTTTGTATCACAAAGCATGCTCCTTTGTGCACTTTTATGTATACTACATGCTTTTTTGTGAATGTATCAGTCTTCTTAAATTTGTTAGAGATGTTTTTCTCTCTCAAACATTGTCAATGAATGCTATTTAAAAAAAGCTTATTAAAAAAAAAATCCTTTCCTCCCCTCTGCCTGCAGTCAGTCACCATTTTGAAAGAGAGTGTATTGAGGCAATGAACAAAGCAAAAAATGAGTATGCAATAACCAGAGCCAGTGGAATACACTTTACCTCAGGCTCCATCCTTGCTGTGCTTCTGCCTGAGTGTGGCTTGTAGCTGCTGATAGATACTGGAACCTCTGTGATTCTTTCTCTGCAAATGCTTTGTTACCATTAAGCACAAGAATATGTTCTTCTGCTTGTTGCAAGCTGATGCAACAGTAAAGCTCTGGGAAAGAACTACTACATTTAATTGATGGAGATGCCTTCTTCTAACAGGTCTGAAGAGTAGAACCCACCTTGATGGCCAGTTCCAGGGTCCACACAGTCCAGTGTCCTTGTCTGTTAGAGGCCAGATGGGGAAGGGCAGGGAAAGAGAGTGAGAATGGTGCAAACACTGGTAGCTACTTCCCCAGTTATATCCTTCCTTCCTTCCTTCCTTCCTTCCTTCCCCTTTTGCTTTCTGAGCCCACGGTTTTCATGTACAAGAGTTATTGATGGATTTTTTCCTTCCAATCATGTCCAATACTTTTGAATAGTGTGCCCTGTAATGACTGCAAATGTACTGGGGTATATTTTTCCCATTTTGGGATCCACAACTTTGCTGAAAAATGAGCTCCACAAACTAATTATGAGTCATCTGGGGGAAACCACCCCCATCGCCCCCCCAAAACAAACAACAAAAAAACCCCAACAACAACAACAAAAAAAATCAAAACAAAAAACCCAAACCAAAAAACCCACATCATTTTGGTCATTTAAAATTTTCTGCTTTATAGCTTCATGTGCTTCCTTGTCATTCTTGGATTATGAAAACTAAGACATAATAATTTCTTATCTGCTTTCTTTGTACTATGACAGTTTTATAAACGTTTATCATATTCTTCTTCAGCCATCTGTTTTTTCAAGCTGAAGAGTCTTAGCCTATTTAATCTCTTTTCATAGAGAAGCTGTTCCATATTTCTGCTCATGCTGGTTGCCCTTCTTTGTATCATTGCTAGTTTCTTTTAGAGATGGTAAGACTAGAAATGCATAGCATTCAAGATTCGTGGAGGCACAATGGACTCGCACTCAGCAAAATGCTGTGTTCTGTTTTTCTTTCTATCCCTTCTATAGTGATTCCTAACACCCTATTTCCCTTTTTTGCTGCAGCTGTGATTTCTACAGATAGTGATTCCACGATTTTTTTTTCTCCTTTATTACTGATTGAAAAATAATTCTTGTAAATTATTTGCTTTTGTCTGTCTTTGGAAGTATTTTCAGGAATTTTGCCAATACTTGTCTGGGCACTTCTAAGGCCTAGGAACTTGATGACTATCAGGTAAAATCTGAAGTTTAGTTGTGAATGGATGTGGAATCATGCTTGCATCGCCACACAAACTTTCTTGAAAATATACTTAAAGGCATTTAGGAACCAAATTAAGTGAAGCAAGCTGCCAGCTAATGCAACCTCTCAAGAACAAAAGTAAAGACACTAGGAAAGAGTGTTTATCTTTGAAGACATTGGACGGTAAGGCTGCTTTTGCTAACATGGGTAGACGAGTTTGAGTATGGTGAAGGAAAAGTCCTGTCATCAGAAGTGATGTGACTTAATATCCAGGATTTAAGGGCTCATCAGCACGACCCCAAACTGTGTGAACATTTGCACAGATAAGATTGTTAGCTTTTAAAATAATTAGGAGTTACCAGTGGGGTTTTTCTGGTACCAGGCAGGCAACGTTAAAGAAAATAAAGCATCTCTATTTTGCAGCAATTAGTGTGCCACTTTCTCAATTGGTACTTAGTTCTTCCTTCTCGAGAATTCAATACAGAAAAGAAATTCTAACAAATAATTGAAAACAAAGATTACAGGTGGTTTGTTACTCTTCTGTGTTCCAATGTGGACATTTCCTGTATTTTTAGAGTAATGATTGTTAGAAGATCTACAGAAAATTGAGTCTATATATCTCAGTCAAGCCATTTTGATCCACTTCTTCATTTTATTCATCTGTTAAGGAAAGGTGATATTTACTTACATAACTCAGAAGTACTGGGAGTGATAATTAATGCTTACAAGAAGTAGTATGATTGAAATGAAGAGCTATGCACTTCCAAAGGATTATTAATTTTATTATCATTGTTATTACTGTACTGAGCTATCGGAAATTACTAAAAGATAGGCAATGGATTTTCCTGAGATGACTTTGCAGGGTATTAAAAGAAGAGTGTTACACTGCAGAAAACTCATAATGAAGTTATAAAAGTGAGATTACATCCCATGCGTTAAAAAGGTATTGTCCACTCTTTAAGTTAAAAGTAAAAAAAATAAATAAACACTCCATGATAAAATGTGCTGATCTGTCTTTTCACTTGCAGTTGTAATGACTTGTTTACTGCTTGCTCCCCACCTCAATGATTTTTGAGTCATACACCAGAAATGTTTGTAGTTTTGCGAAAATGTTATGGCCAGTGGGGAACTGGGTTTCTGCAGATTAACGAGGGCCCATTTGTCAGCTGAGCTGCTGAATTATAGCTGCCTCCACCGAGAATGTGAGCCCAGGGCAGCTTCTGTGGTCCAGCAGGTGATGAGCCTCTGCTAAGCCGTGGTGACCCGAGAGCCAGAGTGTGACCAACAGCAGCACAGCTGGATCAGGAGATGCCTGTCCTTGGTGCTTCCAGCTCTTGTCCTCTGCTTTATAGGACACCTCCCTCAGTTAAATCAATCTGCCTACATGACTGCATTCTAAAGTACGCTGTTAAATGGATCCCATTAAAAACTACTCTAACACCATCATTTTGGGAAAGGTTTCTTTTTAAAAAATGGGTCATTTACCAAGCTGGTTTAGAATATGGCTGTACCTTGAGACTGTCCCCATGAAGATTTAAAATAGCTTTGTTAATATCCACTTTAAATGGCTATTTGGATTAATATTCTTGAGTTTCTCATGAACACACGTTGAATAATCCTGTGAAGAAAATTAATTCATTTCCACTGGCAGTAAGGAATAATTTCTTATGCAGAATTTCTGCCTCTTACTTGACTGGATTTCTAGACATTTCAATTTAGGTTCTTGATGAGTTGAGAATAAAAGATTTCCCTATTCTAATCTGAAAGATTAATTACAGAACAAAGAGTGTCTATGAAGAAAAATGTTATTCCTCTCCCTTTACCCATGCTGAGAGACAGTAATTAGTTAGCGGTCTAATCAAACTCCAAATAAGATTTGTACAGTAGGTTAAACCACCTCTGTCCTTGCTGGCACCTTGCTGTTCTGGGTGCTGGTTTAATTGCAGCAATCCAGGAGCCTAACAAGACACTCTGCCTGTGACAGGAATCTGAAGTATTGGAAGCATGATCCAGAGGGACATGGTACTTCACAACAGCTGACAAAATTGTGCTGCAAAAGCAAGTGTAGCAATGCCATGCAGGAAATGCCTAGCTATGGACTCAGCAAGGTGGTGACTCTCACAAAGGGCTCAACCAACTGAAGTTTTTACTGCTTTGTTTGGGATATGTTTTGTTGGGATATCAAGCCAATCCCAATGATGTGGTACGTATCTCAGTATTCACAGAAAGCAGCTTGGGAGAAAAGGATGCGGGGTCTTGGTGGATACAAGGCTGAACATGAGCCAGCAACATGCCTTTCCACAAGGAAGATGAATATTATCCTGGGCTGCAGAAAGTAAAGTGTTGCCTACAGCTTGAGAGAGAGATTCTCCCATTTCATTCAGTGCTGGTGAGGCCACACCCGAAGCACTGTCCAGTTCCGTGTTCCTCGGTACAAGAGAGACATGGATACACTGGAGAGAGTCCAACAAACAGCTGCAAAGATGATGAAGAGGCTGGAGCACCTCTGCTGTAAGGAAAGGCTGAGTGAGCTGGGACTGTGCAGCCTGGAGAAGAGAAGGCTTAGGGGGATCTCATTAGGGTATACAGATACCTGGTGGGTGCGGAGAGGACGGAGCCTGCCTCTTCTCAGCAGTGCCCACTGACAGAGTCAGAGGCAATCGGCATAAACTGGAACACAGGAGACTCCCTCCAAACACCAGGAAACACATTTTCACTCTCAGGGTAACTCAGCACTGGCACAGGCTGCCCAGAGAGGTTGGAAGCATCCATAAAGACCATTGAGTCCAACTGTGTTCCTCACAGGAATATCTAAAACTAAACTATATAACAAAGAGTGTCATTGAGGTGCTTGTTGATCTCTGACAGGGTTGGTGCTGTGACCATTTCAGTGGGGGAGCCTGTTTAGTGACTAACCACCCTCTCAGAGAACTTTTTCCTAGTATCAAATCTGAACTTCCCCTCACATAGCTTCATTCTGATTTGTCATGTCCTATCAGTGGTCAGCAGAGAGAGGAGCCTCCATCCTTGGAGATATTAAAAATCCATCCAAATACAGTCCTGGTGGCTATGACTGAGCACAGAGGTTGGACCAGATACCTCCAGAGGTTCCTTCCAACTCTAACTGTTCTGCGATTTTATGACTTACGATATTGTTGACTGACCAACCTACAGGTTCATGCAAAAAACCTGCCCTACAACAGGATGGATGTATTTAATATGTCAAGCACTTCACTATATCATGTCTGTTGGCCCATTTTGTTGTTTGTCTCAATTCCCTTATGGCTACTCCCTCGAGGAGTGTGCCCATCGAAGTGTCCAACCAAATCCTTACTCCAACACATTTCACACAAGAAGCTACCTTTGCCCACCGGCCTGTGAGGATCCTCACCTGCCAGAGAGGCGCGATGCGGGCACACGCTCACCCCTCCATGCGGGGGCCTCTCACCCTTCCCTGAGGGAAGGGGACCCCCGCCGCAGACGCGGGGATCGCGGCTCGGGGTCGCGCCGGGGGCCGGGCTGGCGAACCCCGCCGAACCACGCTCCACGGACAGGCAGCTCCGGGGCCAGGGCCTCCAGCCCCCGCCCTCACGGCCACAGCCCCCGGCGGGGCGGGGTCGGGCCCGCCCGACGCGTTTCGAACGGGCCAACGGGCGGCGCAGGGGGGGC
>VXBB01007106.1:617187-736115 GCA_013399915.1 Illadopsis cleaveri | reverse complement strand
AGGAGGCGGCGGCGGCAAAGGCGCCGGAGCCGCCGGGCGAGCAGGCGGACAGCGAGCGGGGCAGCCCGGCGGCGGCCGCCTGGGAGCCGTTCGGCGGCAAGTCGCTGGAGGAGATCTGGAAGGCGGCCACCCCCCGCCTCACCACGTTCCCCACCATCCGTGTGCGGGGCAGCATGTGGAGCCGGCGGAGCCTGGCGGCGGCGCGGCGCCGGGCGCAGCGGATCCTCGGCGTGGACCTGTCCCCCGTGGTGCGGGTGCGCCGCTTCCCCGTGGCACCGTCCTGAGCCTGCGGGGGCTCCGCTCCCCGCGCCTCACCTTGGTCGCGGTGCGGACAAAGAGACCGGTATCAGTCACCTGTTTACATTGCTTTTGTCTGGATCGTGTTCTGCTGCTGCACTTTATGGCCCGCTCGGGCGGCGCCGGGCCCCCCGCCGCACGGGGGGCGGTCTGCCGGGCCCCGGCCTCGCCCCGGGGTGGGACCGCCTGGCAGGTATCACGCGTGGGGACCAAGTTCCACTTCCACTTTTTTTTCCTCTCCCATTGGGCTACCTCACTGGTCCAGAAGTCCACCCAAGAAGTTATTTTCCAAAGGAACTTACTTTCATGCTTGTATAATAAAGCACCGTCTGATTCTTGCTTTTTTTTTTTCCTTTCCCTCCTTCCCCTTTTCCGATGGATTATGTATGCTTTGTGGTGTTGCACTAGTATGTGCTCAGGGTATTTTGAATCCCAAGCATTCCCAAGTTTCAGTTTACTCTGATAAAGGATGCATAAAGAATGGAGGTTCAGGACTTGTGGCTGTTCTTGATGGTGCAAAAACTTTTTAAATTTTAATTTCTGGAGCTTAGTGATATATAAAGATGTATCGCGCAGTATAATTGTTACACTTTTGTATCTAAAGTCATTTTTAAAGTTTTCTAGTTGAACTAAGTATTTGTTTCTATGGAGCACCTAAAGATAGAATCATCCTGATATTTTATAACCCTGTTTACTTTCGGGAAGCTCATTTGGTCAACCTAAGTGAACTTAATAAAAGTCAAAGAACAAATGGTGTTTCAATTCAATGAAACTGCACAGGGATGGATTTCTGGTGAACTACACCACCACTGAGGCACTCTGTCAGTGAGCTCTGGCTTTGAGAAGAATGTAACTGCTTATCAAAGCAATGTATGGGTGTCTGGAGGTGAACTATGATCCAGCATAGCCAGAAGTCAGTAGCTTGCATGACACAAATATCACACTGAAGTGCTTCTCTCTGCAAAAAGAGTGAGACTTGATATCTGGTCACTCGATAACAAACTAGCACTTGTCGTGTGGTTATGAGATGGTTAATAATGGATAATTGTGTTTAATATAATTACTTGCACATAATTATTTTTATAAACCTTTCATGGGCTCCACAGTAGACTGATGAAAAATTCATGATGTAGCTTGATTATTTTGACTGAAAAATAACATGTAGTCATTCTATGTGATAGGCAGTCTCTCTTTAAACTGATTTATTAAAGGGGTTTTTTTAGCTCTTATGCCTTGCAACTGGTGTGTGAGGAGCAAAGGTGTGTGTCAGGGAGTAAGTGATTGATTATTCTCTTTTTGCAATAATTTTTTTATGCTTGCAAGAGGATTAAGAAATGCCGGGTAATACACAGTTTATGTTCCAACTATCCTGGCAGATGGGACTAACCAATTTTCATGGTGGAATGAACAACCTCACAACTTGCTTATAGAATCATTTGGTGATTTAGAATCTCTGATGTCTCTTGACTCCTTGTTGCCTGCCTTCAACAAAGGCAGTAAGACATCTTGATGGTATAGAGACTGCTTGTAAAAACTTGCTAGTGTTAATGTAAAGCAGCCAGCTTCTTCTAAAAACATGCATATTTTGTCGTTTTTTTCTTACTTGGTGAAGCTGCAAACTCCTTATTCTTCCAAACTAATGCTTAATCTATTCAACATCCATTTGGCTTTTGAAATTGTTTACATAACGTTAGACCGTCTGCTGATGGCTGCAGTAGTGCCACATTGCATTTCAGAACTGAATTAAATGAAAGTTCAAAGGTGCATATTGTTGTGCTCTTTCTCTGGGTATAATACCAGCTTGACTGTAGAAGCAAAACTGGGTTGATTTAAAACCCAGTAAGGCAAGCTGCAGAGTGACCAGATGCCGAGGCTCCAGGTATTTCAATTTTGAAATTCTACTTCAGAAACACAAGAGTATTGTTACTAGTTCTTAAAGTGTATAGGTGATTTCAGTGCTCCTACGGCTAGCTTGAGGGTTTTTTAAGTATTATTTTCAACTCTGTAGAAAGACGATAAAATTAAGGATTTGGCTTGTGCAGATTCTTAACTCCCAAACAGGCACAAGACAGCTAGGTCAGATTTCACAGCTGAGAGTTAAGACTGCCAGAGGTAGTCTTAACTATGATATGGGAGACACTGTATTAAATTTGTGCTGCCTTGTTTGGAGGCATATCCTGAAATGTTCTGTGTAAGGACAAAATATAGTGAAGGAACTTACGACTGTTGAGTGACTCTTGCTCTGGGGGCTCTATGAGTAAGACTTATTTTTGTCTTGGTTTTTGCTTCAGCTCCTTGATTTAGAAGTGGGAGCTTTATTGGGGGTATAGTGGGTTTACCTGATACCCTGTTAGCAGGTTGGGTTGAAGTTTCACTGGAGTTGGAACTCCTCTGACAGCCGCATTTACAGATTCTTGACTGAGCTATTTCAGTTTGTGAAGTCAGTTAAGAATGGGAAATCTTCAGTCAGGTTTTCTGGCAATATAATGAGCTGAAATAGCTCAGCAAAGGTTCTGGGTACAGGACGGAGTGTGAAAGCCAACAGGTCACAGGGAAACTAAACAAGCTTTTTTCATGATCGTATTTATGGCAGTTTGTGGCAGTCCAGGACACAATTGTCTGTGGTCCAGTTTCCCCCCATCTTCTTCCTTCTCAAAGGTGCAATTCCCACCTACATCTCTGTGTTCATCTGAGTAAACTAAGCAAGCAGAAAACTTTTCAGTTTTAGGTTTGGCTTCTCTTCAACCTTCTAGCTGTAGACCAGATCTGAGGAAGGTTGGAAACGGGTATGCAGTATTGCCACAATATTGGAGTTAGATATTTTTAAACATGATTTCGGTAGGTTTATTTTATGAAAAGAGCTGATACTGTTTTTGTGTTTTACCTGTCTGTGTGGTGTTGGAGATAGTGTAATGGATTAGACAAACCTCTGGTCTGACTCCATGTGGCTGTTCCTGTGCCCACACCGAGCAGTGTGAGAGGTGTGATTTGCTTGATTTAACTCAGTGGTTTCAACATCCTGTCACATGGGGCTGATTCTGAGACTGACAAAATGCAGGCCCAGAATAAATCCAGTGTACAATGCTCAATCTACTTCAGTCAGCACGGATGGTCTCACATTAAACAGGAATTTTGTGGTAGCCTCTGTTGCTGGTTCCCTCCCTTATGAGCTCCTTTTATAGAATATAACATGGACTATTTCCTTTACCAGATCTGAATTTTCAACCAGTCACTCAGAGGTTACTGTACTTCAAAATGTCACAGTGCCAAAAAGAGTTGGACGACGGCTCCAGATGTCAGTTGAGGTGACCATTGGTCTAGCATGTTGCCTGGTGTAGTCTTTACATTCAAGAGGCAGTGCCTTTCTCTGAGTCATTGCACAAATACACTGTTCAGGACTAAGCTAATAAAAGGAGAATGCAGTGCCTTGCAAGAGTTCTCCTGGAGTCTATTGTTACATAAAAGTTTTCACATCAAAAGGATCAAAGTGTACAGCTGGTCCCTGAAACCCTCGGTTGCTTTAAACAACAAAAAGTCTTAATGTCCCCAAACCTCATGCAGAGCATCACTGTATTTGCAGAAGGCAATTCTAGTACTTGGATTTTGCATTGAAGGTGTAGGGAATTTTGTGTGTATCTTTATTTCCTTGCCTATCAGAAGCAAAAGGCAGAGTGAATCTGGTTCGAAGATTTCAGCATTGATCCCAAATAATTTTTCACTTACTGCTTCTTCAGCAAGGCAGAGTCCTTGGCTCTTCATGCTGTTTGAAATAGTTGACTTATGGTAATATGTGTTGGCTCAATGCTGTACTTCAAGCCCAAAGTTTGCATGCCTATGAAGCCAGTGATACAGAAAGCGCCTCTATTTCCTTTTGGCCCCATGGACCCACACAAAAGTTTTGATTTGTATGCATGAGTCAAAACTAGTGATTTGGGGTTGAACAGAAGGTTTTGTTTGATTTCAAATGCTCGGGTTTTGCTTGTGTCTATAAACACAGGAAATCTGGAAGCAAAGGGCTAGATTGATAAGAGTGAATGGAAATACCTCATGAAAATGGGGCAATTCATATCAAGAAAGAAGGTAGATCCTAGAAATCCTAGACTTCAAAGACACAAATTTCAGTGCCCCCTCTGTGACACTTGTAAGGGTGAACTTTGAAGTTCAGTGTTATGAAGGACCATGTTATAAGAGTTTGAACCATTTAACTTGGTACAATAAATACTCCCTAAGTGAGAAAAGATTCTTGAATATCCCAGTTTTTAGGAAACAGCTTGCTTCTTCATCCACTATTTATTTTAGGTGAGCATAACTCCCTTAATCAAAAAGACTGAGGCAAACCCATCCCACAGTATTCTGTAGTAGGGAATCTACTCAGGTGGTTACTCCAAATGTTGGAGTTCTCCTGTTGGTTTATTCCCGAACTGTAATGAGGCATCCAGTTAGGAGACTTTTGAAACATGTCCTATCCTAATCAAGGCAAAGCCATTTTTCCATACTGTAAAAATAAAGTATATATATATATCTCTCCTCAGTGTTAATACTTGAATATCTTCATAAAATTACAAAAAAAATCTTGCCACCATTTTTTTTATTTAAAGAGACCTGAAAATGTTTTCCAGGGTTGATTCCAAAAATAAAGTCTTATTTATCCATTTATCTATTGTAAAACCCCTCATGAATTTGCTAAGGAGTACTCAACATTATGGACGATGGAAGAAGTGGGCCTTCATTCTTGCATTTTTACTCAAACAGGTGTGCAGCCAAGCAGAAAAATCTGTGGTTCCCTGTGTTTTCTGGTGAGCTTTAAGAAAGCTTCCATTTTGGTTTTCTTTCAGCCTCCTTGTTTGGGACTATAGAAGATTAGCATTGATAGTGCTGAAGTTAAGAGCTGATAGTGTCAAAGGAAAGCCCAGTCTCTTCAACTGCTCTCGTTGTGGGTTTCTCTCCCCATTGCTGCTTCAAGGATGCAGACGTCCTGCACCTGCCCCTGCTACCAATCCTCCCTTCCCAGGCTGATTTTGAGGAGAGAGAGAAAATTGATCACTCTAGAATACACAGGAGGTGAAATTCTTCCTCTGAAAGACAGGTAGGGTTTTTGTTGTCTTGGTGGGTTTTTGTTTGGTTGGTTGGAATTTTCATTTTGTTTTTGTATGTCTGGCTTGTATGTAGCTGGCTGCTGCCTTCCACCTCCTCTGGGAGTCTTCACTTTTGCCTTTGCTGTGCCATCAGCCAGCTCTAATTGCCTGTTGCTTTGCTTGTGCAACTGAGCAGCCTGTTCATCACCTCATGTTGCCCTTGCCAAACCACCTTGCTATAGGATGATCTCTGAAGATGGAGAGGACACATTCATATGTACACATAATAAGTGTTATCCAAACCTCACATTTTGGCAGCAGTGGATGTCACTCAAAATATCAGATGCCGTTTCCAAATGGATGGTATTTCCTGGAGGAGAGGTAAGAAACCAGACTGAAAGAGCCCAATGTGACAGTTTCTTGTGTTTGAGTCTGTGTGATCCAAGATGCCTTTTCAAAGTATTTTTGAAAAAGATATTTCTTTCCACCTCTCCATTAATTCCTAAAAATTCTAAAATGTAGATACTATGTTATTATTATTTTTTTTCCTTTCCAGTTGAACGGTTGAAATAACAACCATCCATTTCCGAACTGTTAAAGTCATTTATAACTGAACTTATCCCATGTCTCTGTAAGGTAAATGGTGAAAAAAGAACATACACTTGTGAATTAACTGTGCATGTCAGATTGTGTACAAAGCTGACACATTTCCCCCCTTCAGGGGTATGTGTCTACTCAGCTAAAGGGAATTAGTGCCACAGTTTGGGACCAATGATGCAAGTTTTCTTGAAATAGAGCAGAAAGTGTGGGTTAGGGCATGGTCCCCTATCCTGTGCTTACCCTTCGTTCTTCCCAAGCTCCGGTGTAAGGTTCCAAATAGCGACGATTTCCTAAGTATACAAGTATAATTATGTATAGCAAAGGCTAAATTTTACAGATGGTATATATAATTATGCAAGCTTGTAATCAATAATAGTGTATGTATGTAGTCATGCACACATGCACTCAGACCCCACAGCAGTTCTGCTAAAGAGGCTTCTGTTGTAGGTTTTATTTGTCCAATGCTATTGGAACATATACTCTAAAAATATCCCACAAATATTCTAAAAATGCCCCATATTTCCATGCTATGCAGGGTCAACAAAACTGTCCCAAGGCCACAGAAATCCCTCCTGGAATCTATCTTGTGTACTTCCTAATGGTTATCCCATCCAGAAACCCCATTCCAGTAAGGTTTCTGTAGACTTCTGCCTCATGCTAAATCCACTAATATTAAAAAATTGTGATATAATCTCCACTTAGCACTTGCGGTCTTGGGAGGTTGTGAGGGGAATTCAGCTTTTCCAGAAGAATGGGTATCTTTTACTTTTTACTGTTTTTTTTTTTACTTTCACCATGACAGTTTGAGAGAGGAAGCAACCTGAGGCAGAAAATCTTAAACCCAATCTTTTTTCTTAGGAGAAATACTGAAGTGTGGTTCCTGCTGCTGTTGAGTGGCCTTCAGCAGGAAGGGTCACACAGTTCAGTCACAAAATGCCTTCCAGTCAAGTACTTTTCCCTGGAAAAAACACAGAGCACCTTGTCCTGTGAATGTACAGAAACAGTGCAGTGCTGATTCTGAGTGGGCTTTAATGTGGTTGTAAATGTCAGGTGCGGTTTTTCATAGAAATTCTCAGAACTTTGTAGCTTAGGCTATACTAAGGAATAGTCATCTTTTCTTTTCATTCCTAGATCTTTCAAGAAACTCAAAGTTTAAATCTTTTAAAAGCTGCCCACACTATTTTTTCCCCCCAAAGATATATCAGTTGTTCAGGAAGCTGTGCCTGTGGAACACAAAATAACTCAGGTTGGGAGGGACTTACGGAGGTTAACCTTGTCAAACAACATCCTCCACAAGCAAGCACAGATAAAAGATGTTTTGAAAAGTGATCCTTTAAAGACATCCTAACTACTCATAAAAAAAAAAAAGGAATAGGGAGAGAATTAATTAGAAATGATGCTGGGAGAAATTTTCCTGTATTGAAGTGTATCCCAGGGTCCTGAGGGAACTGGCTGATGTCATTGCCAAGCCATTCTCTGTCATATTTGAAAAGTCATGGCAGTCAGGCCAAGTTCTTGGGGGCTGGAAAAAAGAAAACATCACTTCTACTTTTAAAAGGGAGAGAAAGGAAGGGAACTGCAGACTGGTGAGCCTTTCCTCTGTGCCTGGAAAGAACATGGAGCAGATGTTCATGGAAGCAATGTTAAGTGCATGCAAGACAAGAGAGGTGATCTGAGACATTACTAAGGGCAAATCATTCCTGACCGGTCTGGTGACTGCTGTGGTGGAGTGACTGCAATGGTCAAGGGAAGAGCAACCAATGCCATCTGCCTAGAATTCTGTAATGCTTTTGACACAGTGCCACACAACATCCTTATCTCTTAATTGGAGGGATGTGAACCTAGAGGGGTGGACTGTTTGGTGAATAAGGAATTGGCTGGATGGATGCAGCCAGAGAGCTGTGGTCAATGACAGGCTGGATGGGTCTTTGAACAACCTGGTGTAGTGAAAGGTGTCCCTGTCCATGGCAGGGGGATTGGAACTAGATGACCTTTAAGGCCTGTTCCAACCCAAGCAATTCTAAAACTCTATGAAGTCCAATGAAAAAAATAAGGTGCTGATCTTTGATATTGTAAAATTGGTACATTGTGACCATAATGTCATTTAGAACTTTTTATCCTCTCATCTTGTATGATAAAATTAATGATGCTGAACAAAAACATCCTAATACTTATTTCTGGAAAAGTGGAAAAAGAGCAAAAGTGGAGGAAATTTTTGTCAATTTTTATTTTCTTGAATTGTTCTGTCTACTTTACTACTGCCGTTGTTTTATGATCCAGCCTTTCACTGCAGCTCCATGTAATTTGACAGAATTCCTGAGTGCAGTGAGTTGTACTGCAGAGAATATACCCTAGGTGCTCTTAAAACATATTAAGTATTTCAATACTGACTAGATACATCAAATGTGCTCATTTATTAGCAATAAATAATGATCTTCTGTGTAACAAATGTACATAAATTACTTCCATCTGCAGATAAATTTCACCTCATTGTCCAGTATCTAATGGAAACCTTTCTGTCATACCAGGTGTCTTAATAATCCCCTGGTGTTTGTATCCTTCTGATTTGGCTTAGTACTTACATCATTGTCTGTTTACTCGTGTCCAGCTTCCTCTTCCATATTTCCACTGTATGTACAAATCCCTTTCCTATAAAAAAATCATAATTGCTGGGATCATGGACTACTTGAAACAATTTGAATTAAACAAAACCTCATGCAATTTGGAGAGCTGCCTGAAATGATCCTGAAAAATAAGTTTGTCTTAGTGAAAAATGCCCCATTTAAAAGAAAAGCACAAGGCAGCCTGTTGTTTTTCCATGATTTATTTTGTTGACATTTTTATAAAAACATCTTTTATTTTTGAAAATAATCTTTCATTAAACTAAATGAAAGCTTCCATTTTTGGCAAAGGTAGAAAAGATAATGGAGGTGAAAGCCACTTAGGCTTTCTTGTTCATTATTTGAGTAACTTGCATTTTAAAATGCAGAACAATATAGCAATGAGAACTGGAAATAATTTATTTTAAATTATTTTCTCCATGGTTTTCTTGCTAGTAGTGTCCAGTGCAGGGCTGTGAAAGTCCCTACTTAAAGGGATCATGAAACATGTGGAGAGGGCAGCTGGTCATTGCCTGGGCAGGAGGGTCCTTGTGTTGGGCACAACTCTGGCACACGTGACAGGATATTAGGATTGCTGTGTCCCCCTGCTGATGATAAGCATTCCCCCTCTCCCAAGGCACTCCTTCCCTGAGAGACGGTGGCCTGAAACCCAGGTCTGCAAGGCTGTTGCCCTCCTACATTGGGTAGGACTTTTTCTTGGGTACAGAATGTAAAATACCACCACATCAGACTTGCAGCTCCTGCCTTGCCAAAATGCTACAGAATAGCTGGAGTACCAGACAAGGAAATAATATTTCATGTCAGCAGTGTTGCTAATTAACATGTAAATTATTTTGCTCACTTTTCACCATCACAAGATAGGCTTACAAAAAATCAAAATATTTAAAAATTATATATATACATACCTGCAACTTTTACAAGTCACAAAATATCATGCTTTTCAAGATTTTCTTTGCCTTCAGGAAGAACAGAATCTTATTTTAATTTTGAATGACAAATAAGTTTTCTCAGTCTAGGAATGGGGACAGTAAGAAAAACAACAAATACCATGATCCTGGCAATAAAACCCCAGAGTTGGCAGTCGTGGGTCAGAGAAGACAAGGCTTGGGAGGGAGCCAGACCCTGCCTGTGAACAGGAGCAGCAGGCTGGAGACAGCTGTCTGGAATCTGTCTGGGCAGCAGGCACCCCAGGAGATGAGAGAGTCATGCAGGGAAGCAGCTTTTTGCTGCTATGGGAGCCGAAAATCAGAGCTTGTTTCCACTTAAAAGGAGGTTCCTGTTAGAACTGCAACTGGCAAACCCTGCCCTTGAAGATGAAAGCTAGACAGTTTCCCAGAATAGAATTACATGAGCAGAAGGGAGTTGCTGCATGTATAAAAACATCTATATTAGAGGATTCATGGACATGGTTATAGGGTTTGAGAATGGGTGGGTGGTTTGGTTGTTTGGGGTTTTTTTTGATGAGGAGCGAGGCTATAGGAAAGGGAGATGACACAGGAACAATGTAGGGAGACACAATTTGCCTTTCTCTATGCACAGTTTTGAACTACAGAAATGAAGTCAGATCAGGATTCCTCAGGTGTTAGAACTTGTGGGGAGGTGCAGATGACGTTTGGTAACAAAGCAGTCTTCTACTACTGTTGTGAAAGTTGGGAATGCTTATGGAAATTCATTGTAAAGTGTATGGGTTTGCAAAGCCCAGAGCACATCCTATTTCTGGCTCTAGGCTTCTTGTGCACAGAAATTCCATCACACACACCAGTGATTATTTTGGGGCTAACTGGAACATGAATTTGAGGACATGTTAAAGAGTTTCAACCATATTAGCCATCCATTTTCTTTTCATTTTGGTAGCTGCAGTTTAGACATAAATCTCTGGGCTGTGCTTAGGAATACCTAAGTATCAGGACGTCTCATGGTGGACCACTATAATTCAATCCAGCTGATATCAGTCTGTCTAGATTATGTAAAGGAAAATTTGGAAGTATGTGATAGCATAATGCAAATATTTAAGCTTTCACCACTCCAGGCAGGTCTGGAGTTCAGCATTCACAAACCAGCACTGGTGGCAGAGAGTGCTGGGCTTCAGCACAAACTCAGACCCAGAAGTGACAAACAGTGCAGGCATAGCCAGAGAAAGGGCTGGCTGATCTTGGAGATGAGGACACCATCTGTGGGTGTGATAGGTTTGACAGTGTGTTGCACCGTCTTACTTACTGGTGCCTGCTCCTTGTGCCAGTGCAAATAACAGAGTTGGGTCCAAAGGCAGTGACTTCTGTTCATGTAGTGACCTACTTCAGCATGTGATTACTAATACTGCAACATCCCAAATGTGTCTCCTGCAGTACAAGGGACCTGCTGCATTTTCAGATTTCCTTGCAACTGCCAGACCTCAGTTTTCTTTGTGACTATTTTGTTCCTTCTTAGTTAACTACGTCATCTCCTTTCTTAGAAACCCTGACTTCTCTTGCTTTCCCCAGCCTTTGCTGTTCTCCTCTATTTTTTTCTCTTTCCTGCTGTTCCCTCCTGAGGACATCAGCATTCCAGAAGACCAGTGGGTTTGCAACTGAGAAACTGATGCAACCCATTAGCTGTGCTTCAAGGGGGCTGTCAGTGTACCCAGAAGCAATGTAACCCTGTGGCAGTACCAGGAGGCTGAAAGCTGCTGAATGGTACCTCATTAAACTGGGAAGGTTATGGCCTTGCTCTTGAAGATCCAGACAAATTCCTGGAGTTGGCATGACTCAAGCGTCTCCAATGCAGCCAGCTCAAATCAATCTTTGGTGGGAGCAAAGCACCCTGTTTAGCACGTGAACAATTTGGAGGGGCACACTTCTTCTGGCACTCCTTTGGGGCCCCTGGCCTTCACTGAAGAGCCATATCAAGGGGCATACCTTTGGTCCTCTTCCCAACCCAGCTGGAATCAGGGGAACAACATTAGTGGACCAGCTTAGAGCCCCAGGTGTGTGCTGGTGACCAGCTCTCGTGCTGTACATCTGTGAGCGATCACAGCACCATTCCTTCACCATCCACCCCTTGCTGTTTCAGCCTCCTCTTCCTTCCTTCCTTCATACTTCCCCTTCCTGGTGAGCTGAAGCTCACAATGGGGGAGGAGGTGATAAATGTAAATTGTCTCACAAACTGACTAAAGGCATGGGCTTTCCTTTTGTCTTTCCAAATCCCACAGAGCTGATGGTGGGCTGTGGCTGTATTCCAGACAGAATATATGTCCCCATAAAACTGTGCTCAACAGCTCTCGCTACTATTGAAACCACCAGCATGTTAAAACACCTTGTTACTAGTGGCAACCATTTTCTGCTAGTCTAATTTCTGTGCTTTCAAAGAATGGGAAGGGATAAAATAGCATTTCTTGTTTGCTTGGGAAGGCCCAGTGTCCTTTACATTCCTGCACGAGTCAGTCCCCCCTTTGCTGCTTTTGCAGACCACAGCACGGCCAGTGAATTATCCCCTCAGCAGCCTCTGGTGCAGAGGGTTTTCAAGATGCCTGCCATAATCCAGATTTCCCCATGTTGGTACCTGTAAGCACAGCAGAGCTCACGGCCTGTTCAAATGTGCAATGTAAGCCCCATCTCTCCTGCCTTCTGTTAAGTGGCCTCTCAGCCATCCTCATTTTTCCTCAGCAGAATTATTTTGTCTAGCTCAGAGATAAAAATAGCTCGCTGTTTTCTAGGAACAGATTCTAGAGAGATATTCTCAAGAGAAAAGCATAGAGCACCAGAAAAAAATAACCAAAGGAGTGCAATTCCATGATAAACCCAATACCTTTGAATATACCTAGGTGGTCTGTGGATACAACTATCAGAAATAAAGAGCAACAATTTTTGCTTTTCTAGTCCGTCTTTTTTTTGGTTGTTTTTCTGCCTTTGTCAGAATAGACACTACTCTGAGCAGTATTGGAGAACCTTAATTAAAGCAGGACTTAAAAACATAGCAGTGACGTAATTCCCATTTCAACCTACAAAGTTAGCTACTGTGAGCTGTGGATATATTCAGTTTAGTTGTCAAAATTTTGCACTTACATATAAAAGTTTTGATTACTGGATATGAACTTTTTTTCTCATCTCAGTCTTTTGCAGAAGGTGCAGAACATTGCTACAAAAATCCTGTGAGGACTCAGAGGCAGCCTGGTGAGGTGCTCAGAGGTTTGCCTGGCTCTTTCTCCATTGCCATGTGCCTCTGCTATCTGCCCATATCCAGAGGTGTCCTGGGTGCAGAATGCTTGAAGGATTTTCCCCTCTGACCTTGACCAAATGTGCTTCCACCCTAGTCCTGACAAACAAACATGATGCACCTCATGGCATGGATGCACAGCTTTACAGGATAAACTGCTTCTTAACAGAGCAGTCTTAAATGTTTTGAATCTTTGCTGACCTGACTTCTAGTGTCAGTTGATGTAGTGGCATCTAGCTTCAAGATTGGAAGCAACATCATTCAGTAAATGCAACTCTAAATTCCAAAACCTTAACAACAAGGAACATTTTAGTGATTTGGTATCTCCCTTGGGATCCTTTCTTCTTAGCTGAAGGCTCCAGTTCAGTCATTGCTCTGCTTGCCTTGTGCAGAGCAAACCCTCAGAATTTGTGTTTAAGTTGGATTATTGGGTTGTCACTCAGCACCCCTGTCTGCTGTACAGATGGTGATGTGATGGTGGCTACTCTGAAGCCCCTCCTGGTTTAAACTGCCAATTCCAGTCCCCTTTGGTTTCACCTTGAATCTATTCCCTTATTACCCAAAACCAACATGTTTATACTGGGGTGACAAATCATTCCCAGAAAAACAGCTTTCCTCCTATCCCAGACTTTCCAGGCTGTTAGGTTGTCTGGGATTTTAGTAACAGCTGTTGGGATATATATTTTCCTCTAGTCTGCGCCCCATCTGGACAATGGTAGAAGGATGCATAATGCAATACAGACAGCATGTCCCACATCCTATTCCTTTTTTCCTAAAATTCTGTCCAGTACCATACACAAATTTTGGCGTTTTCAATTTCTCTCTGTGCAACTGCAGTTTTGATGAGCTGTCTTTCCGAAGGTTCTGAAAATCAAATGTAGCTTGTGGTTCTGTTTCCACAAGGTTTGACACTTGTGTTGCTATGTCTCTTGAGTTCTTCATTTGCCAGACTCCTTCCAGCTGAGGCAACACTGGTATTTGTTCAGGAGGTTTTCTGGGTGTTGTTGCACTCCTAAAGACTGTTCTTCAAAAGATGTATCACTGAATGATTCATTGCTCTTGCATCCTCTTTGGTTGTCAGCCTGTAGTTCCCTAGTTTCTTACATACTGTGCTGTATGTGCCTTTTCCTTTTCCACACTTGCAATGAATTTAGGGACTCTCAGTGAGGTGCATTGACTTCTGTCTGCACACAAGTGACAGTGTGACACCCAGGGGTGTCAGTGGCTCAGGAAGGAGGCTTGAGATGTTCACCTGATTAAGTGCTTATTGTATCTCTGAGCTAAACATGGGGAAGTCACTGTGGTCACTGCACAAGCTCTGAGGTTTGGGGGTGTGGCAAAGAGGGGGTGAGGAAGGGTTCACAGCTACAGCAGTGCTTCCCCATAATTTGTCACCCAAATACTTGACTATACTTCTCAGACAGTTTAAACAAAATACAGACATGATGGATTTATGCAATGGTGATGTTAAAGAACACTATTCTTTTCTGTTTTGATTCCCTGTTCTTGTCCATCTCTGCGGTCTGATCCCCACTGCTGCTGCTGCACATCATCTCCCTCTGTTCAAGGCCGAATTCCTCAGTGCCAGAGATAAGGTGTCCTTGGTCGCTGGCCCTCGCCTGTGTAATGCCTTACTGGGAAGTCACTACTAGATAGATAAAGCCAAATCTGCCCTTCAAGAGTATGGTTTTAGATGCAATAACTTGGAACAAGGAAAAAAAATCCACAGGAAAACAACCACAACAGTACAGTATGTGCCAGTGCTCAGGGTGGTGAAAGGCAGGCTCCAGTGATGATAATCCTATGAGACAGTATTGTATTTGGCACTCAGACAGTGGTGTGATCTGCATTTCAGGAACCCCTTAGCAAGATGAGAAAAGAGTTTCCAATCTAAAAGAAAAAATGACAGAAACTGGGAATGAAAACTCACCTTGTTTAATTTATGACATGTCCACGTTTATATCCTCCATAAATCTTGGAGAAGAAGGGACCAACCATTGTTCTCCCACTCACCTCTAATTGATAGTGTTCTTTCTCTGCAGACTTAAGTTCCAAAGAAATAGGATTTCTCTTCAGAATTTATGTTTGGTTTTGTTCATGAGAGAATTATTCTGTTTTCTTAACTTCAGAGAAAATTAATCATTGTGCAGTGGGAGGCTTGGACACCAAGTAGAACAAGAATGAATTTCTTGTTTTATGAACTAGTGAGTACAAACCCCAACACCTTTTAGTAAATATTTTTTCATTAAGATTTTCACAGTCTGCTACAGTTAAAACACTAGTAGTCCACATTGACTAAAAGTATTTTAGGAGCTTGTCAATATTTTATTTTTTAAGTATACAATAATCTAAAATCTAACCACATATATTCTTCCATTTGCTATTTTGATATCTTCAGCTTTTAATTATGAAGCATTACAAGTTGGATCAAAGCCCGCTCTAAAAAATTTTGAAGTTGAGAAGGTAGCAATTTTTCACATAATGAAAGCCTAAAAAACTTCAGTATATACTTCACATACCAGCACACAAACAAAACGCATTGTAGAATCCTTGTAATGTGTGAAATGTTTTGACTCAAATAATTGGTAATGAATAGCTATAGAGATATATGTGTGTGTGTATAAAGTCAGATTTGATTTGTGGTGACTGTAGCACCTCCTTAATCAAATATCTTAATTACAAGTCATGGTGTACCTAGTCTCTAAAAATAACATACTCTTTTAAGAAATTTATGCCAAAAATGGGTACAAAAATCAGGTTTTGGATTTTTTTACACAATTGACAAGATGTTCGGCATTGTAATTTTCACTCTTTTTTCTCTATTAGAAAGTAAGTAGTGAATTAATATCTTATTTTCTTATACAATCAGAAAAACACTGATGATACAGAAAAATGAAATAGTGAAATTCCTGATGTTTGCAAGGAATCCAGAAGGCAGACACAGGACTTGTAAACATGCTGAACTGAATTCAGAAGCCAATAGATTTCAATTTGTGTGTGCCCACTGAAATCCATGTACAACCTTGCTATGGCAACAGCATTACTGGGGAGAATTAACATAGAGATAGACTTGGTGTTACTTTATGTCTTGTTTCAGACTGCTCAAATAACAATAGCAATAGAATGGAAGTGCCCTATGTGCCAAGAACAATAAAAGGGATGTACTCAGTCTGAGTATTCTTGGCAACAAATACCTCACACAAATTCAGCTCTAATATGAAGTATTTTCAGTATTTTATCCTTTCATTGGATGTGCAAAGGATAACAGTCCTTGGAGCAAGCCCCTATCAGTTTTTTCCTCTTTCTGGAAAAGAATGAAATTCTTGGAAATAGGGCCTGCATTTCATTCCAGGAGAAATTCTTACTTATTTTAGTAAAAATAGAGGGTTATTTTTTTGTTATTAGTTCAGCACAGAAACTCAAAACTCAAATTGTGATACTGACAAACTCCAAATTGTGGCAAGGGACGGTGAGAGAGGGAAGACTTTCCTTGAAGTCTCACAAGGAACTCTGATTATCCAAGGAAATCATGATGTTCAGCATTTTCTGTCAACCCCACAGCAACTTCAGTGAGCAGCTCTGTGTGGATGATTGTCATAGTGCTACTTATAATACCACCTTGCCCATCAAAATATTTTTTCACATTGTAGCACCAAGAGCTCTATCATTATTTGAGACTCAATTTTCATTAAAAGGGGGAGGGGGGAAAATGCATGCCTAACCCTTAGAACCATGGAGCATGTGAATTCCAACCTCTTAAAATAAAAGACAATTCTAGTTTTAATAAGTTTTAAATCAAACACAAGATTTTCGGGATCTGGGTTTGTTTGTTGTTTTTTTCACCTGGCATATTGTGTTTCTCCTGCATAAGCAAATTGTCTGCTTCTAGAGACAAGAGCTAGATTTCATTGTCTTCAGGTTCTAATTGTTATCTTAACCACAGTACAGCAGTGGTTTCTGGGCAAGAAGGAGGACGATTTTGGTTCTTCTACTGAAAATCCCTCTGAATTCAATGGAAGGGGGGATGAAACCGCGACTCATAACAAAGAGAGCATTGTTCGGCATTGCAGGGGTCTGGGATGCTGGTGATGCCTTTCTTCTTTGTGCTCACTTCCTCTGGCTCATTAGGGCTGTGGCTTTTGGTTTTACAGCTCCAGTGTGTATGTTTGCTGTTGGGTGTCAGCAATGTTTTGTGGGCTCTGGGGCTTACTGTGCCACAAGGCAGGTGTTCCAGCAATACTTTCAAATGCAAGATCCATTGTAGGGGAGTGAGATGTCTCCTCCTAATTTAAATGCACAAAATCTAAGACTGGTTTGCATTTCACTTGAGATTAGATTTGCATGGTTTTTTCTTTTCTTTTTTTTTTTTTTAATTTCCAGCAATACTGTGTAACTTAAACCCCAAGAGGCTGCCTTAAGCACCTGTGTAGCTCTTGTCTTTCTTGATGTGTTGATCAGCAGTGTGTTTCCTTCTCACAGGATGTCAGCAGGCTTCATTTTCTATGCTGAAGTGGTAGTAAAATAGCATAGAGGCTGGGAAATTGAGAATTATGTGAGTTAGCAAGACCTCAGCCTTGTAAGAGGTCCCTGGAGGAGTGCTGATACATTGTTCTAGTTGAGATAAGAGCACTGGCATCCTGGTTAAGTGGGTGCCAGGCACAGGGAGTGTTCAGGCAGCTCTAGGGGAGGAGGGGACAGTCAGTGTCTTGAGAATAGCGGGTACTTTTGTAAGCATATGCATAAGCTTTCAAAATGCATATTTTAAAATTCTGACAGGTAATGATTCTGTTTTTGCAGGCTAAACTATTAAGATTAATTACCATCTATTTTAATTCTTTATAATTACTGTAAAGGTTAGACAGATATATTTGTTCCAAATTAGATTTTATTCTCATACTGAAGTATGTGTTTAGATTAATTCTACCTGAAGTGGATGAACTATTTTGGTTTTACAAAGCAATCTGGGCAAATTTCCCAACTGGGCATTTTAAAAGAAGGAATCTGAAACATCAAATGTGCTCATCATCCCTTGATGAAGAGACCTTTCCCCGGCAGGAAAACCTGCATTATTGTTGTTCATTCTACTTTTCAAAAGCTATTCACTATAAATTGCAGACACAGTTAAAATACATTTTTAATTACTACTAGTATTTCCAAGGCTCTCAGAGGTGGCAGCTAGTTTTTTGAAGCATTGTCATATCTGGGTGCATCTGTTTACTAGTGGAAGGTAAAAAAATTGTCTCTGTTTTGGTATTTCCATGTTAGAAATTAATTTATGTATATAATTCCCAGTTTCTCCTGTCTTCTCTTCATGAGACTGTATGGCAGCTGAGGGGGTTTTGTCCCCAGCTTTCCCCAGAGCCCTTGGGGAGCCTGAGCTATGGATTGTGCCAACTCACTCTCCCTGAAGGGTTGAGGGGCTGTGGCTGTACAAAACCAATTCTTCCTTTGCACCTCAACCTGCCCCAAGAATGCAGGATAAGGCCAGAGCACCCCCGGAGATTAGGAAGGAGCCCTTCCCTGAAGCAGTGGAGGTACTGCTGCCCATGCCCTGTGCAGCATGTCTGACTCTGGTATCCAAGGTTAAAAACAGCCACGCTCTCCTTTAAGGCTGCTGGTGTTACAGAGCCTGTGTATTGTATCCTGCTTTGGGAGAGCTGGAGGAAGCAGTGTGAAATCCATGTTTATAAAAGGATGTGAGATATAAACTAACACTCCCTTTCTGATATCTGAAGATTTATCTTCCAGCTGAATTCCTAAAGAGAAAACTACAAAAATTCAACCTCAGTGTTAATTAAGAACCCATAAATTGCATTTATCTGAATCTACATATGGAAGAGAAGGTGGTATGATAAAACAAAGATTTAACTATACATACCTCTCTGAAAATATAAACACAGTTTTCCCTGTGTTTATGCTAGACTGTCTGCAAATGCATTGTAGTACCAAAAAGGGATCCTTGGACCCCTGAACACAGCTCTGTGCCAGGGCTGAGCACTTTGGCAGGCGGCTGCAGCACACAGAGCAATGGGGCTGCTCTGCAGATGAGGACAGCAGCTATGATCATGACATGAAAGGCAAATCCAGGGCAGGATTTTGAGTGAGGAGAGCTGTGGTCAAAGATGGGAGATGAGCAGTTGGGGAGGAAGATGTACAATTATTCTGAACAAGAAGGAAACACTGCCTGACCAGCAAGGATGAGTAAACAGGATAATTACCAGGAATTTACAGAAGTACTACTGCAATCACGGAATGGCCTTTGTTTGAGCACAGAGAAGGCGGTGGAGGAGCCAGAAATAAAACCCTGGTTAAAAGTGGCAATGACAAAGATTTTAGAGTAATTTTAATAGACATGAAGAATAAGGGAAGGTGAAAAAGAATTAATTTTTGAGATATCAATGGACCTTGCAGGAGAAGAGAGCAAGGAAAATACGTGGGTCTGACTGCTCACTCACAGTTGTTGGTGCAAATGTGATAATTTTAACTGGAGAAAAGAATGTAAATAGGCAGATATAAAAGGGAAGTAGGGTAGCACCTCCACCAAAGATGAGAAGACAAAGGAAAAAAAAACAGGAAGAAAATCTCAATGAGAAAAGGATACACTTGGCTGTTGAAGGTGAAGGAAAAGTAGGGAAAAATGAAAAAGCAACTCTTGTTCTTTAAAAAGAGGTGGAGGGACTGATTTATTGCCCAATGGAGAGAAAAGCTAGTAAGAGGAAGAAAAAGAAATCAAAATACTGGAAGCAGAAGCCTTGAGCTTTTGAGAAGCCTGGAGATGAGGGGGAGGAGGGAGAGCAAGCAGCAAGCAGAAAAGGAGGTGGAGCTGGGCAGGCTGCTAAAGCCTCCTAGACTCCCAGGGAGAAGGAAAGAAAACCAGGAAAAAATGGTTAATGAGAAGCTGAGAGGAAGGGTAGGGCGGGTGTGGGGACATGAGCTACAGAATTACAACTGGAGCAGTGAATTGCAGTGAGAAGGAAGTAGGAAAGAGGTTTGGTAATGCATCCTCATACAAAGCCTCTTCCCATTATGTCTGAACGTGTTTCTGTCAATTTGATTAAATTAAACGGTTGATCTCATTATCCAAGTGATGGGTGGGTGCTGATGCATAGCCCTCAGGAGCATATAGAGCCTATAGGAAAAATTGATTTATGAGTCAGTGGCCAAAATTTAAAAAAATCCCTAAAAATCCCAAGCAACGTGGTCCCAAACAAAGCTTATTTTCCCATTTCATTTTTTAATTTTTTTTCCTTTTGGTGGTGAACAAATAAGAGCAGAAATAAAATTCTCTGCATCTGATGTGAAGAAAAATATCTAATTTCAAGTCTTCATAAGAAATGCCCAAGGAACAAAGTGGCAATTTTTTTTCTGCTGCTATTACTGCAGGAGCTGCAGCCTCACTGTCCCCCATGGGAGAGCACAGACCACACTCCAAGGAGCTGCATTTCACTCCTGCCAACAGGAATTTGACTCCACTTCTCTCTGTTGACTCCCTAAGGGCTGGGCTGATGAGTCCTTTGCCTGTCACACTTTGGACAAGGAACAAAGTGTCACCAGCTGGGACTGGTGTGTGTCAGCTGCCTGGGCTGTTCTCTCTGGAGAGACATGGCAGGTTCACACCCACTGGCTGCCCAGTGAGGGTTGTGGTTGTTAATTAAGTCCCTCCACCTTTCACAAGCAGGGACTGCAGGGTGGTGTTGAGGGGTTATCTGCCCTCTCTGCTGGTAGCCAAAAGTGGTCCACAGAACAATTGCTGGGGCATAAAGAGAGAAGGTGGCTTTGTGGCGTGAGACTGGAGTAAAGTTTGAAGACCAAGGAAACATGTGACATTTGTTTTAGATGGGCTGATCTTTTTTAAGGAAGCATAATTATTTGGGATGATCAAACATTAGCAGTCATCATGAGAGAGGCACAGGACTCTCTCACAACTTTCACACCGAGTCCAGTGGATGCTGGAAGGTGACTGCAGTATGCAGTTAGCAATGTCTGGAGGAGATGAAACTGCCTAAGGGAGCACTTGGTTGGTGGGGCTTAGTGTCTCCCTCTGAGAAACCAGCAAGGACTGGTTCATTTATTCTGAAACACAAGCCTGATGAGAAGTGGCTCAGGGAGCTGGGGGTGTGTGGCCTGGAGAAAAGGAGGCTCAGGGGCTCTACAACTACCAGAAAGGTTGTAGCAAGGTAGGTGTTGGTCTCTTCTCCCAAGTAACAAGAGACAAGATGAGAGGACATCACCTCAAGTTGTGCCAGGAGAGGTTTAGATTTAAAAAGTTACTTCACCAAAAGGGTTGTAAAGCTCTGGCTGCCCAGAAAAGCAGTTGACTCACCATTGGTGGAGCTATTTGAAAGACATGTGGATATGCCACTTACAGACATGGTTTAGTGGTGGACTTAGCAGTGCTGGGTCAACAGTTGGAGTCAATGATCTGAGAGTCTTTTCCAACCGAAACACTTCTATGAGTCTACGATTTGCGGAGCTCATAGTGCTTTTGGGGCAGCAAACATATGTGCTTGAATATAAATGTGGTCCTCAGAAATGAAGAAATTATGGAAACCCTAGATCTTGCTCTGTGCCATGCCTGCCTCTCTGCACTTAGATGGTGAAAGCCTTTGCACAGGCAGTGGGCAGTCTGGCAGGGAAACAGGATTCATTCCTCTTCATGGCTGTTGGCTTCCAGCAGCATGGAGGTGCTGGGCTCCAATCCCCAGGGAGCACACCAGCAGCCCTGCTTGCTGAGGAGTCCTTCTGGCCAGTACCAGGGATCTTGCACCGTCCCATCAAGGCCCAGCCATGTTCCCCAACACAGCTATTGCTCTTCAAGCATGGTGCATTCCATGGGTTGCCTTGGGCAGAGGTCTGTAGACCTACCAAGCACCTCACCGTGTGTGAGGACTTGGTTTTTGCTCTTCCTCTCTGGCCTGGGTAGAGTGCATGTGCCCAGTGCCGCAGCCTTCCCACCATTTGCTGAGTCTACGGCAGGCTTCCCTTATGCCTGCTGCAAACTCCACACCCAGGGAGGCTGGAGAAGGAGGAGTTGTTGGCCAGTCATTCTATTTGTTGGCATGAAGGGTTGAGCTCCCTGGCTCTCAGCACCATCCCTGTTCAGTGGAGCTTGGGGTCACCTCTCCTGCTGCCCTGACTGACGCCGAGCCTGCCCGCAGCGGGACTCAGCTGGCACTGGCTTAGAGCAGGGTGTGCTTTCGCTGCTGAAGCAAGGTCTGTTTAATACTTGTCTGCACTCAATGTGTAAATATTATGAGGAATCTGAAAAAAATCTCCTGAAAGCCACTTTACACAGATGTTACTGTGAATAGATTATTGTCCATTTATGGCCGAGGGAAAGACTTTGTAATTTACAGTTCATTTTATATCTCTATGATTTCTGTGGCACTGGGAATAGTCAGCAAAAATCTATTAATAATAAAGAGGACAGAGTTAGGATCTCTGTAACAGGAGAAAGAAGGATGGTGGAAGGGTGATTTATGATTAGTCAAAGAAAACAGTTTTATCTGTTTGCTCAAAGGCAGATTGTCTTCTTAAGAAAAAAAATTGCTATGTAAACAGGGGTACATAATCATTTATAATGAGACAATTTAAACAGGTGATTCTTCATAAAAGTACAAATAAATGTACAGCTGTTTTGACAACAATCTTGTTAATGGCCAATGTCCACTTTAATTAGCCTTTGGATATGCTGCTTTGGACTTTCCTTTACCCGCTCCACATGCTATGTGAGCTTCTCACGTCAGCCTTGGTTTGAGGGGTAGCTTTTGTACAACTGAAACTTGGAAATGTTGCCAACCTTTAAAAGAATCACAGCAGAAAAAAGCCCTGAGATTTTCTGATAACCTTAAAAGCAATGCAGAATGTAGCCTCACTGCAGGCATCAAACCCAGAGGGGTGCTGGAGCCAAGCAAAGCTCTTGGCTCAACCTTTGCTTATCAGTGCATGATAAATCCAGGTTGTTAATGCCATGTGAACAGTTGTAAAGGAACATGAACACAGAGCCATAAACCAGGGCTACCTTGTCCATGGAAAAATTGCAGTATTGGCAAAGAAGACTCAGAAATTGCTTTTGTTGTGGGTTTAGAGTGTTGGGGACAGAGGGAGAGGCTGAGAGGGAACTAATATAGCAGAAGACACTGAGCTCTGATGCGTCTCACCATTTGGGCTTCTTTTTGTACTCAGTGAAGTTGTTCTAGGAACACCCTTGTCCCAGGAATGCATATGCAACTAAAAATAATTCAAAATGAATGTAAGCTAAAGTCAGCCCACCTGGTGGCTGCAAACACATTTGTATCTTGTTCTTTCCTTCCTTCCTGCCTGTCTGCCTGCCTGTCTGCTTCCCTGGGCTCAATTTAACTAGAGAACAGGTGTCTTCCTGCACACCAGCACTGAAAAGATGAAAAAAACCCCTTTTCTGTTAAACCAGTGGGGAATTGATCACTTGTGTTGACTAACTTGTGAGTTGGAGCAGAGTGATGCTAATGCTCTGAGAATGCTTCTTTTCCAAACCTCAGCAGTCGCAGAGAGAGCCAATAAGGTGGGATGTGGGATGGCTGCCCTACCTGAACTCCAAAAGAGCAGATTGCCTCAGATCTCACAGAGAGAGGAGACAGTACTACACCAGCCAAAGCCAAACATAACCACGAGTAATGTCAGCACAGGTAGCAGGAGGACCCATTCTGGGCTTATACCTTTCTTCTACTCCTTTGATCTTCTCTTGGACTCTTAACAGTTACCAGCTGAGGTCTTCTTTCCATCACAACTGAAGGGAGATAAGCAGATATAAAAGGTTGAATGATTTTATTTAGTTAGACCTTTTTTATATAGAAGGCATCTGCTTAATGTTCCTTTCAAAGAATGCCTTCAAAGACACCAATTTCTTTTAGCATAACCATGTTGATCCAAATCTAACTTGAAGGCAAGACAGGGCAGAGCTGGTCTGCCAGTTCCTGCTCTTGGAAGTGGTCACCAGCTGTGGACATTTTCTAAAGGTGGGACTGGGTGCAAGGGAGCACTGAGCTATTTATCAGCTTTTCCAGCAATTCCCATGCGGACAGGGACACTTTACCTAAATTTTTGCCCTCTGCATTTCCACAAATGTAACAAGAGTAAAGATAATTTTTCTAAATAGCTTCTGCATCTAATGAGGAAAGACACCACAAATAGGACTTCTGAATATGTAATCAGACCCAACAGGTAGTCTGCAGGCCAGATCCTGCCTTCAGCTTTGAGGTGCTCATTTTGGCAGTCCTCTAAGGACAACCTACTGCCCTTGCATGTGAGCTGGTTCCTGGACCTGTGAGCAGTGAGGGGTAAGAGGGGAATCCCGAACGGGGGCCACTCCACACTGCTCCAGAAGCCAGTTCATCCTGGAAACACTTTCTGTTTGGATGGAAAATAGAGGTGCACAGCGTTAGTCCCATATTTTGGTTTTATTTTTATCTTTGCATGTGTAAGGAGTTCATGCATGGAATGGTAATTGGAAATGTCAGGTTTTACCCTGAATGAAAGACACCAAGTATTTTGGCAAGAAAGCAAAATCCACAGTTGTTCTTGTGCCATTTGCTTCCTTTCAATAAGCTTTCAACTTCATGTCAAGCTTGTTGTTTGATCTGCCCAAGAAAATGGATTCATTCACCTGAGGAAGTTATATCTGAACTGGGAGAGCCCTCCATTCATCACCCAGGAGCAAAGAAATAATTTCGAGCTTTCACAGCTGTGTTTCTAGGACCTCTCCATTGCCTCCTTCTTTTCTTTTCATAAACCTTATCTTCTCTCACAAGCCCTTCCTCAAAACCAGTGGTTCTTATCATCTCCCGTCTGGCCTGAAAGATGTTCACCATCCACCACCCACCATCCACATCCACCATTGTTTTGTCACATCTTCCAGCAAGAACTTTAGAGTGTGAGCTCATGGCCAGCACTGCCAAGGAGAGCTCCCCAAAACCACTTGTACGAGTCTCTCTGGAGTGTCCTTCAGTACAGCCACATCAAGCATTAGGTGTGCAGGACTGCTTGTCCTTGTCCTTGTCCTTGTCCTCCTCCATTACTCAATACTCGCCTGTTGTCTGCAGTGCTATATTTAAACAGTGCACTACTTGGAGCACACCCTGTCCTTTTCTTTTGTGATTGCACAGTGCCTCATAAAATGGGATATTGCTTCATGGCTTGTGCTCTTCAACATGGACACAAAGTAAACACATAATATTAATACTATCAAAAGCCTTTCTTTACTTCCTGCTTTTGTCTTTCTTTTCTTTGCTTATTTCTTTGTTTATTTTTTTCTTCACTCTTACAGCTATGCTTATTTCATTTAAATAAAAGGACCACTCAGATACCTTTTGGTTTCAGTCTTCTCAAAGATAAATAATTGGTAATTCACTTAGGGATTTTCCCAAAGTTAAAAATACTGAAAACAAAAACAAGCAATGAGGAGATTGTTTTCAATCAAATAATATGTCTTGGTGGGCACTACGGTTGCTTGGGAAAATATTCCATTCTGTCCCAGCAAAAGCCTATGCATAGTATTGAAACCAGTCCCTAATTAACTTGTTTTTCTTTTTACTTTGATCAATGCCTCAAAGAACAGCTATTTTGTATTAAAAAACCCCTAAGTCTCTTACACCTTTCTGTTTGATCACTTTAAGAACTGCTACTGAATAATTAACTTTGTTCTTGGAAAACATCTTCACTTCCTTTCAGATGCATCACTAAGCATGGCATACAAAACACAAGACACTTACAACTGCACCTTGTAAACTGTAATTTTTCTTCTTTTACTGCAAATAGAGAATTTGCCTCTAAATCTTCTTTTAGTTATTCACAAACGATTTGTATATATGAGAAAAGCATACCAAGTAGTTTTGGCTCTTTATTGCAAAGAAGATATCCACAATCTATAGAACACTCTATGATCAGTATCATCTAACCAGTAGAAATCTTACATGTAATCCCCATTTCTTCATGTGGGACTTAAACCCTGCTTCCACAGACAATGTTCTGAGCAGCAGCCTGAGGAGTATTTATGCAAAAGGGCTGACCACAGACTTCTGCAGTCCTGTTGGGGTCGGGATATGACAACAACCTTCCTAATTTTGCTGTTATTTTGCTTCAGGGATAGAAAAGAGAGACAGATACTATAGCAATATATAAACTGTTAATAAAATTAATTTTTTTGTATGATCTGTCCTTTCTTTTTTCTAGCAAAGACTGTTACTAAAAACTGTATTTAAGTAAGCAAAAGAAATGACAAAATTTAAGGTATAAAATACCAGATTGTCATAAACCATGGGAAATTTTTGTTGTGCTTAGGCAGCAGCCTCATGGAAAAGAAGACAAAGAATGGGACAGAGTTTTTAGTATGAGCAACTTGTTCTCCATTTGTATGTTCACTGCATCCCAGACATTAATAGTTCTATAAATGAGCCACTGAAATGGTAAGAGTTATCTACATATTCTATTTATTTTATAATAGTTGTTAATCTTATATCTGATTTGATAATACAGATCATCACATCTTGATTTCTGTGTGCTTAATTTAAACAGTAATTAACTGTGCATTATATATGCAAATTGCACTGCAGAAGTCTCTAAAAGTAAATGAGGATGAGGCTATAGTCCAAAATGAAGTGTAAAAAGCTGTTGCTGAATTCCTGCGTGAATGTAAAAAGGAGACCAGTAAAAGAAACAGAATAGCTAATATAGGCCAGCCCATGCCTGTAGGTTTCCAGACACATGGTGAAGGGAAAAGGAAGGTATTAACCTAAGGAGCCACATCCACCAGAGGCTCATGGCCAGAGTATCCCTTCTGGGCAAGTTCTACTGTCATAAAATTTGGCTGCTTTCACAGCTCAAAGTGAACAGAAGATATCCAAAATGCTGTAGAGGGGGATGTAAATTACAATGTTTTCTCTTGGGGAAATGAAAGAAATAGATACCTGAAAGTTGAAGTGCAAATACACACTGAACTCAGGCTGACAAAATTTAGTACATTACACTTTGGCCCAGACCCATGATTTACCTCTGAAACTGAGTTGAATGGGACATCTAAATAATTGTTTCTGTGTGCTGAAGTCCAGTGACAAAGCAGATCTGCAATGAAAACACAAACCTTTAATTACAATGACTCCATTTCCTTAACAACAACTTAGGCTCTTGTTTCGTGGTCACATCCATGGGAAAGTTCACATCCTGGTGGAGATAAGTCCTGCTTCCCCCAGCTCTTGCACACTTGCCACCCGTCCTCCCTTTTGCCACACACTTTATGTGGCCAGGCAATAAGTTGGCTCTGGGAACTCATCTGGCTTAAAACAAGCTGGTTTTCCTCTAGAAAGAATTGCCCCCAAGCACCCTCAGCACTGCCTTTGGGGTGAGCCACTGACAACAAAACCTGGGTGAGGTGGTGGCTGCCTGCTCTCGCTCTCTCCTGCTGGGGACATTAACTTCTCAGAATCAAAAGTGGTCAGAAAGAGAAAAGAATCCCAAATCATTCTAAGTTTTATGGGAAGGATTTCAAAAATTGGCCAGCCCAAACTTGGGTGCTAGGGCAATTAAATTGTCTTTGTTCTTCACCCAAGATACACTTTTTCTCCACTGTTGTTAAAAACTTTCAGTGAAGGATGTCCTTTTAGACTCAAGATAGAGCAAGAGAAAATTTCGCACCTCTATCTCCCTGAATCCATCTAATCCTTCTTCCTTCCTTTTGACTTATTTTTACGTATGTATCTTTTGAGCTGTGGAAGAGATTTGAGTGATGTGTTCCCCAAAAATTGCCTGTGGTCTTCAGTGTACCTATAGAAAAGCATACACTGATATTCCTTAGGAGATGGATGAATGAATAAATTACTCAGCATGTACACACCTTCAGTAGGTATTTGTTTTTAAAAATAGGTATGTAAACAGCCATGCTGGAACTTGCAAAACTTCTTGGTATAATTATTACTGTCCTATGACTGTATCCCTATGACTGTCCTATGACTGTATTCCTGTATGATGAATACTGTTTTAACATAGTTCAATGTAAACATCTGATGAGTTAAGAAAAAGCTTTCTTGTTTGTTGGAAATAGGTTCCATTGGGTTATAGTACTAAGAAACCCAAGTTCCTTGAAATGTTTGAGGAATAAATTTTTCATGTTGCTAAAATATAAACTGCTGGAGCAGTCTGTTCCTGAAGGACTGCATCCCATAGACGGACCCATATGGGATGCAGTGCTGCAGCACTATGTGAAGAGCTGCAGCAATGGGAAAGACCTGTGTGGGAGGACTGTGTCTCATTGTCTCATGGGATGGACCACACACTGGAGCAGGGGAAGAGCACAAGGAGCAAAACAGAGAGAACATATGATGTACTGACTACAACCCCCTTTTCCCCTGACCCTGCACTGCTGGGAGGAGGAGGAGGTAGAGGAATTGAGAAAAAAGTTAAGCCTAGGAAGAAGGAAGGGATGGAGGGGAAAGGTGTTTTAAGATCTGGTTTTATTTCTCATCATTATACTCTGATTTGATTGGTAATAATTTCCCAAATTGACTGTGATTGTTTTGACTGTGACAGTAACTGATGACTGATTTCTCCCTGTCCTTATCTCAACCGACAAATCTTTCATTATGTTTTTTCTCCCCTGCACAACTGAGGGGGAAAGTAACTGATTGGCTTGGTGGGCACCGGGCATCCAGCCATGGTCAGCCCACCACCACACATGGTTGTTTTGGAAGTGAGATATCCAAAGCAACCACTGGCAGGTTTACAGGCTTGTAGTGTGTAAACCAGGAAAAACTGGCCATGACAGCAAACTCCAGGCTGCCTATAGTAGACACCGTGAATATAACCATTGTCTTGGCAATATGGGAAGATGAAATGCTTGGTCTCTATATGAAGAAAACTTCAGCATACTGAAGGATGTTCCAAAGCAATCCAACCTCACAGATGTCAGTTGCCCCTAAGTAATCCTACTATAGACCAATACTTTTAATTTTATCCACCTGCTAATCTTCAAGGTCACTTCTCCAGTCTTTCTCACCCTGCAAGCATTCCTCAAGTCAGCATCTTCTCCTCTGGCCCTCAGAGCACTAAGTTTGTTGTTCAGTATGGTCAGGATACAGCCAACAGATTCTACCTTGTTTGTCTCTACTTTTGGTCATCTACTGGTGATTGTAAACACTTCAAATTGTCATTGTTCTTTATCCCATGCTATTATTGTGAACATCTTGATACGCATCTCCAACTGGAAATTTTTCAAACAATGCTTGCAGAACCTTTTGCTTCTCCCTCATCTACAGTTTAGTGAAAACATTATTTATGTGAGACTCTGTATTCTCACTAGGACTCTTTGCCTTGCTCATCTGAGCCCTGCACCATAGGGCAGAGTCACGAGGGCTGTGAGATACACTGCCTGGGTAAATAAATGTGACAACAATGCTTGCAGTTACTCCTTCCGTAACAGCACTGCCACGTAAGGTCATATTTATTTTCATGGCCTTTGTTTTCTGACCTGTTGATTATAAGACCTTTTTGTTTTGCTGTTCTGACTAAGCTATTTGTCTTTTGTTGTATCTCATCTGGTGATGAATAGATATCCTCAGCAAACCAAGACCGCTGAACACCCCTGGGACTCCAGTCTCTGTGCAGATATTTGTTACACAGCACTACGAGACTGCAGGGAGATGATGTCCCTTCACCCATCCTGGCAGTGACATCAAAGCAATGATTTAATTACTTGCTTACTGAGAAAGGTTTTGGAAAATATAAACAGTTTTGCAAAGAAATCCGTAAATTTTTGGTGTCTTGCTACAACAGCACTGGTGTCAAATGCTTCCCTACTATCACTGAAGTGTAAGATTACTACTTGCTACTAATTTTTTGTTCATTAGTATTATGTAGTGTAAAGGTATGGTCAATGAACAAAGTACTGAGAAGGAAACCAGCCAGCTCTAC
Organism: Illadopsis cleaveri; assembly: GCA_013399915.1. NCBI lineage: Eukaryota > Metazoa > Chordata > Aves > Passeriformes > Timaliidae > Illadopsis > Illadopsis cleaveri. Next base: position 706,396 of record VXBB01007106.1, on the reverse strand, counting down.
TTAGTGGTTTGTGTTCAGAATAATTGTAAAAAGCCCCATAATGGGCAGGAGCATTATTTATCTCCAGTTGTTTTCTTATGCAATTCTGTCACGGTGGATTTCTTCCTTTCCTTTGAGATGAATTTTAGACCCTCTTCTCTGCTGTAGTTTCATTCTTTATATCATTTTGAGTGGATGTACACTTCCTATCCTTGATGACAGTCTTTATTACTGTAGCTGGCTGCTGGAAGCTTCCCGTTCACCCTATGTAATCCACGAGATTATCCAGATCTTTTCTCTTCCTTACATTGCCAGGTTCAGTCTTGTGTCAGCTGGGGGTCTATTTAGCGTACAATAGAAGTTGTCCATGATCCATGTTGGAATAACCTGTATGCCCTATGTTTTTTTGTGCTTTCAGTGATTCAGAACTCCTTCCTTTCTTTGGAAAATCCCATCACATCCTCAGCTATATCCATGAATGTGCTTCTCATGGGTCTCTAGGTCTAGCCCATTGAAAAGGAATTCCAAGTCCTTCCAGACAGAAAACTCATCTGAGAAGAAGAAGTTTGGAACAGTGCTGTGATGCTTCCTATTGCCTGACTGAGCCATTGACTCTGGGGGATAACTTCTAACCAGAAAAACACCCATTTTCATAGCCTATGCAACCATATTGCCAAATTTGTCACTACACTACAAATCCTGCAGTTAAGAGTAAAGAGATGGATCTGAATATGAAATGCTCCAATTGTATAAAATGCTTCTACTCTTGCTCTTCCAAAGAGCCACATAGAATGCTCCTGTTCAAAGGTCATTTTTTTCTTACTTTCTTGCTTATGAACTATTCTCAGAAGTACCTATTTTACATGCAAAATATGAACTCAGAAACTCCATTCAAGCAATATAGTTTATGCAATTTTATACATTTGTGAATAAAACAAGTGGTATTAATGAGATAGACATTTATAAATCACCAAGTGTTGAATGTTCATTTCTGATTTTACTAAAATTAAAACACTACAACCTAACTCATCAGTGTTAGTAGGTATTAAACTATATGAGCTATGAAAACTCTTGACTGCAGAAGTGCTGGAGAAGTTTCTGTGGGCACTTTTGGAAGGCTGTAACTGCTAAGCAATTTAAAAAGCTTGGCTAGGCTAGAAAGCACTCCATGTAAACTGATTTTTACAAGTCACAGGATAATGATGGCTTTCTTCTTTGTGAGATTAGTCCATGACTTATTACTTATAGCCAGAACCCTTTTTTTGTGATTGTCAGCTGCAGATACTGATTCTTACGTTGCCATCTGCCCTTTGCTAAAAACCTCCATGCAGGGGCTGAGATTCCTGTTAGGACACCATCAAGAAAATTACTATAATGATCCCAGCTGGTGCAAGTGAAAATGGGCTTGAAGCCTCTTGGAGAGCATGGTGGAGGGCTGCTGCCCTTGCAGCAGGCTCCTGGAAATCAGTTGTTCCCTGCCACCCAAAAGTCAAGTGCTTTACAAACAGTATTCACCTACTCCTGAGCCCTTGGATAGCTACAGAAGTCACTGAGACCATGGTAAGCATTGACTTTTTGACACTAAGGCACAGAATAATGGAGGCTTCTCCATTTGTTATGTGCTGTGAACCAACAGGCCAACAAGCTTCTGCCAGTAAATTCAAATACTGTCATCAAAGCAGCTGCTCAGAAGCAGAGAGGTATGAGTTAATGGATCCTGACAAAGTCAAGTTCATAAATAACTTAATCAAAATACATGAGCGTGTCAGATTATAACCTTTTTCTTTCAATACTAAAGATTAACAAAAGGCTCATTGTCACCAAATCACAAAAGGTTGCTGAGGCTATTTTTTCCTGAGTTTCTTAGGAATTAGAGGATACCTGGCAATTTCACTTACAAATATTTGCCTTCCTAGTCAGGCAGAGGAACCTTTGAAGGCTGGAAGAATGATGGCTGTTCTGCATCTGCAGAGAAGGCAAATGAGCTCTAAAGCTATAATCCCTGGTCAGGAAGCTTCCTCTTGGATTGATATACAGACTTGGAAACCTCTAGTAAAATGTGTGTTTGGGATCTGGCCTGGACTTCTGGGACGAGGGTCTAGCACAATCCATGGAAAAGCTGGTTCCCAAAGGCAGCAGCCATGCTGACTGACCTCTCTGGGTGCTCTGGGGAGTGTCTGCTCTGCTGAGCAGTCCCAGTCATTTTCTCATCATTCAAAACCTCAGCGACAGCAATCTGCATGCCTTGCTTGGCAGCCATCCCAGTAGCACAAGAGCACTCTGTGATGGGCTCTTTGAGTTTCTAAGCTCGTGTGACTATTTTTCAGACCTTGTAATAGCAACATTTCACGCTATCTTCCACGGTTTATAGATACAATGGCACTGCAAGTGAAATATTAGGCATACGCTCTTCAAGAAACTGAACAAACCCTTAGAGATGATAAGGGATTTTGAGCTCTACTACTTTAAGGAGAATATATCCATATATATGGACACCCTCCCCCAAAGAAGGATGGATTTGTAACCTCTGCTCTCAGACAGGTCCCATTCTCACGTGTGGAATTCCAAGAGCAATGACAGATTAGAAACTCCTGCCAAAGTCGCTCAAGCATTTAATAGAGTCTGAAGAAGGCAGTGTCAATCTTTCCTTTGTCCAGAATTACTTTAGCAGAAGTATACAGGCTCTTCACATTCTCTTCATGGTTCAAGTGAAGCAAAATCTCATCTAAGTGCAGCAATCTCGGGGCATTAAATTACATTTAACCTAAATTGTTAACTGTTGTTGATTCTCCATGTTATAATTATATTGGCTAGAAACGGGATCAAGTCAACAGCGTGGAGGAGACGTCAGTGGGGTGACTGTGAAGTGACAGGCAGCAGCACCAATCCCCGGCCCCTCCACGCAGCTCGTGTGCGCTCGCAGCTCCGGGCTGGGAGGGCTCAGGGGAGGAGGGGGGCTCTGCACATATGTCCAGAAATTGCTGCAGTGGATGGCTTGGCTCGGCTCTCGCTGCTATTTAAAGGCACATGAGCTGCATGTTAAATTGGGCACTAGTATTTGCTTGGCTCTCCAATACACGGCGAGTCTGACTGTGCTATACACACATCGAGGACAAAATGCAGGCAGAGGCCATAAGCACAGAAATTGCAGGACACTAGGGGCTGACTCCTGCTTCTCCTCTCCAGATGACAGTTTCATAAGGGCAACTCCCTAAAACAGAACAGTATTAGCAAATTAAGATTATGGTTTGCCACTGTGCTTTGAGCTACCAAGAAGTCCTTGGTTTCTTCCTCAAAGTGCCAGCTCAGATAGATCTCTGCACTTTTAGTACAAGAAAAGAAAGAGTATTTGCAAGCACTTGCAAGCAAAAAAAAATAAAGAGGATTTGTCTCTTCCATCACCAAAATACTCGGCATGAGTGCCCGTTGCTAGCAGCTATTCCAGCTCTGCAGGAGGTGGCTGTAAAGCCTCAGGATACCTGAAGATTTACTGTGGACTCATTCTAGGAAAATAAAACAAGGAATTCTGCTAGGTCCCTAAATTGCTGTCTAAAATACCTATCAGCTGAGAAGCAAAATGTTAGCAAAAAGGTTTTAAAACACAAGTGAGTGAGAGAGGAACCACAGCACAAAGAAACTGAAGCTGTGTCTATACTAGCAAATTAAATATGCCTGGGGCCACTCAGTGGCACTGAGGCCAATTGGCAAGGAGCTGCCTGCAACCATAACATTAAACTGTCTTATCCCCCAAAACAAGGTGGCCACATGGAAACTGGTTCTGGGAGCAGTCCCTGGCCCATGGTGGTACTGAACTCTACCCAGGCTGGCTGGGATAGAGCTACCTGGCATTGGTCAAAATGTGTCAAGGTCTGTGCTAAAAATTTGTGGTGTGGAGGATAGGGAGTGCTGAAGAATGTTCCTGGTATTGTTAAGTGTGGTGATATTGAGGTAGCCTGAGAATTTCAGCTGCTGCTATGGACAAAAAAAAAGAAAAATTTCAGAAATAACAGGAGCAACACCACCCTTTTAGGTTCCTGGTTGGGAGCATGAGGACACATAAGATGTATACTTTGCCCCAAAAGCCTTGCTGGCGGGAGTCACAGCCCATGTGCATGGGTGGGCACCCACCTCCTCTGGAGTACAGTTTTGCATTTTGCCAAAGAGGAGCTTTTTAATTTTTTTTTTAAGTATAGCTTTTCCTATGACTTTGTTTGGTTTATAAAGCTTTGTTTTGCTGTAATTTGCTTCCTTATTGTTCTACACTCTGTAACTGCTAATATGTATGTACTTTCACCTCTCAGCCCTTTTCCATCTTTGAATTTCATTTTCATGATAATAGATGGCAAATATAAACACTGAATAAGATAGCCACAAAATTTGTTGTGATGGAAGACATCAATGCTTAGTTATTTAAAACAAAACAAATTTTAAAAAAACAAGTCCCAGGAAAGATGACTCCCTGCTTCTAATGGCAGCTCCTTTTGTAAATCTGAACAATGTGGAACAGGCTGGTCATGGAGCTGGGCTGTGGTTTCTTAACACCACATGTTCAGGGGCAATGCTCATTTCAGTTATCCTCACAATCACTCATTTCCATCACACAACTGACATTTCTTGGCAGGATTTTTTCTTAATTGTATCAGGTCCCTAATCCAAAATAGAGTCCTGTAATGTTGTGCTGTCACAGCTGAATGGTCAGAAGACCAGCAGACAGGACACAAGAGACAGAGAATGGGGGGCAAGGAAGCCACCAAATATTGCGCTTGCATTGAGTTTATAGTTGCTCTCTCTTTCTAATGCCTGCTGCTTTTGCTTTCTGCTCCATCTACGGGTGAAAGCATAATCTGAGGGGATTGTGAGCTCAGGCTTTCACAGCTGTTCCATTGCTTGTTTTCTTTGCACCCTTCTTCCTTCTCAGACTTCAGTGATGGTTTGTGCATAGTCCCATGCTCCTGAACTGCTTTGGCAAAGCAGTGTTTAAGCTGCTTCTTTCCAAGAAGGAAGGCAGGAGGTTTTCAAGGTAAACATCAGTTTCTCTTGCCTGTATAAGACTGGTAGATCTGGCCAATGCCACCACCCCTTTGAAAGCAAGTCCTTATTCTATCAGGACTTCCATGATCACTCAGGTTACTTAATAGACTTCTTTTCTGCATTCACCTTCACTAAAAAGATTAACAGCTATCAGATGTTTAATGCAATTAACAGCACTGTTGTAAACGGAAGAACTGAAACTAGAAGAGAAGGAAGAGATTAGGGAATGCTCCTTCAATTAGATTTTTTCAGCTTGATTGGGTCAAATGAAAATCACTCTACAGTATTTAGGGACACAGCTGAAGCAATCATGAAGGTGCTTGCAGCTGAAACCAGCTCTCAAGCATCTGTGGGTGAATTACCCAGTTTGTAGATTATCTGTGCCACAGATAAAGAGCTAGCTAATATCTGACATGGCTCATTAGCACCAGCCCCACGTGTATAAAGCATTGCATATTCCAGAGTCAGGTTGGGTTTGGAAATAGTCCAACTGCTTCCGTTCAGGGCAAACCTAAGGTTTTCTCTCTGAAAACCCATCTGGATGTGAGCTGACTTTACACCTGTACCTGTACATTCTCTGCTGAGCTCCTGGAGAATCATCACAATTCATCACAGGCTTAGGCACAGCCTAAAGGAAGTGGTTTGGGTAATTTCTGACTTGTTGGGTCCATCAAAAAAGCCACACCTAACATGAGTTCCAAAGTCTAACTGGATCCAAGCTAAGTTGGCAAAAAGCCTTGGACCATCTCTGTTCTGTGTTCTCACAGACCTGCATGGCTCCTTGTATCCATCACCCAGACTGTCTCAGCATCCTGAGGCTCCAGTGGGGAACTGATGATATCTTGGAGGGTTTGTGAAGCTGCAAAAGGTTGGAAAAGAGGTAAACATTAAAAGATCTGGTATGGGTCAGATCAAAGTCATTAAACAGCTGAATAAAAAATTGTGTGTTGGACTGTGATGGGAAGAAGAAACTCAGATACAAAGTAGCAGCCCACAGGAGTTGGCTAAGAATAAGTCACACTGAAACAATTTAATTTCTTTCTAGGTTGTGATCCAGCCCTGCCTGTGACTGTGGCTTTTCTTGCTCCCGGCTATGGGTGTTTTCCAGGATTTGCTAAAGATGCAGAGATTATGTCACCAGCTTCAGTGCTTGGGTGGTCCTCATTGCAGCTCTCTTCCTAGGAAATGAGGTGGGTTGATGGTGCAAATTCTACCTGGCACTGACTGATCTGTGCTTCAGCAGTAACCTATTCTGATGAACCTTTCCCAAATAAAGGGTCATTTTACTGCTCCTGGCTCTTGACTGGCAGAATATCAGTTGCTATACAACTGCAACAAGCACCAAAAGGGTTTTAGCCAAATCACAACACAGTATGAGGAGAGAGAAATATTTAAAGGTATCTAAAATATTTAAGGTATCTAAACAACCCTGCTTCTTTCCATTAACAACCCTGTGCCTTTCCACTAATTACAATGGAGTAAGAAATAAAATTAAATACCCTCCTTAAAGTATCTTTAAGTAGTAGTTTAATTCTAAACTAAATTTATGCAAACATTAGAGTTCTATTTCAACTACACTCGACTTGTACACTAATTAATTATGTGATTGGGAAAGTTGTGCAAGTATTATGTATGTGTTCTTCCATACCCTGAGATATTTCAATATACATTTAAAAGAAGAAAACCTAGAACTCCAGACACTGCCTGGAAGAGTCCAGTTAAAAATGTAGGAATGTAGTAAGAGACACACTTGTCTTCCAGCCAAAAACACTCTGAAAGACCCAGCACTAATATGCTGCCCCTCACACTTTTCAAACCACATATTCTCTATATGCCACATCCAAGAAACTTCCTTTTCTGATTCACCAGTACTGAACAGTGATCAGTATTTTCCAGTGCTTCAACTGATTAACACCTTATTCATCACATACTTGAAGGGAGGCTGAATTACACCCGTGACTCAGATTTTTCTCGTACTATAATTATACACCTACAGCAGAAATGGAGGTTTCAGGACTGTGTCACTGTAGGTAATGGATGTGTCTTTGTGCTGACAGTGATGTGGGCTATCCATCTGCCTGTCTCCTGGCTATTGGAGGAGAACAGTGTGACTCATCTCTGGGGTACCAGGTCACATCAGAATCTTCACACTAATTCTTCCTTGTTTCCTTCCTCTTTGAATTTTGCTCTGTATGTCCAGGAAAATCTGGGACAATCAAGCCCATGATTACATTTTAAGGCAGATTAAATGGCTCAGTCCAAGGATCTCACCTCGCTGCAGATGTGCCAATGCACACCCATCTGTGTCAGAGCTGGCTGCTCTGGGCTCCCTTTTAGTCACTGGAGGGAAATCAGGCCTGATTCACCTTTGCTAGATTAAATATCAGCATTAGCATGAGGTGACTCCTTTTATAAAAGTGTGAGTTCCCTTGATGACTCCTGATACAGCCTGCAAGACGTGCTCTAGCATCGATGGCTACGCTGAAGAAAACCTGCAGTGATGGGTGATGCATCCTGCTCCGGGTGAGTCAGAGATATGCATTTTGACATCTGATAAAATAACCTGCTCTGTTATCCAGACATAGTCTCCCACCCCTCTCTACATGACTTACTGCTCTTTATTTTATTTTTTGTTGTTGTTGTTGTTGCACAGGTAACATTTGGGCAGATCCATTGGATTAATTGTCATGACAAATACAGAACAAATAAAGTTCTTTTATGCCCACATATAAGAACACCTCATCTGCTGAGATAAGATGCCCTAGGCAGCCTTTCCCTCTGCCCCACCCTCAAATCAACAGGCTTCTAGTCTAAAGTAATATACAATCAAAAATTTGAACTTGCATCAGAATAAGCTGGACACCTTCAGCCTCAAGTCACTTTGGAAAGGTTCTCTAGACTGATATAGCTGTGCTGGTCCTCCAGTGCTGAGACTGTTCCCATTATGGTGTGCAATGGGAAAATCCCAAGAGAGCCAAGGACAGAAAAGCCTGGCACTCCCCCGGGTATGGAACACTCATTCTGCTGATGGCAGGGTCTGCTCTCCCCCGTGGTGGCAGGAGGTAGCACAACCAGGGGTCAGAAAACCTTCAGAAACTGTCCTGTAAACCGACTGGAGACTAATTTGACTCTTTTATTTGCTGCGATTTCCACTTTGGTGCAGCAGCTCAGCACTGCAGGCAGTGCACCTGGGTGCCCACCAGCACTGATTTGGTCTTTCAAAAAGTAATTGTTAATTTGCCAAGCTACAGATTTAGAGACCTAGTTTCAAGAGAGGCGGCATATTATGTTCTTTTCAGGATCTGAAATGCTCCATTGGACGGTTTCCCTGGTTTTTTTTTTCATTATTTATTTTGATGTATACATCCAGTAAAAGGATAGTATCTAATCTCAACTCTAATGCCACTGGCTAATTTTTCAGTATAACTGTATCATTAAGTGCTTTTGCTGAATAATCCTTTTGGGAGGAAGAGAGAGAGAAAAAAAAAAGAGCCTAGCAACAAATAAAAAGCCATAACATTTTAACAGAAAACATTTATCAAATCACATATAAGCCCTTTCGGGATTGTAATCAATTTCAGTGAAAATAAATTCAAAGAAGAACTATGGCAATGTAAATACAGCTATAAAAGTGCAGCCTAGATAGGTAGGTAAAAAAGAGATTAAAAGTTCCACAGCATTCACAGCAACTTTGCTATGAAGCCTTGGACCAAACTAAACAGTAGGTATATTTACTGAGAAACACCCAAAAATCCCTCATGTTATGTGATTTCTGAAACAAAGTGCCCCAATGGATGCTGCTGTGCTGAGAAGAGCCAGACTCAGACTGAGTGGCCTCCACTTCTGAAACATGCCACCCCACCAACTTATGGCCATGCTGGTTTTGAGCAAGAGGGCATGAAAACCTAATTTTACATCATAGATACTTATGATGAATTTTTTGAGTGCCATTTCATAAGCCTATTTATGTAGGCTTTATTCCTTCTAGGCCTTTAAAAGCCATATCCAGAACAAAATGTTCCACAATCCAACCTTCTCAACGTTGTTATCCACCTTCATACTCTGGAAGAAAACCTTTCTTCTTGTGTCCCTCACTCTTTGATACAGTCTCAGACAGTAGGATATCCATGAACTGCAATTTGCTTCCCAATGATCGTAGAAGTTCCCAGCTCCAGCTGGTGCCCAGGGCCAGAGTTTCCCTCCCTGCTCCTGACTCCACTGCACCTTGGAAGTGCTGCAGCCCTGCCTGCTAATGATACATTGTTCAACAGCATCAAAATAATATTTTATAATGTGATGGGACTGACAAAGTATTTCGGCTGCTGGAGGTTGTGGGTGAAAAACACCAAGGTGTCAGGTAAGAGCAGAGTGGTGCAGAAGGCCCCCAGATCTTTATTTCTGACATCTGAAATTATACCCTTCAGGGCTGCATCCTGACAGGAAGGGCAGGAGCTTGTGCATAGAATTTTTCAGGAATGTCTCCACTGGTTTTAATGACCAGGCATAATTGCAGCACAGATTTTGAACCAGGTACCTGGAAAGTTTTGACAAGCTCTATCAAAACTTTTGCAGTTCATCTCAAGGACTACTATTACAATAAATGTCATTCTCTAGTTTATAGTTCTAATCCTGGAGCAAGAGCTGACGATTGTTAATTTTATGCTTTCTTTCTTTCTTTCTTTCTTTCTGCTTACTCATTATGTCAGCATATTTCATTCCTGCTACGCTTTCTGAAATCAATCTTCATTTTAATGTATAGGTCCCTATTGCCTTTTTTTCCAGTAAACAGATGAAGATTTAGTGTTAGCCTCTAACACACTGAATCCATTTATGATAGTTTACATAATCAGATTTTCAGTGCATTGTAAATCCATCTTTAAAAGCTTACATTGCTCCAGGACTAAATTGGTTAAGTTTCTGAGTTGTTTTTCATCATTTGTGTACAAGTCACCATTTTAAGGAACAGTTAAGATGCTATTTTGGTGGGGCTTTAACACCTTCTAAGTGTCATTGATTATTCTTTCCCCAGTGGGGAATTTCTACAAATAATGTTATATTTCAGAATAACAACTACTTTGGTCATAAATAGCTTCCAAGCTACTAAATGTCAAACTTTCTTGCAGCAGCAGGATAATTCATCTCTTGAATATAGTGGTTGACTTTTGCCATTAAACAAAGTGATGACATTTCACAGGGAGGAAGAAGCAAAACTAGCCAAAACCTTAACATGCAGATGAGCGGTGAATCTATGAAGCAGCTCTGATGGGAAGCAGGAATGTGCTTCTACAGGCTGCCCATGGATTTTCTTCAAGCATGTGGCACCCTGCTTTTAAGCTCTGAGGATTATCAGAACTAACAGGAGCAAGACACAAGCCCAGGTGTAGAGCAGTGCAGCTGGGGCTCTGAAATGATCCCTTCCTGCTGTGGAGGACCAGACTTCTTCAAGCACAGTGGTTTACTTTGCTGTGTCCTTTGCCAGTGAGCCACAACAGCAAGGTGTAAGCCCAATGGAAGGGCCTGGCAGACACTGAAGCAGACACCAGAAGTGCCTGCCCAACTTACCCAGGGATGTGTTGCTTCCCTGATGTGGGTTTTAGAAGGCTTCAGTTGAGTCATGGCTCAACAGACACATGTGTGACCTTGCTATGAAGAAATTGGAGGGTGAAGCCCTTCAGCAGCTGCCAGCCAGGCTGGAGCATGGAGACACAGCTGGGGATTGCTTGCATTTGCAAGGATGAATCTGACCAGCAGCTGATCCTTCCCTTAAACCTGTCATTTCTTCCTCTCCAGTGTGAGGACAGCTCTACAGAAACGCGACCCATTACACAACCTGAGTTTATAAATTGATTGCATAAATCAACAAAATTTTCTCATAAGGAAGCACATTGATTTTGGTTCATACCTTCCCATATAAAACAGACTCAGTACCAGCCTTGAACTTGGTTTATGACTGTTCACATGGAGATGTTATTAAATCATTTTAGAAGCTGAACTGGTGTGGAGAGTGAGAAAATTGCACTAGGATGTAGCTTGTGAGTGTGGACAGATGCCAAATACAAAGTGTCCAAGTTCAAGGCTGGGAGATAACAGCTTTCCAATGCCACAGCTGGCTTCAGTTTTCCCCTGAGATAGCATTACATTGCAAAACTAAGGGTGAAGGAGCAAACGATAATATGGATTTAACTGGAATATGATTTAACTGGAATAAACCAATATTACTCAGATACAGTTGGGTAAGTACCACTTCATTTACTGTATGCCAATACACAGAACTTAATCAAAACAGCCAGACAAATGTCTATTTTAAAACATTTGGTCCAGGTAAAACCCTGTCCTGGAGATTTATTTTAAACACAAAGAATTGCCTAGATGAGGAGCAAACTGGAAAAAGAAAGGTGGTGCAGAAGGGACAGAAGAGATGAAAGAGCTGGAAGAAGCCAAGTCTGAAGTGAAAGCTTGATGAAAATAAGTCAAAATATTTGTACCCCTGAAATACTGAATGAGAAGAAAACCAAAACAAACCAACAGATCCACATAAGCTTTAAAAGGTTCAGATGGCTCACGTGGACAGCAAGCACTGCCTATGGATGCTGTCCCTGACACCCTGATACCAACTGCATGATGCTATTCATGGGACTTTGGGATGAGTTTTTTTCTTTTAAAACTGAGGAACAAACCCACAGGTTAAAAATCGTGGCCCCAGCACATTACTAAAGTTATAATGTCAAACTCTTGAGAATTTGGAAGTGCTGGAAAGAAGCACATCTGTGCTCTCTGTGCACGTCCTCAGTTGAGCAGCCTTTAACCACACACACAGGTCATACCAATAGCCCAGGCTCTGCTGGGCTGGGCTTTCTCCACTGTTTGACCTCCAGACCTGTCCCCTGTAATTATGGGCTGTGGCACTCTGTTGAGTTTAGCAGGGCAGGCAGGTAAGAAAATTTTCTGGGAAGTACCTGCTGAATTTACAGAGCTTTCAGGGCTGGATGGCCTCACAGCCATTGAGCATTAAATTGTTCTGTTAGACACAGACAAAAATTCTTTCTAAACTCTTGAGCAGTGTCTTTTGCTGGTGTCCAGGACTTTGGCCCTAGAACTGGGAACAAAAAATAAGCATATTGCTTAATTGAGAGTAATATGATCCTTATCCATCAGGTGGAGCAACACCATGAAGCAAAGGAGAAGGTCAGCACCCAGCAGTCCCTGAGCTGCCCTCTTTAGTCCTCTGTTGCACATATTAAGCCATAAATTTGCCCTTACAGAACAACATCCACATTTCTCCCTTGCACTGGTTTGAGCTGGATATAACTTTGTTCTCTGTCTGCGGGGTGTGACCTGTGCTAAGGAATAGTAGGTTACAACTAAGGCTATCCATGCTGCTCTCAGGGTGCCCTAAGGGTGCTGCAGGTTGGTGGGGTCCAGGTGGAAATTTGTGGCTCACTCTACTTCATTTGCTGGAGTTTTTTTCCCCTCCTGTTAGGGAGTTGTGTGTTATTTGAAGTGGTCTCTGGCGGACTCTTCAATGTGATTGGGGCATAAGAGCTGGAAAAGACCATCTGCCCACAGAATAATTATTTATTCTGGAAGGCAGATCAGAGGAACTGAGATATTTTTTACTGTCTGTTCATATCAGGAGTGTTTCGAACCAGATATGGATCTGAGCTAGATTTCCAAATTCACATACACTTGAACTTAAAAGTAACCCAAATCAGGCTGCATGGTCAAGGACTGAATATTCAGTCATGGCCATGGACAGGGCTGAATATACAAGTTCTTTGTATCAAGGAAGAAGAATGATGGGCTTGGATCAAAACTTGTGTATGCAATAGAGAAAAAATAATTGATGGAGTTGGAAACTGTGTTGTACAGCTCTGGGTTCCTCCCTGTTTCCAACTCCAGCATACGTAGAAAGGGTGTTCCCAGCTTTCCAAAACAGGCAGGCACAGTCCGTTCATGGATTTGAATAGCTTCTGTATGCAAAGTACTCCAGCTGAACATTCTTAAAGTTAGGCTCCTTTTGCAGAGTTAACACAAGGGGACTGGCTGTCCTGGGGGATCTTTAATTAGCCATGTTTACTGTGAAGCTGCTGGGTGCAATCTCATCTGCACAGATTTGTAATGGAGCTCTTACATGAGTGATTGTGGGATCTGAATTTTTGCACATATGGAAAGGTGGAGCTCACATTTCTGCACAAGGCTAAGAATCAGAGCTGGAAGAAAGGAAAGAACGTGGGAAGGAATTCACCCTTGCAAAATGTGCAAAATGTGGATTTTGATAAGGGAAGCACCATCAGTCATTGCCTAGTGAGCAGGAAATGTATTTCTAATACGGTGTAAATTAGCAGACTCCCTGGTATAATGACGACAAAGCAATGGCACCCTTTAATGGGAAGCACCTGGAAGGACTTAGGCTGCAGCTTCCCAGGATGCTGATCCACTGGAGCAGTTCCCTGCCTGGGAAGGAGCTCCCTCAAAATAAAATATCTGCCCTGAACACACAGGGAGGGAGTTGGTGCTGAGCGAGGGATGTGCTGCTGGCAGATTGGGTCTGGAGCTCTTTCTCATCAAGTGTATGCTGAAACACCACATGTACATCTTGCAAAGTCTGTTCTACTTAAAAAAGAAAGAAGAAAGAAAAGGTGTAAACCGGATGTCCTCCACATACACTCTATCAGGTTCTCTAATCAGATAATGCATTGGCCAGCAGCAGACTACAATATCCAAAACTTAAATCAGCTACTATTGGGCTATATATTTTAAGGTAGAAAGGTGACATACAGTCAGGATTGACAAACCAGTCCTTGGACCCACTCAGTCAGAAATACATCTGACAACAAATTCGTGGCAGGAATTTCAAAACAATGAGATAAAACACAGCCAGTATGACAGTATTTATGCTCTTTCTGTTTGCTGAGCCCTCAAGGTTCCTCTTTTTTCCCCATCCAGAACATTATCAAATTTAACATTTAAAGTGGAAGTGGTAGTGCTATTATAATTCTTGATACTTTTAAATGCATGTGTAAATGTAATTTCTTAATTAACAATGAAGCTGAGCAGTTTGCTGAAGATGTCTCAGTAGAAAGGTTTTGAAGTTGTATTTATAAACAAATTTCAAATCTCTTCAAATCCATAATTATCTGTCACAACTGATGAGCACTGACAATATCTTCCAAGATATTGTTAACCTTTTAGAGCTGTTGGAGCTGTGAGTTGTTATACTTTTGTTACTTCAAACAGGGAATGTTTATATGAAGTTTATATTCACCACATGGTTCTGTGAACTAGATTTAAGGGAAACAGCAAACACTGTGAAAGTGTGATGAAGTCTGGAGAGCTGGTGAAAGCATACTTGCACAGACAGCGTAGATCCAAGTGTGAGACACCCTGTACACTCCTGTGGGATGTTCCTTAACATGAATGGCAAACTGAAAATCCTGGTTGGCTGCCTCAAATGCCAGCTGTGCCCACAGGCTCATCTCTCAGCACTTCCTACCTCTGAGAATTCCAAAACATGCTGAATAAGCTGTGGACATCACCCTTTGCAGTTCTGGCAGAGAAGCTGGGAGGTGGGACGGAGACTGCATTGTACCAGTTCCTCTATATATGGGTTATAGCTGGGGCAGTCCTGTGTGAGCCCAAAGCACTCCCAGCCACCCACCTCCAGAAGGACCAGTTACACAGACATCAGAGTTTTGACATCATTTCCTCACATTTTTACTACTATTAGAATCAAGAGCAAAAATGCTGTCCCATCTCTTGGATTTTTGACTGACATGAAGAGAAGGGTGGGTGCAGCTGTTCCTGGTGTCCTGCCCCAGTGGTCCTCAGCAGACACCCTGTTTGTCTCTTCTTTCAGGATGGGTGTTTGAAAGGTCTATCACTCAATTTCATCCAATCTGCATAATGTCACACCTCTGATGCCACAGCCACTCCCAGATACTCTCAGCCATTGACCAGACACTTCACTTGCTAAGTGTGCCACGCCTGTCACACCAGAGTTGCCTCATACCCTGAATTAGAAGATGGTGAAAATATGGCTGCTGGTCCAGCAGCAGGAGTGGGAAATATGGAGAAGTGATGCAGTGTGGCTTGATCCTAACATTTAGCCTGGAATGGTCCTGGTTAGATCTGGGATCTGAGCATCCATCATGTAGGAACATTGTTCCAGGAGCTTTTAAGTAGCTCACACTAGTCACATGCAATATGGGACCCTCCAATGTATCTGTTTGAAGATTGTCAAAAAATAGACTCTCAAATATACCAGTGTGTATTTAAAAATGGAGTTACAGGAACAAATTGCATCTCATAACAATGATATTTCTGACAGATATATTCTTCAAATAATGCCACTTGGACTTGCAGTAAAAAAGTGAAAATACCAGCAGTATCTCTTTCTATGACCTCACTCTTAAGACTTTCAATAGTAAAAGAACTCAACATTTCGAAATAATTTTCTCCAGCTAATCCTTGGCCTTGAGTATACCACAAAAAAAACACATTCCAGTGTGTTCAAATAATGAGAACTACTGATGGCATGAAAAGGAGGAGCTCAGCATCAAGGATGACATCCAGTTTTATCATGCTCCCATGTAGCCTGCTGAAGATAAAAAGAGACTACTCCAACCAGAAATTTTTGTTCATCTCTAGTGTTTAAAATAGTAATCTCAAAAATGACCCTGAAGGCTCAAGGATGGCAAAGACCTTTGCATACAATAAATACTTTAATAGCTCATTTATCAAGTTTATTCCTGGCAGTCAATACATACTTTTTTCCCCCTAAGTTTGTTTTGAACAATGACTGTATTTATTTTGGGATGAGGAGAACTGCATGATACTTCTTCTTCATTCCAGGGACTACAGTCCAGTGTAGCAAATGAAACACTAACATTAATTGTAGTGGCACTCTTTGCTCATCCTTTGGTTCAACTCCTGTGCTAGGCTGAGCAGTATAATCTTTCCCTTAAACCTTCCAGGTAGGAACCAACCCATGGAGCCTCTGCTTTGTCTGCCTCTGCTTTGTCTGCCTTTCCCCCAGCCTTGCCCAGCTCCTGCCGTGGGAGGGACACTGTGGCACCTCCAGCACTGCACAGCTCAGAGAGAGCACAATGGCAGGAGGAGGGAACTGAGGTCTTTGCAGTGCCAGAGCATAAGACATTTGTTCCATGAGGCAAATGTGGGTTTGTGGTTCAGGAAAACTTTTGGGACCTGCTTTCTATACCCCGGAGTTTTTAATTGTAAACCAAAAAGCTACACACAGAATTGTTTGGAGAAAAGAAGCTGATGTCTTAATTTTAGACTAAAAATTGCATTTCCAGATGGAGTTTGTAGATTTGTGACCTAAATCTGTGGTGTGTATTAATACACCCAAAGTGCTGGCACAAGCTTGTTTTGCAGAGAGACCAAAGCAAGGCTGAAATGAGCCCTCACTGAAGACAGCAGCACAATTCCTGTCGTATTCAAGGACCTGAGATTTTCTTTAGGAATGGATGTGGATGAAGTTCAGAGATGAACAAAGTTCAGAGATGACTGAAGTTCTTAGTCATGTTTCCAGTGAAGCACAACTTCCTCTGGCTAATTCCCAAGGCAGCATCACATCTCTTGCAAAGGCAGCCCTGCCTGAGGGAAAACTCCTACCCCTGCCTGTCACTTCTGTTTTCCATCCCTTGGGGATGAGTTCAGGGGTGCTGCCCAAAGTGGGACCTCAGAGGCAGATGGAGAGTGACAGGGCCAGAGAGCAACTCACAACCCCTATGCCTTTCCCACCTGTAAAGGTGGGATGTGCCAGCTCGCCTCACCACTTCTTCCAGCCCATGTGTGGGAGCAGAGGGAAATCTCAACCATCAGCCCCATGTCTGGATGGCAAAGTGGCAGAGCCCCTCTGATCCAGGCTGCCGGGGGGCAGGGGAGGGAGCAGGATCCCAGGGAGTGCTGCGAGGCACATGAGGGAGGAACATTTATGTAGGTCATGTTGGTTCATAATTACTTGTTGGAGGACAAGAGAGAATCCATGGAAGGGAAAGGACAAAGTAACAACACTTTGGAGAGGGGCTGGGTTGCATTCTCAAGCAATTGGCAAGGGCCAAGTCATCCTGTGGCTTCACCTTCACCAGCAACAATGAAAAAGGCAGTTGTGTGGCCACTGTCACCACCTTGCCATCACTCTTTGCTGCTCCTGCATCTTCTCCTTCTGCTAAAGCAGCTGCTCTCCATGTGCAGAATCAGATTAAAGGATGGAACTTAGTAAAAGGCTGGGTTTTGGTGTTTGTCTGGTTTTTTTTAAAACCCATTAGGTATTTTTCAGCCAAATCAAACATCTGAACAGGGTTGCTGTAAGGCTGTGCAAGCAGAGCAGAAACACTGGCACAGGCTGAGTATGAAGAGAGCCCAGCTGAGCCCACAGCACACACACAGAGGTGTAGCACTTTGGGGTGCTACATTTGCAGACCAAAAGCCAGTAACTCGGGAAAACTAATGCCCCTCTCATGTACATGGGAAAGAAGCATAAAGCTGATCCTCAGACAAAATCTTTATTTCTTAAATATTTTTAAATATCTTTTAACTTTTGAGACTGGCAGCCATATGCCAGTTTGTATGCCTTCCACCTACAGTTTTCCATAGATTTTTCATTCTAATTACATGAGAGTTGTCGCAAGAGGACAATGTCTGCAATGGTGAATAAGGAATGAGGAAATTGACAGTAAAACAGCCACAAGTCAATGAAGGGCAGTGAATTCACTGTGAGTGAAATGAAGGAGGAACAGGTAAGCAAACAGGATGACTGGCAGATTTTACTGCGAAATTGGTAGGGGTCCATCCCCACCAAAACTTTATTGCTGTTGGCAGTGGTTTTAAGCCCTCTATTGTCCCTGTGCTGGGTATGGCCAGTGACCCAGGCCTGCAGGCAGGGAGCAGTCACTTGCACACCACTCCTGTAGGGATTTTTCTTTCTGCCTTCAAGTTTGTCTTGTGAGTGTTATCTGGAAGTTCACGGCTAAGGATACAGCTCAGTCTCCCTATTTCCTTCTGCAGGCTTGTGTGTCCTCTGCGAGTTGCACATGCAGTTCCCAGAACATGCTCCTAATTCAGCATTTACAGCTTGCTAATTGCCTGCAGGTTTCCCTGATGGAGATGCAAACATTAATTGACCATTCACATTGATACCCAAGAAAAAAGTTGCCCTTGTCTGCTGATTTTTCCATACCTGTACAACTGCAAATGTTTCTTCTATCTTTAGGGATCATGGGGCCATTGCTTTAAGTGGGCTCTGCGGTGCATCCTCAGCCTGGTGCTGGCCCACAGCCACAGCAAACAGAAATGCTCTGAAGGGTGGCCACAACCAGGCAGTTGAGTTCAGCACTTCACTTCTAGGGTGTGCAGAGCTGAACATGGGGCTGAGTTTGGGGACATGTCCCCTCCCTTCCCATGTCAAGGTATGTCCTGCCTCAAGGATGCAGGATGTGGCTGCACAGAGAGTGGGGAGGATGGACAGGAAGAAGCTCTGGGAATGAGGGGATGAAGTACATGGGGCAAGGATGGGGGCTGGGGCAGGGGTCACAAGGGAAGGGTGTGAATTGAGGCATGACTGGGGCAGCACAGGCCTTGGGGAAGGGACAAGAGGGCCAGGGAGGGAGACTGGAGGATGGAGCATTGGTGTGGGACATTATGGGTGAGAATGTTTGGTGGGTTGGTGGTGGTTTGAGGGGGGTAAGAGGTGTAAAGGGCCTGTGGCATTTAACAGGAGGGTCTGTAACAGAATCATCCAGGCCAGAGACTGGAGGGAGAAATTTTCCTGGCCTCAGTTCCAATAGCAGAGTGGTTTCAATGGATTGTAACAAGTTTTCTTCACTGGGAGTTGCCACTTCAGATGTTGCAAGGCCCTTGGCATCCACACACACGCTGCAAACAGGAAGCCATCCTGTCCCTGCTGGAGCCCAGGGCTTGTTATCTGCAGGCAGTGGGCAGACAGCAGAGGGCAGAGGGCAGGAAGATCTCTGCAGAACATTGGGAGGGAGCAATTGGAGCTGCCAGCCCTGTGTCATGCAGCCGTGGGATGCCTGAATGCACAGGTGGAGGCTGAATGCACAGTAAGGGCTGGGAGGGGGGCTGCCACCCCTGTGGCGTCCTATCCAAGGCTTGAGGACAGTGCAGCACTGGCCTGACCTCTGCTGTCACCTCCTGACACTAATCCTCCATCCTGTGGCTCATTTCTGGATCCAGTCCAGCATTTTGTGTGTCTTGCAGGGATTGACAGGCTTTGAAACTGCAGTTTCCTCACTTGGATGGGTGATGAGATGATGAGGATGACAACTGTGCTAGAGGGAGGGATTTAATGTACCCTCCCAGTATCTCCCAGTGCTGTATTAGTCACAAAGGTCACATCTATTAACAGAGAGAGCTGTAGTGTGTGGCAAATGGGTCACATTACCAGCTTCTTATTTCCACTCTAATTCATGCTAGAAGGGAAGTACTGTGATGTCAAACAATTCCTCTGGGCCCAGAGGAATCAAGGCAGGGAATGCTGCTTCCATCCACTCGTTAACAGAAACAAGAAGGAGAGGGGGGAAGCTACCAAAAGATTTTGCCTATATAAACTATTTACCTAAATTCCCCAAGTGGATAGGAGAGCACAAAGTGAAGCAAGAAGCACTCAGAGAAACTTTCCTCTTACTGCCTTTGTATTTACAAGGAGAGAGCTCTTGCAGATCCTTTCCCGTGTGAGCTTTCTAACCAGACCTCTTCAAACCCCATGTTGGGTATCCGCATGTTACTGCCTGTCTACACAAGCTAGAATTGCCTTAATAGTGGGAATGAAATGAGAAAACTCAATTCCTAAGGAGCAAGTCCATAGGGCAAAGGCTTGGGTTGCTGCCTGAGGAAGAGTTGGCAGCTGTGGGAGGAGGTTACCTCCCTGGTGGTGGTACAGCTTAGTGCTGCTCTGTGGTAAATGAGATCAGAGATTTGAGCTGGCTGGAAAAGATTTTTTTTTCCCCTCTCTTTCCTCCTTTCAGCTGGGTGAATTGTCAGCCAGATCAGTTCCCTGGGCCAGCTCATGGTGCAGCTGCATGTTGGCTTGTGATGGCATGATATGAAGACTGCACAAAAATAGACTGAAGGCGCAGACGGGAGAGACTCTTTCAATAATGCTCACCAGATGCAGCCTGAATGACCTCTGAGGCTCCTCCTTCCCAACAATTAACAAAAGCTCTGTTAGGCAATGTCTTCAGCAATCCTGAGGTTTTGCACTGGGAAAGGTCTGCTCTTCTTCCAACATCTGTCTTCAAATGCCAGCTTCCCCTCCCCATTGAATATGAGCAAGAGGAGCAGAGGTGATAAGGAAGACAAATAGGAGGATGGATTCTGAAAAGGTGGTTAAGACCCACAGATGTAACCTCCTGCTGTCAAAATGCATCCTTGAATAGTGGGGATCAAGGACTGGTCTATGTGGAGAGACCCAGCTTTACAAACTGGGTGTCTGAGCAGCATGCAGGGGAACAAACATAATATAAAAGTTTGCACAGAGGTGTAAAACTGCAGTGTCAGAACCAAACTGCAGCAAGTTTGGGAGTTTTATCTCAATAGTGCAAAGAAGAAACAACTTGATTTGCTGAGGGCTAGTGGCATCAGGCTAAGAACAGATCAAGGTGGGGTCAGATACTTGTAAAGTTCTTTGTGAAGGGATGTGTGTCCA
Source organism: Illadopsis cleaveri (assembly GCA_013399915.1). Classification (NCBI taxonomy): domain Eukaryota; kingdom Metazoa; phylum Chordata; class Aves; order Passeriformes; family Timaliidae; genus Illadopsis; species Illadopsis cleaveri. The sequence continues at coordinate 685,698 of VXBB01007106.1, read as the reverse complement.
TCTGTGCTGTGTGTCCATCTGTGCTGTTCTGGATACACTGAAAGAAAACTGAGAAATACTAATATATTTTTCGAGAAATTATATTTATTGGGTCTGAGAGGCTGGTTTCCTCACAAGCAACATGTTTTACAGGAATCATTTTTGAGCCCTAAGCTGAAGGATGTTTTCAGCAAGCTGCTTGCTTGTGCATTTCCCAGTGCACAGCTGACGTGAACAGACATGGCACGTCACAGCCTGGAACGATTTCCAGTCTCAGTGCAGGTCAGCAGCTATGCCATGACTGCAGAGCAATTTGGCACATTTCTAGTTTAACCCAGTTAATCAGATCAGCTTCTTAAAGTGATTTTTTTTTTCAGCACTCCAGGAAAAGCAATCTACTTCAGCTGAAAGAATAAAAGACTCTTCCTCAAAATTACTGACCATGATCTGTGCACTTATTGAGAAACTTCATGTAGGAGTTGTAAGCCAAACAAATCAAGATCAGTTCTTCAGGAAAACATAACCTCAGAACAGGAAAGCCTTATTTCAAGGTCATTACCCAAAATAAGTATTGTCTGTATGAGAAAAAAATCGTGGTATTTAGGAATATGCCCTAGAACGTGAAGCACTCTACTTTTCTGTGAAGAAACATATTTATTTTGCTGGTTATTGCTGATGGAATAGTACTTTGAGTAACTAATGAATAGTGGTTCCTTCCACTTGGATATTTCTTAAACCCACATACCCTTAAGGAAAATTGAAAGTCTTGGCCTTTTGGGGGACTTTGCATCTTGCTTTGGGGCCATGACTATGTAACATCTCACTGCTAGATTATATCATATTTGAAGTGGAGTCAACTCTGCTTATTTCAAAGTGCTTATTAAAAAGATTGAAAAAAAACCCAGCTGTGCTGTGGGCAATACCTACATAGTAGTTATTATTTAGGATATCATGGAGACTCTGCAAAGGAATATCTCTGAATTCAACATTTTCTTGGATCCAATCAGGACTGAAATAATTTGGATCTGGCTGATAGATAACTAACACAGATAAATTGCAAATTCTGCCTGTACAGACTCACCTGTGCCATGTCTCCTGTTATCTTGAAGATATCCTTTGACCCTGAAACTCCTCATTTAACTGTTTGCCTTTATGTCTCAAGGGCTTGATCTGCTGGAGCCAGTGGAAGCTTTGCTCCTGATTATAGTGGGGCATGTCTGGGCTCAGCCTAAGCATTGATAGAGTTGAAACTGCAGCTTTTCTTCTGCCTTCTCATCTACACTTTTGGACAGCAGTTTAACTGTGCCAGTTTCACCCAACCCCCCGACTTCACCTCCTGCATGCAGGCACCTTAGCTCCCTTTGGGATCCCTGTATTTACTTGAGTCTATCTTATCTGTTTTCACTCCAGATAACAACAGCTGTGCTGGTTTGGATCATCTAACCCATTCATCTACTCTGCCTTCAATAGGGGCTGTAGGCAGATTTGTATCAATCAGATACTGCAGTTTCCAAGTATTGTCAGCTCAGAGGATTTCCTGAATCTGCTGTGGTTTGCCTGTGGCATGGACCCCTCCAAACACTTGAGTGGGCATGTAAGTTCCTTGCATCCTCAGGGCTTTGGAAAGGACCTCCTCAGCAGGTCCACTGCCTGCTGCATGACAAATTCCTTCCTTCTGTGTGCTTGGAACTTGGCTCCTACCAGCTTTATGAGCTGGTTGGTCCCTCATTGTCCTGGAGACACAACCAACACTCCATCCCTATCCAATCTCACTGTGTCATTAATGATATCATAGCTTTCTCTGTACTGTGTCCCACATCTCATATCTTTTCCAGCTTTAGAAGTCTCATTCTCTTGCACTGTTCCTTGTACAGAAATTGTGTAACACCTTTGCTCTTCCTGAATCTTTTCCATCTCTTCTTTATCCTTTTCAAGGGCCCAGAACTACACTGGGCATTTGAGGTGCAGACACAAGATGGATTTATACAGCAGCACAGTGATCTTTGTACCTTATTGGCTTTTCCTTTTGTAGTAATCCCAAACACTTATTTGTTCTTTGACTGTTGCAGAGGAGTGATTTTATTTTCCAGAAAGAGTCTGTAGTAGTTCAACCAAGGCTTCCCTCCTGAGTAGCAGCAGTAGGCATGGAAAACATTATTTATATGTGAAGATGAAGATGCTTCTCCTTAAATGCTTTCATGGCTTTACATCTGCCTAAATGGAGTTTTATTTGCCATTATTTGGGCTGGTCATTCTCTCTAGTAAGATCTTCCTGAGGACTTTACCCTCTGCCCTCGTATTCCCTACCAATAACTTTGTATTTGTACTTTGTAAGTTTTTGACCTCCCTGCTCACCTCATCTTGCATTTCTCTGTTCTGGCACCCCTCTCCTGCTCACATCTCTGCCTTTTCCTTGTTTTCACCTCTCCAAAGACTCAGAACATCATATTTCTTCATTGGACCCATCATCCTACACATTCGTTGTCTGCAGCCTACACCATCCAGAAAAGCCATACTCTTTTTTTTCTGTACTTTCTACTTTGTCACACGGTTGAAATCATGTCAAACAGAGCTGTACCAAACCTCCAGTGTCTGAAGAGAGACTGTCCCTGCTGCAAGGGAGAGAGAGAGAGAGAGGACAGGATGCTCCTGCCAGGCTAATTAAGTAATATTTAGGAATTTCCAAAAATACTCATGATGTCATTTTTATTTTTTGAAAGCTATAGAAAATAAAGTTGTGGGTTTTGTTAACAGGAAAAAAAAGGTTTTATTAGCCTTTTTTGACCCTAGTGGTTAGCCAAAGTTTGGATTGTTTCAAAACCTAGCTGTTTATTTACAAAGAACTGGCACTGCTTTCCTTGCTTAACATGAGGAAACACTTTGCTTGCAGCTCCAAGCCCTTTTCCAGCGAGTACTGCCTGCAGTCTGTACTACCCGGCAACACCCAGCAAAGCGCTTTGCCAGCGCAGCTCGGCTTCCTCAGAAGACTGGTGTCGTGCCTGCCTTTTGGGTGGTGGATCCTATTGTTCCAGATAGTTATTCCATAAAGGAAGTTAGTGGTTCCCTGTTGCCTAATGAGAATGAATAGGGCTGCAATACCTTCTGTTTCCAACAAGCTTCACCATGATTTATGATGGAAGGAGTCAGCGGTCTTCCAGTTGTGTTGATTTTTCAAGAAGAAATACCCTGTCTGAAAACTCTCATTTTTTTCACTACCTTCTTTCACCAGAAAAGCACAGTTCAGGCATGCAGTCTTCATACCATAGACATCTCAGCTCTCTGGAATTCCAAGCAAAGTCAAGCCTTGCTGCAATAATAGCATGGAATTCCACCACCGGATGCAATATTAGCCAGACTCAAGACTTTGAGAGATTAACCTCCTGGCCAGGCTTCCCTACTGAAAAGTTGAAAGCAGTACATTGCATCTTTTCTTGTTTTCAAGGGTTGGTAAGTGGACTGTCTCTAATGAAAACATTAGAGAGACAAAGAGTTAATTTGGAAATTTGAGTTGGCTTTAATGACATTCAAAATATGCTACATCTTTTTGCACTACATAAAAAACTTTCAATAGGTCTGCAAAAATTCAAAAAAATGCACGTGGCAAAACTGACTTCAACTCCTGACTCCAAACCTTTGCTTCTTCTCCATGTTGGAACATGTCTTGGTCTTTTCCAGTGATTTTTCTCATGGGGATGGTCTGATTCTTCCTCCCTCCATTCAGACTGGTCTATACTACAGTTTGGAACACATCTCTGAACACCTGAGTTGATGTAGGTCTGAGAAAACCTCCCGTAGCCTGTTCACTTTTTGATTATGTTGCCCAACATCACTGCTTGTAGCCACACTCAAACACAGCCTTACAGACCAGCCAGTCACTACCACTGCAATTCCCAATCTCTGCATGGTGTAATCCAACTCATGGCATAGCAGGAGGGGTAGTATCTCTCCCATAATCCAGGGGTTTTTTTCTTCAGTGCCCAGGCTCTTTCTGAGCTATCTGCTAGGAAGACATGCTCTCTGCTCTGCTTCAGAGGAAACAGCAGAGAGGGCTTTCCAACAGCAGCCTTCTGCTGCATATTCTTCACTGCAGAGGACATAAATGCTTTTTCCCAAGAGACGGTGCCACTTTTCTTGTTACAGATTCTGCTTCTCACACTCCACTTTATCAGAGGACATATTCTCAGATTAAGGTGTGTGTAAAGAGCAAAACCAAAGAAGTCCTCCAGTTGTGTGTGATGTTACAGCATGCTACCTTCCATGGCAGCACAGCAGCTTCTTCACTCTGCTGCATGTCAGCACAAGGGTGAAACACCCATGGGAAGCTTGGTGGGCTGTTACAGGCATCTGACTGTAACTTTGACTGTAACTTTGGTTATTACTCCTTCTTTGGTTTCTCTTCACCTTCAGCATCTCAAAGAGCAATTGTCTGTTCAGGGAGAGAGTGTCTCAGGCTCCCTCACACAGAAGTGCTCTAAAAATGTGTTGTATGAGACTGTTTTCCATGTAAGAACCCAACAGTGAGACCTGGGCACTTTCTGCATATGTCAGATGTGTAAGCTCACGGTTAACAAAGGCTGAGGCAGTGTTTGATGTGTCAGACAGGATCTTCTGTGCAGTTGGAGGTGAGCACACACAACCTTGCTAAATCCACAAAAAGGCTCATGAGCTTCTCTCAATGGTTCTTCAGTATATCCCTCTGTTGCTAGGCCCAGGCTGATGGGAACAGGAGAGAATGGGAGATGTTGCCTATAGAAATGGACTCTTTCTGCAGAAGCTGTTTATATCTCCCTTCCCCACTGTCTTGCAGCTCTTTGACTCCTGTGGTCCAAGAACCCCCAGATACATCTCAGACCTGAGTGGTATCATCTTTTCTTTAAGGTTTTGTAACAATGAAGAGACACCACACTATAAGAGAAAAACTTCAACTTGAACTAGTACAGGCCAAGGAGTTACAATGAAACTACTCCTTTAATTGGATAATTTTCATGGTCTTTGCTGCAGATGTGAAAATGCAGCATGACTTGTAATGTGTTAAGTTTGTACTACAATATACTTTATTAGAAGCTAATGACTTTGCCTCTCAGATGCAATTACTGAAATTTCCTATGGAATATGTGATATAAATAATTGCAGTTTCCAAAAAACCAAGTGCTAATACTTTATACATATATTTTTCATTGCATTGGCTAGTTTGTCCTTAATCCAATAATAAACCTTTAGTTGTTCAACTCTGAGATTTTTTTTTTTTTAATCAAAAAGCTGACAAAATTCAGTGTTTGTGAGTGGATAAGTAGTTCTGCTTTGGTAGATTCAGACTCCACTAATGATTAGCTCTTGGTGTGCAATAACTTACACCTTGTCCAAACAGAAGTTTTTGCAAAATTTGGCTTTGCATTTCTAATGCTTGAAGTCACTTGCACCATTAAATAGTAACTCTTAGGTCAAACCCCCACATACATATATTTTATTTCAACCAGACAAATCTGTTGCAGTTTGAGCAGCAGCTCAACCCAGAGGCCAGGAGCCCACACTGGAAGGTGAGAGGGGTGAAGGACTGCATCAAGCACTCAGGTAAACAAAATGCTTGTTAATCTTTGCCCTTGGCATGCAGCAAGCGTGAGGGAGCGAGCTCTCATCTAGAAGAGTATTTGGAGAGAAGAAGCAAACATACTATAAATTAACACCCTTGTTGACTTAATGAAAACCTTCCTGTCTTAACAACCTGCCAGACAGGGGTATGATTGATCCATCTTCCCAGCAATGCTCCCTACCACAGAGGAAATCTGTGTGCACTGTGAAGGATGGCTGGAAATGAGCAGTGAGAGCAGCTGTCTCAGCCAAAGGCGGGCTATGTCCCCAGCAGCCTGCACAGCACTGGGTTTGCTGGGTGCTGCACCTGTGTGTGTGCTGCCACCACGGGAGCTCTGCCACCAGCAAGGACATAGGTGAGATTTATTAAAAGGAACTGTGGTTTGAACAAATCATAAACAGCCTCAGCGCACTGTGGTTCAGCTGGACTCAGCTTGCTCTTTGCCTCTGAAGCTTCCTGTTACCAGGAGCCCAACTACAAAGACGTGGCTCCTTTCATGTGGTGTCCTGCCAGGCTGGGTCACAAGTGTGCTACTGAGAGCACAGGTCTACTCCAGTGTCTGCCACAGGGCCCTCCTCTGTCTCTCTGTGGGAGACACCAGTCCCTCTTCTTTATTATGAGGAATTCTGTGCAGAGAATTGCTAAGCCATCCAGCACCTAAGCCATCTGGGAGAGAAACACAATTGCTCTGTCACCTTTCTTGTGCCTCTTCTGTGGATCTGCATGTAAAATCCCACTGAGGGCTTTGGACTAGAAGATTATTTTGTTATAATCAATGACAAGTTTGCTAAAAATGAATGTCTTACTGTTGTCATTTTATAGGTATTTTTGAGGGATGCTGAGAGGTTGGGGATGACATGCAGTGGGATCAAATTAGGAGGCACAAGAAGAGCTTGTGTCTCCTTTAATAGTGGTCTGAATCTGCCCTGGTTAATTGGTTAATCCAAACAAATATTCGTCAGCAGCTTGGCTTGTAGAAGGGAACTGTGAGGATCAGTCCCAAGCACGGCTTTGCTGTTGAGAGGAGCTATTTTATATGCAGGCCTTCTGATGTTGCAAAGATTACAGGAAGGGTATTTCCTTCAGCTCGGGCCAAGGAAAGTGAGAAGGAGGAGCAAGAGGCAGTGGTGCTCATCTTGCTGATGTGCCCTACACTACGTTGCAACCAGGACCTTGTCTTTTCATGAGATTTTATACTGCAAATAGCTATTCCATATTTGCTCTTTGTTGAGAAAAGAAGACCATTTTAAATAGCACATCCCAGGCAGCAATTTCTAGGGCCCGAGAGCTGGGTACTTCTGGTGCTGCTTCTGGCAGAGAACAGATTGGGTTGCAGAGGCACAAATAAACTTGCATGTAGAGCTGGCCTTTTGGGAACTGCTTTAAAGCATTTTGACAACACGCACTCTTTTCTCCCTTGTACCTCTCCAGCCTTTAAACAGATTTCAGCACACACAACTTCTGTGCTTGGACTTGTCCTTTTAGAGCAAGGGAATTTTCTGCTGTGGTTTTGCTGTCGCCCTGTGTTGATAATTTCTGCTGCTCCCAGTGTTGCTCCCCACCCTCCCTCCTGTGCCCAAGGGGCGGCAGCCTTTGTTCCCCATGACCAACTGCATAGGGAGGGACAGTCCTGGCGTGGGGCCCACCCCAAGGAGGGAGTTTCATGGACATCTGGTGAGGCAGAAGAGAGGATGCAACCGGCAGGTGCACTGGTGTTCTGCTATGTTAGAGGTATTTCTGGTAGCACAGAGTTATATCATTAAATGGAGAATGCATAGCAGAAATTTCAGTCATGAACCTTGTTTCAGTGTCCCTGATGTGAATGGCTGTGCAAGGGCTTCTTTGTATAAGAGAGGCCGCAAATGAAAGAGCAGGACACTCAAGGCAAGAGAGATTTTGGTAAATGTGTGAAAAGGAAGCAGCTGATGCAACATTTCCTCTCTTGAGCAAGGGGCAGCTCAGCTCTCAAGACAGCCTAACTCGGTGTGGGTCCCGAAACCAATAAGAACCAAGGTGCTGGCACTGGGAGAGCCCAGGTGGAATCAGAGGCAGGGACTCCCACCAGTGCACCCCCTCATACATCTTTATCTGATTTCCCTCCCCTCCACCCCCTCTCCTTTAAGAAAAATACTGTTTGTAATTTTGTTCATAATTTTGGGAGTAGGGAGAATTTGTTTACCGAGTACCGGTTTACCTCAAATTTCCTGTGTTTCTGAATGGCCATCTTGCACCAGGGCTATTTTTATTGACAGTGTTAAATCTGAGGTCTGGCATTGTGCTGGCTATCATAGCTGGCAGAAGGTCTGCCCTCTAATCCTACTTCTGCTTTTCATCTCTTTCTCCCACTCAGTTCAGGATGAAATGTTCCCGTTCTTTTCATGGCTTGGTTGTACACCCTGGTTAAAGAAGAAAAATATATATGCTATGTAACAGTGCTTGCTTGTTCTTCATCAGATGTGACCTTACACATGTGGAAAGCCTTTTCTANAAAAAAAAAAAAGGAAAGGGAAGTTGGAGCCATACCGACCTAGAGGTAAAAGCTACTAGGAATATAAAATGTCATCTTAACATAGCAGGAGTGAGCCACAGGACAACTCCAGAAGCAGCTTTCCAGCAGTGCGGCCCTGCCAAGGAAACATGCTGCTGTGGCTACTGCCATCGGGGGTTGGGTTTTTTAAATTGCGTCACTTGAAACGTGGCCATGAGCATAATCTGAAGAGAAAGGCGGGCAGAGGAGGGCAGTGGGCGGCCCTCCCACCAGGCTGTCTCCTGACAGCTCCACCTCTGCCTGCCCAATCCCTGCTGCATTGACACAGCTGTGTGTAAACATCTTTCTCCTCCTGTGTCCCTCCTGTACTTTTTCAGAGAAACCTCTGCCTTTGGCTGGTGAACAGCCAAGGCACTTCTCATGGCTTTCTCTGTTCCCAAGGATGGAGGCTCTTCAGACCTTTAATGGGATCTTCATTGTCCAAATCCACATATCTTTCAAGCCTTTCTCTATTGAAATGATGCACCAGATGTCCATGTCAGAGCCATAAGGATTTGGCATTTGCAGATAGGCAGGAGGAAGAGCAGTGAAAGGAACCATTTTCTCAGTAACAGACTCTGCTGAGGGCTGTTTGTGTTAAGCCATGCTCTCACATTTCAGACCAGTGCAGTGTGCCACCCATGGAACTAAAATACACAGGGTGGTGTATTTTTCAGTGGATTCCACCTCTGCGAACCTTCCTGATTTCTGGCTGCTGCTCAGCTTACAGAAGTGCTGAGGTCCAGACCAAGCCTTGTTTCTCTGGTAGACTTCTCCCATGTTGCTGGCCATCAAGAGTACTCATGAGGTTTTGACTGGTAGGTGCAACCACTGCTGTAAGATGGGGGGAATACTGCAATGCCTCCAAATATATTTGCTTTTTAAGCTTCTGCCTGCTAAACTGGGAGGTAGCTGGTACACACCCGGAGCTTTCAAATCTTCCTCCTGTCCAACACAACATTACCTCCCCCATCCACACCAGGCTGGCACTGCCTGGCATCTCACCAGTGTGAACTGCATTGGCAGAACCCCCCTAATTATGTTGATATTCAGGCATCACTTGTAGTATTGCTTGGAGTCCTTAACTGTATGAACAGGGAGACATCAGTGACATCAGGGAGTGTAATAATCTCCCCTTATGCTTCAGTAAGGAAGTTTCCAATGCAAACAGTAATATTGTGACAGGTGATTTTTCAATGCCTCTTTTACAAACCAACAAAGAGAAAGTATTTGCCTTTGAAGATATAAAATTGCCCGTCTGAGTGGGTGCACAGCAGTGGCAGTATCACACAAGCAGCACTGGGTGTGTGCTCCTGCTGCATTCCCTGCAAAGAGCTGAGCTCCCAAATCTTATGTCCACAGAAAGTAATGGAAAATTCTGTGTTAGGGAGTACATAACTCACCTGAGAACATAATCTGCAGAGACTTCTTAGCTTGCTTCACATTCCTTTTCTGAATAGGAAAGAAAAAAGGAAGTTATTTCTCTGGAATGCTTTGATGAATGCTATTTGTAAATCCTTTTAATTATTTTTTCCTGTTATGGGAGCCTAGAAGGCCAGTGTGTCCTTTTTGTGGGGTGTTTGCAATCAGACACGGCCACATCTGTGGAATATTCCTGTCACGTAGATGATTTCTCTCCCCCTGTGTCAGAAATCAGCCTGCCTAGCTGAAGCTAAGCATTTTGAAACAACTATCAAGTTTGTACATCTGTGCTTATGTTTTTTTTTTTAGTTTGGGTCCCTCCCTTCCCCTAGTTAATACACAGAAGACTTCTCCAACTAGCTCGACTGACTTACCACTTAGCCACTTCTGCTGGATACTCTGGCAGTCACTGCAGCTTCGAGGAAGTGATTCCCAAGTTTTAAAGGAAAAATGACTCTGCCCTCTAGCTGCTGAGTGCACCCTCGTTCCCGCTTCCTTGACTTCCTGCAGCAGCCAGGACAGAAAGTCAGTTTTGCTCCCTCCCCTCTTGCTTTTGGAGCTCTGATGGTCCTTGTCCTGCCCAGGGGCTCCAGCTGCATTTGGCACATGGTTCCTCTGCATGGACACAATCACCTGAATGGCCATTAACTGATAAAGGACAGCTGTGTGACTTTGCACAGCAAAGCTGGCTCTCCAAGTCACAGGGCAGCAGTTTGTGGCATAATTTCAGCATTGCCTTTGCTATGGTGAGGAACCTGTTCTTGAAGGGCAGGACAATGTCTCACAGCCTTCAGGGTCTGGTGATGCATAGCACTCAAGGACAGCACCTGGGTTTAAACCATGTGTAACATAAAGACCACACTGTTGAGGGGAGAAATTATTTTAGGGGTGTCAGCATAGCTCAATGATTTTTGGCTGTGGTAAAGCCTAGCACTGGCCTTTCACAAAAGAAAGTAATTTTTCCCGTGGTCTGAAAGAAAAAAAGGGTACATCATTTCAGAAATGTTGAAAGAGTTGCTTTGAGTGTTTTGGTTTGTTTTTTTTCCCTAGAAAAATCAAAGAATTTCTTGCAGAGAAAACTTTCAAGTACTTTCAAGAGGAACTATTCTGTTTTCAAGCATTTGAAATGAAAACCAAGAAATGAAGATTTAGGGAAAGTGGCTTCTTTTTTAATGCTGCTTCTGCGTAATCAAAGTGCTGGAGATAACATGGATCAGGTCCAGTTCCTTTCTTTGCCCAGAGTAACCTGGACAGCGATTGCTCTGATTTAGTGATGATAAAGTTCTTCCTTTCACAGAGCAAATGCATGCCTTGTGTCCTCTGTCAGGCATCCTGGCTGGAGCTGGGCTTGTCCAGGGACCGAGGTGCTGGCAGTCCTTGAGGGGCAGCCACTGACCTGTTCCGCAGACACCATCTCACTTTGCTGGCAGCACGCTGGGGCTGACTGGGGCACACAGGCACTCAACTATCACAGGGGTGAGGCCACCTTGTTGAGGAGGGTGCTAATCAAATTACTTCTTTTGGAGGCAAAACATTGCCCCTAACCAAAACTTCCTGTTTCTTGGAGAAATGGCCTAACTGAAAGGCTACAGTTACAACACCTTTTGTGTGAAGGAAAATGGCTGTAGGGCACTCAGCAGCTGTTGAGCTGAACAATTAAATCCTCCCTGACCCATGTAAGAAGTTAGGAAGAGGGAAAAAGGAAGACCACTTTAAACATTTCTGATTATTTTTCCCCCTTGGAAAACTAGGATTTTAACTAACATGAATTTTGTGGTGAGTGTCCGCCATCACTGAATGCTTAAAAGTAAAATGTACAACCTCCTCCCTGCAGATATTCGGTTAAGGTCTTGGGGCAGAGGGATAAGGTGAGCAGCCATATGGGTGCAGGCTCCGTGAAGGCTTTGAACACGGCAGAAAACAGGAGAGAGCTGTAAACACAGGCCCAGGAGGTGGAAATTCCTCGGAGAGTCTGAGGGTGCAGTGAGGGGCTGGTGACAGGCGGCTCTTGGCCGAGGCTGTCGCGGGGCAGGTTTGCAGAGGTGCCGGGGCTGTGTGCTTCAACAGCGAGCTTGACGTGTACGGAACAGCTGGCAGAAGCGGCGTGTCTGTAAATCACGTTTAATAAGGAATTTTCCACTTGGGAAGCCACTAGGTGGCATGTGAGGTGCAGCAGAAACGAAGCGCAAAAGCAGGAGGCGGAACAGGCTCCTCAGCGGTCAGGCGCGACCGGAGGGGCCATCGCCGGCTCAGGCCCCGGGGCAGCAGAGCCGGCTTGTGCCAGTAACTGTGTTCTAACATTCCTCAGCAGTGTGGCTGTTATGTTTTGGGGGTTTGCTTGTTCTGATTATTTGGTTGGGATTTTGTTTAATTGTGGTATCTTTATATTTTATTTGTTCATTGGGGGGATTTTTTTTTTTTTTTCTTTTGAAAAGGAAAGAAAAAATTTGGGGATTGAGGGACACAATATTTTAGCAGGCAGGAAACCAGCTCACGGTTCTCCACAAGTACCTCTTGTGGGGTAAAACCAGGAGGGAGATAGGCACCCACCCTGGCAATCTTCATAGCAGTTAGCAGTTACCTCCTGCTGTCTTTTCATCTTTAAACAAAGTGTTACTTTACACAGATGTTCACTGACTGGGCCTTTATCTATGGACAGATATATTTTTAAAGCTCACCGAAGAGCTACAATCAATCTATACTATTGCAGTGTTGGAGCTATTATCCAGCTCTGTCATCTCTGCCTTATTGTGAACCATTTCGTAATTTTCTTGTGGTTTTTCCTCTGGTGTGTGGGTTTTTTTAATGTTCTAGTTGAGCAAACTCCAACAAAGATCCCATGCAAACCCAGATGATTAATCAAGGCTACGTGTTTGTAGCGATGGGTCACAAACACATCTTTGTTTCAATAGGTAAAAACATCTTCTACAATGCGCTTTTGATACGTTCCTCCAGTGATTTTTGCAAGTAATGCCACAGAGGTCTCTTAAATTCTCTCAGTGCATTGTTGGCATACACCAGTTTGGAAATAACCCTCAGAATCCTGTTCCTCTGGATTGCTTGATCATGGCACAGAATGATATTTTCTACCAACTATCCGGCTTGCAGAAATAGTTCAATTTGGAACAGAAAACTTAGTGAATGAACCAATTGAATGGTAGGCTAAAATATATGAAAAATAAAGGGTACTTCTACAAAAAATGTGGAAGTGTAAATAGCTCTGGCTATACATGTAAAGATACAGGTTCTCCCTAGTCTCTAGGAAGAGAGAGGTAGAGAAGTGTTTTGAAAGGCAAAGAGGCACCTTAGTTCTGCACTGGGCATCCTTTGTACAACCACCACCAATCACCCATGAAAGCTGTATGCTGGTTGTGTGAAACATGAGGGCAGGGACATGTTCTCACTCCATCACTCATAAAGACAAGCCTGTCCCTAATTTGATTATGAATTACAGGGACTCATCATTAGCTCTGGAAATGGTCTTCTGCCTTCATTTTTCTGCCCAATCCAATATTTGGGTAGTATTGGCTGGATGGTCTCCATCTGCAGCCTACACAGATATGAAGGACCATCAAGATATCCATGCTTCTGCTGCTTTGAGTCTTGAGTGGATTTATAACTGAAGGAACAATTTAAAAGTTTTAAGAAAGACTTGCTGTTTTGACTACATTTGATTTTTCAGGATAAGCACCACTAAGGGCTTTTCAAAACAGACTTATGTGTTTGCTTTAGTAATTTCAGCATTGGCTGTCAAAACAACCCTCTTGGTGGCTCTCTTGTTCCTGTGGTGTGTGGGCCTGTGTGCCTGGCTTTTGGCTCTGCGGTTCAGAAGAATCTGTAGAACTGAGTGGAAGGATGAAGGCAATCCAACCACTTTAAAAAAGAAAGCCAAACTCCAAACAAACAAGTTATTTAGTAATTTCTGACTGATCTTCTCCTTTTGTCTAAGAAATCAGTCTGTAACAATGGGGCATTGGGGCTGTGTATGTTTCTGCTGGTTCTAAGTAAATAGCTCCGTTGCATAGGAGCAGTGATGGACTGTGTTATTTGATTAACAATAAGATGCATTGAAAGGTTGAGGTAGCATTGGATTTACTGTGAAGAGAGATGGTGCTAAAGGACCCCAAACTGCCTGTCTCCAATAATTGTTGTCTCCTGCCCTCTGCTTAGTTCAGGCATGTTGCCCTCTCCCTCCCTTCTGCAGAGTGCTTTGGCTTATTTAACTCTGCCAGCAAGTGCTTCCCCAGGACCCAGCTACTGCTCTGACCCTGTCAGATAATGAGCATGGCCTTACAATTTAAGTTCATGTAAATTAAAGCACAAGCAATAATTTAGTCTTAACTGCATTTGATTTTGACATGCTGATGCTGCATGCTGTAGTCACACAGGCACAGAGACTTTCTTTTAGCAGGAACAGATCTTGGAGAAGAAATCCCCATAAGGAATGCCCAAATGGAGATAGTTTTACTCTCATAGATGTCTGAGAAGTCAGAAATGTTCACCACTTACTTTAGAATGAACCTAGGTTCCTGGGGCCTTTGTGTTCAGCAGAAAGGTCATGGAGGTTGTTTGCCTCTCTCTAACAGCTGCGAAGTAACCAGAGAGGTATTCACTGGGCAGTGACAAAGAGTCAGTCCCTGCTCATGCCTGGTTTCAGGTGGGAGCTCTGCACCCTCTTGCCCATACACAACTGGATGGGATAAGGCATGCCAAGGGGGCTTCTTGAGGAAAACAGTTCCACCTAGTTTTGGTTTATTTGCCAGAAGCTCAACCCTTGTTTTCCTGCAGCCTGGCTGCTCTCCCAGAACTGGAGATGGTCTCTTGCTTGGAGAAGAGGTTATATGTCCACAGCTCTGTAGCTCTGTGGCCTTAGGTTGATTGCCTGGACTGGTGCCTTCAAATTTTTGACATTTTTTCATCTAATGGTGAGCTTAATCAGTTCTCAGTAGTGTCACATTTCAGTTGAGTTTAGACAGCAAGAGAGGCCACTGTCTGGTTGCTATTAGGTGAAGTTGGAGAAATATAAAGTGGGCTGGAGGAGGAATCTCATAAGGAAGGATATTACAAAGGATTGACCAGAACCTCCATCTGGGCTGTGGCCATATCCCACCTGATGTGTTCTGCAGGGTCTTGGCTACATGAACTGGGGTTCCAAAGCCCCAGCAGATATGAGCAGAGGGTTTTTATGCCACCATTGCGACACCAGTTTTTCCAAGAATTCTAGCTGAGCTCACCACTGTTCCACTCAAACTGCTTGGAAAAAGATCATTCTGGCCTCACTTTGAGAAAGTGCTTATTTCCTCATCAGAAACTGGTGTCCTGATCCAACCTCAGTGATGTAAGGCACAGATAGGGAGGGGCCCTGGTGTTTGGCCTCAGGCCAGGTCAGCAATAAGGATGCACCTGCAGCACTCTGTAAGCAGGGATTTTTTTTTTTTCTACAACTAAAACAACAATATTTTTTCTTAAAATTTTTCTAAAATGTTGACTCAGATAACTACACTCCTGCACTCAGCCAAAACAGCTACCTGGTAAAACTTTGCAAAGTAGAGGCTGATCCAGGGTTTGCACTTTGATATTGCAGCAGAAATGTTGCCTGGGACCGTGGGAAAAGAATGAAGTTCCTCAGGCAGTGCTAGGTTTTTAAAAAGCAGCTCATGATCATGTGTTTAGTTTCCAACTCAAAGCTTTTAGTGCATGTTCCTCACTAAAGGGTCAGCTTAGTATTCCAGGCACTGTGTTGGGCTATGTGGTACAAACCAGAGACAGCTCACTTGCAGCACAGGGAGCAAGAATCTTCAGGTCTTATGGGTAGGAAGGACCCTAATTTAAAGAAGCAAAGTGAGATCACAATTAAAAAAATACTTTGATGCATTTTGAATGTTGAATGCTGAAATGTTTGGAATGTGAGCGCTTTTAATATTGAAATATCTTAATTCGACTATGAAATAAAAATATTCTGTTCTGGCAGTGCCCAAACAGGACTTTTAGCCTTATCTAAATGGGTGTTTACATTTTTTCCTATTAAATGTCACCGAAATCATCCTGTTTCCTGGGGTATCTGGGTTTCAACACAACTGTGTCTACCCATGCACACCATTCTGTTAGAAAATTTTCAGCTCTTTTTAGCTATGACTGTTGGCTAATATAGAATTAGTTTACTTACCTGCTGTATAAATTTGCTCTAAGAAATTACTCAACAACATTATTTTAATAAAAGCTTCAGCAATGCATGTATGTTTGAAACCTGGATATAAACATCTTACACATCTCTTCTGGCATGAAGACTGTGGACAGCCTTAAGACGTTTTGCCCATTCTCAGTTCCCACACATCTATTAGTACATGTGATGCAAAATTTTACTGTAAAATTTAGGAGATTTAAGTTGCAATGTGCCAGAAAGGGCAGCAGTAAGGAGCAAAGTCAGTTCCAGATGCTCTGTCTAGTCCTGAGTTCCTCTGCTAAAATGTGATGCACACACTACCCTGTATTTTCAGTTTTCTTTATCATGAGATGGAAGGACTGGACAGATACCAGGAAACTTGTAGACTCCCTGACTGCACACAGGGACAGAAGATGGAAATAATCTTTAAGTCCTGACGCTGTATCAATACACAACGTGAATGGGAGAAAGACTCTTCTGAGTAATAGTTCTGTAACTGCACATACAAGAAGTGACAGAAGTAAAAACAGTTTTCCACTTGGGAATGTTTTTCTTTTAGAGAGCCTTGTTTTCTCTCCTGTGATGATATGGTGACAACTTACTATAAACATGAACAGCACAATGAGTAGTATGTCCTAGTTAGAGGGTCAGGAACAAAGCTCCTTAAGTCACAGAGAGAAGTGTCTTTTTGAATCCATTTATACCATCTCAGTGCAATGACTAGACTTGCTGAAAAAATTCTCAAGGGGTTTTCATTCCATTTTGGTTTTTAATTTTAGTATTATTATTATTATTTTCTTATTTCTTGCATTCTAGCACTTGAAGTTGATAGCAAAGGTAGCAACCATAGAGTGTAATTATTCCAGTTGCTGTTCTGATTTTGGTTTAAGATCCTTGAAGCCAAAGCTTTTATATGCTGCAAATCAAGGCCACTCTGGTGAGTGCTTTCCTGGCTTCCNTCAGGCAGTGCTAGGTTTTTAAAAAGCAGCTCATGATCATGTGTTTAGTTTCCAACTCAAAGCTTTTAGTGCATGTTCCTCACTAAAGGGTCAGCTTAGTATTCCAGGCACTGTGTTGGGCTATGTGGTACAAACCAGAGACAGCTCACTTGCAGCACAGGGAGCAAGAATCTTCAGGTCTTATGGGTAGGAAGGACCCTAATTTAAAGAAGCAACGTGAGATCACAATTAAAAAAATACTTTGATGCATTTTGAATGTTGAATGCTGAAATGTTTGGAATGTGAGCGCTTTTAATATTGAAATATCTTAATTCGACTATGAAATAAAAATATTCTGTTCTGGCAGTGCCCAAACAGGACTTTTAGCCTTATCTAAATGGGTGTTTACATTTTTTCCTATTAAATGTCACCGAAATCATCCTGTTTCCTGGGGTATCTGGGTTTCAACACAACTGTGTCTACCCATGCACACCATTCTGTTAGAAAATTTTCAGCTCTTTTTAGCTATGACTGTTGGCTAATATAGAATTAGTTTACTTACCTGCTGTATAAATTTGCTCTAAGAAATTACTCAACAACATTATTTTAATAAAAGCTTCAGCAATGCATGTATGTTTGAAACCTGGATATAAACATCTTACACATCTCTTCTGGCATGAAGACTGTGGACAGCCTTAAGACGTTTTGCCCATTCACAGTTCCCACACATCTATTAGTACATGTGATGCAAAATTTTACTGTAAAATTTAGGAGATTTAAGTTGCAATGTGCCAGAAAGGGCAGCAGTAAGGAGCAAAGTCAGTTCCAGATGCTCTATCCGGTCCTGAGTTCCTCTGCCAAAATGTGATGCACACGCTATCCTGTATTTTCAGTTTTCTTTATCATGAGATGGAAGGACTAGACAGATACCAGAAAACTTGTAGACTCCCTGACTGCACAGAGGGACAGAAAATGGAAATAATCTTTAAGTCCTGACGCTGTATCAATACACAACGTGAATGGGAGAAAGACTCTTCTGAGTAATAGTTCTGTAACTGCACATACAAGAAGTGACAGAAGTAAAAACAGTTTTCCACTTGGGAATGTTTTTCTTTTAGAGAGCCTTGTTTTCTCTCCTGTGATGATATGGTGACAACTTACTATAAACATGAACAGCACAATGAGTAGTATGTCCTAGTTAGAGGGTCAGGAACAAAGCTCCTTAAGTCACAGAGAGAAGTGTCTTTTTGAATCCATTTATACCATCTCAGTGCAATGACTAGACTTGCTGAAAAAATTCTCAAGGGGTTTTCATTCCATTTTGGTTTTTAATTTTAGTATTATTATTATTATTTTCTTATTTCTTGCATTCTAGCACTTGAAGTTGATAGCAAAGGTAGCAACCATAGAGTGTAATTATTCCAGTTGCTGTTCTGATTTTGGTTTAAGATCCTTGAAGCCAAAGCTTTTATATGCTGCAAATCAAGGCCACTCTGGTGAGTGCTTTCCTGGCTTCCAGAGAGTGATTGCCAGTGACAGCTAAAGATCTCATCTATTATTTATCAGCTTTATCATATTTTGAGTTTTGTAGGCAGTGGAGTAATAAAACACCTCTTCATGGAAATAATTCAACAGCACAGGGATCGATCCAGCAATAACCTGGCCAGCATGCAGGTAGAGAACATGGACACTGGAAGCTTTATGGAAGAGGTAGCTTGCCAAATGCTGGAGTTTCTTTATTGATCACCTCTCATAACATCTTTCTCTTTTTAAAAACCTGAAACATTCATCCATGCTGAAAATCAGAAAAGGAACTTTCATTGCCCATTTCTGCAGACCGTGGTGCTCAAGCATATGCCAGACACTACTGTTATTACCAGAAGTGCTACAGCAGCTTGGAAAAAGGACTGATGCTAGGTTAAATTTCCATGGAAAAGCCTGTCTGCTCCCCTGCCACTCCAGGAAACCCCATTTATGGGAACAGATGCTTCCTACCAACCTGATACCCAGTGCATGACGGCCTGCACCAGGAGGAGCTGGTCCATGGCAGACGCCATAAGAAAGGCACTCAGACTCTGTAAAGTATCACTTTAAATCCTGTTTTTTAGAGTGTCTTGGTGTCAACTGCAATAGAGTTTTCCTCCTAGTATGTGGTACAGTGTTGTGTTTCAGATTTACTGTGAGAATGATGTTGATGACACTGGTGTTTTATGTTGCTCAGTATGTCGACCCTAAGGCAAGGACTTTTTAGTATCTCATGGTCCACCAGTGAGCAGGTGCACAAGAGGCTGGGAGGGAGTGTGGCCAGGACAGGGGACCTGAACTGGTCAAAGGGATATTCCATATCATAGAACATCATGTCCAATTAATAAACTGGTAGGAGATGGCCAGGAGCCGCTGATGGCTTCTTAGGGTGATGAGCAATTACACTGAGCATCACTTCTTTTTTCTGGGGTTTTATTCATCTCTTTTATTCTCTTTGTTCTCNGCCAGGACAGGGGACCTGAACTGGTCAAAGGGATATTCCATATCATAGAACATCATGTCCAATTAATAAACTGGTAGGAGATGGCCAGGAGCCGCTGATGGCTTCTTAGGGTGATGAGCAATTACACTGAGCATCACTTCTTTTTCTGGGGTTTTATTCATCTCTTTTATTCTCTTTGTTCTCTCTCTTTTTATTACTATTATCATTATATTTTATTTAATTTTAATTATTAAACTGTTCTTATCTCACTAGTTTTACCTTTTTCTGGTTCTCCTGTCATTCCACCAGTGTGAATGGGGGACAAAGGGGGAAATGGAGCAAGCAGATGTGGGTACCTTAGTTGGCATCTGGGTTTAAATCCTAATATGGAGAAAACGCTATAAAAATCTTACATTCTTTCAGACAACAGGAGCCCTGAGATGTGTATCCATGTGCCCCATATGGTGCAGACCCCTCCACACAGAGGATTACACCAGTTGGGTGATTTGAACAATTACAGGATTTTCTTACAAGATAGCAACTCTGCTCCTCATTTCTACTGTGTCAAACAGTGGAGATGTTCACATTACAACTTCGTGCTGCACTTTTGGACAAAGGCAAGGTCATGCTGGTGGTGTAATTGCTGTTGCCAAGTGGGAGATGCCCATAGACTCCTGCATTACAACTGATGGTGAAATTTGCCCTGAGGCTGCAGGGTACCCCAGTGCACTCACAGGCTAAGTGCTCCATGGGTCACAAGGTCTTCTTGTTGTGAGATCACTGTCTTCTCAGCACATCTTTCAGCAAACATTGTTAGGGAGGTTTAAGACACTGGTAAAAGCCCTTTAGAAGGTGAAAACTGAACCTCAATTCAATGTTGTCAAACTCCTGCACGTTGTCACTAGGCAGATGTTCTTTAAACAATGTAGAGTTACACTCCATTGACATGAATGACCTGAGTGTCTTTGTGTTCCAGCTGATTCATGCTGCCATTTTTATTATTCTGCAGCTATTGTAGAAAAATAGAGTCCTGATCCCCTGTCACCCCACCCAACTCCATCATTGCTCAGGCCTCTGCCAAGGAAGTGGAAGAGGCTACCAGACCAGAAGAGCAGCCCTCCTACTCCTCACCACTTGGGATGCACTGGTGCAAGCAGGCACAGGGTGTGCACAGACTGAGTCCTCCTGCTGATGACCAATATTTCAGCACTGACTACAGAACATGGCAGAGACATAGCAGGGCTAAGGCAGCGACCTCCCTGAGCAGCTGATGGATGCTGCAGAGTTTTTCTTGTCCTTTCAGTGCAAGTTGGGTAGAAGATGGCAGTGTGGAAGGAGACATTGAGAAGTTCATGGGGAGCCCAAGCCATAGTGAGGGTGGAGGGTGGTGGCTGGCAGGCAGCAGGGGCTGCCAGGACCACCCTGGGGCACTGTGTTTGATGGTCTGGCACTTGCAAAACACAAATGCCCCAGCTCAGTGCTCCACAATGTCTCTACTTGCAGAAAGCTACATTATCCCTCCTTGATCAGTGCTCTCATGTCTGTTTGGCCAGGGCAATTTTACTTTTCTTGCTCTAAAAGAAATACCTTTGAACCAAGTTGCCTTAACCTCCACAGAGGGTTATTACAAGTTACTCAGGCATGCCTGGAGTGTGCAGTGGGGCTGCTCAGGCTTCAAAAATCAGATTATAAATCTGGAGGAATGTGTTCTTGAGGCGTGAGTCACCTTAACTGTGACATATTCATTTGGACTGTTTCTGCTTAAAATAGAAACTCTGAGTATCATACAGCAGCGGGAAGTGACAAGGGACGGACAAAATCCTCCAAGCACTTCATCCAAAGGGAAACACAGCAGAGGATGTGCCCAGCCCCAGCAGCAAGGAGCTGTATCTTGCAGCTGCAGCTGGGTGGGCTTCTCCCCATGGCACATGGCAAA
Organism: Illadopsis cleaveri; assembly: GCA_013399915.1. NCBI lineage: Eukaryota > Metazoa > Chordata > Aves > Passeriformes > Timaliidae > Illadopsis > Illadopsis cleaveri. The sequence goes on along the minus strand of VXBB01007106.1, from coordinate 664,676 downwards.
GTGTAGAAGCGCTCAAGAGTCACAGAAACCTGTGCTGACATGACCTGAAAGCAAATACTGTTTTGGACTGTCCTTCATAGCTACCAGGTGAAACTTTGGATATGGTGCTTGCAGCCTGAGTGGACCTCTGGTGTGGGAGCAGGGAGCTTCTCAAGTGCTCCCACTACAGTGCCCAGAGCTTCTGCCTCCAGCCCTGACATTTGCCCAGAGCATGGCTGGCATGGGCTGACCTGTCCCTATGCCCTGCAGCAGGGCTCAGTGCCACAGCCTGGCCCTGGTGTGCAGTGAGGTGGTGAGAGTGCATTGGTGCACAGGCTGCCCCCCAGATGGGATTCCAGAGCCTGACACACCCAACAGCAGGGAACGTGCCTTGGAGTGCCTCAGGAGGAGGAGCCTCACCTGGGGGTTAGACAAGCCTGACCTGACAGTGCCTCCAGGAGGAGTTTGTGGCAGCGGTGAAGGATTATGTTGGATGTGATTCAATGGCATGCCCCTCAGGAGCCATGGCTGAGTGCTGCCCTGTCCCACAGCCAACCACTGCCCTTGGTAAACGGTGCGCCAAAACAACCTGGAACCCTGTCCTTGTTTTTGTACCACAATTGAATCAGGGCCTGAGGTGAAAGGAAGGGCAAAGCACCAGTTTGGCAACTCTTTTTAGTCAATGAGTAAGCAAGGCCTGACAACAACCTGCTGGCCATCTCGTTAGTGCTAGTGGTGTCTCCTGATTTACAAGTCCCCATTCTGACTTGAGCAGAGGATTGGGCACTTGTGTAATGCAGTTTTGCTGTAATACAACTAACTCCAGCCACACGTTTTCTGGTTTCACTTGTGATTCATATCATGCAGGAGCTGAAAGGTTCTCAGTGGCTCCTCCCAAACAGAAGTCACACTACATTATTTAGGTAAAGGTTCGAAGTACCCAGACTCTTGAGCAGCAACAGGCACATCAAACAAATTGACAGCAGTGAATATTTATAGGACCAAAGCTCACAGAAAAATAGTAAAGTCTGTGAGATGATCTGAGCAACAACTCCAAAACTAGAAGTAAAACCTTCCAGATTAAAGGGACAGCAAAAGACTTGTCAGTGTGTGATAATGAGGTTTGCTTCTTTCCCTTGTAAATACTCTTGCACAAAACTGCATGTACAGCTTCGACTGAAAGCTCCTGACCCTAAAATCAGGCTTTATATCACATGCCTCAATGAAAGGACTTGTAATAGGCTAATCCCAAAGGTATCTAGTCCATGGAATGTTTTCCTGGAATTTGTGCAACAACCAAATATTGCTGGTGCTTCCTAAGCTGCCCTGGTCTGTAGGACATGGGTCCATGGGCAATTTTTTTTATGATACAATTCTCACTTGCAGACTGATAACTTTGTGCGGTCCCAAATTTTTGTGGCACACAATGTAGGACTCTGAGAACTATACCATGCAAGGAAAAGGTTGCAGACACAGGGAGACAGAGAGAAGAACAGACAAATCCTATGGCCTTCCCTCAAGCTGTTAACCTGTAATATGTGTTTTTGACCTGCAGCCCAGGGAAGGTCTCTCCTGAATTTGCTCCCTTGTTGCGCCCTGGTGTCAAAGCCCATGAGTTATCACTGGACATTCATGTTGCACCTCCTGCTTGGCAGCCCTGGCATAAATCCAGCTGGAGAGTGGGGAAGTGGTCCCACTTTTTAGGACAAGGACTCCATTTGATTTAGCTCATTTCTGGAAACAACCCTCACACACAGGGTATGCCCCTGGCCAGGCATCTAAGCCTTTACTTGCCCCAAAGTTACAGCCCATACCAAGAGTCTACAAAATCAGGGGGGTGGTATGGAGGGGTGGTCTTCAGTACATCACATTTTTCATCCCAGATGATGTTCTAACTGCAGGCTTGTTTGTGGAGCCAGAGTTAAACTGGGACTAGATGCAGATTGGGGCTGAATCCCCTCAAAAGTGTCCTCTTTTCCTCTGAGAGACAAAAAAAGGACAAGAGACAGGGAGAGGACAGCTGAGGAGGACATAGCACAAGAGAGGTGCAGAGATGTCCAGTCATGGCCAGAATGATGCTGGTCTAAAGGGGGCCCGGGAATTCTACCTGTGGCCACAGAGCTCAGGAGTAATCCCTGGACAGAGGAAGGCTTAATGCAGGGTGGTTATTGTGGGGCTGGGGCTACCTGGTGCAGTCCTCACTTAGGGTCTTGTGATCCCTCAGCCTTGCATCCCAAAAGATCTCTGAAACAAGAAATCCTGCTAAGAAGGCTCCCATAACCATGCTGTAACTACAGAAATTAATCCTCCACTCCCCTCCTCCCTGCATCTTCAGGGGCTGAGCTCTTTCTCTCACAGTATGACAAATCCTTCTGCAGAATTAATTTGATTGTTATTTAAATCAGCGGCTTTCAACCTGCAGCCCATTAAATCCCACTGGTACAAAGTAAGTAGCCAAAAAATGTGAGGCCTATTGCCAGTAGGCTTGAATTTGTCACAGGGGGATCCCACATCTGGTGGGGAAAATATCTGCGCCCATAAATAAATAATAGTTCACAACCTCCCACATATTGGATGTGAAACATCCAATATTTTGGTGGAACAGCCTTCCTATGGAGTTAGTTTAGCCATGAGATAAAAATAGCCATGGGTAACATTTGGAAAAGCCATCTATGTTTTGCAAACTTGTAAAAAGCCATTATGCAAACCCAGTTTTGTCATGGCTGTGTTTTTTAATGTCACATGGATTTAAAATTTGGCCAACACAACTGGCTAGGCCAGTTCTTTTATAATTTTGAAGAAAAAAAAAAAAGCAAAATAATGTGTATTCTGTGTGGGGCTCTATTTGGTGTCTTGCAGGTTTCTAGTTCTTCCTCCATTGCTTGCATAATGCATTACAATTATAATTCAGGGAGAAAAGCCTTTTGTGACTGCCAGTGGCAGTAGAAAATGTTTTACCAGTAAAGTCAGGTAGGTATTTTTATTGGTGACTGAGGAAGAGGAGGAGGTTAAGCCGTGTGAAGCTGTTTCTGTGCTCCAACATTCATTAACAAGATGAGGTAGGGACTGTATTTGCTCCCTGAGGGATTGGTAGTCAATACTGCAGCACAATTTCATGCTGCACAAGGAAAGCTCAGCTTAAACCCTCTGAAAGTTGAGGATGAGTTAAGAAGATGCTGCTGTTTCACCTGGTCCCATTATACTGGGCCATTCAGCATATTAAAGAAGGTTTTTGGCTGTGAGTGCATCTTGCCACATCCATAGTTATTGAGGATAACACAGAATTAGACAACATTAATGACATGGAATTACTCTTGGTTCTTTGCAGTATGATGGCAAATGTCCATGTTAAAGTAGGGAGATGATGTTTGCCTTGGTTTGCAGATGTGGAAACTGAAGCGCAGGGGTGAGCTGCTCAAGATTACAGGAAATAACTGGCAGGACTGCAATGAGGACCCAGTCCTGCTTTTTTTTTCTTTTTCTAGAATCGTCTTATGTGACATGTTCCCTAACTTTGCATTATGCCTCCATAGCATGCCTCTGCACTGCTAAACTTCTGACATGTCATGTGTTGCTGTGGGTCAGCAACTGGGACGTCCCTGGAGGCTGAAATGGTTCAAATCCCCTTCACCTTGGGCATGAGTTAGATCCCTTGCTCTCTGCAACACTTTAAACACCTTTCCTGCACTGAGCTTCTTACAAAAGCACCTTCATCTCTGGAAGTTATTTAAGAAAATGTTCTGTAGCTTTTCTTCAGAAGTTCTATAAGGGCAACTGGGCAGGAGATTGGATCACCTGATTTCCTGACATCTGCTCCAGTCCTACCTGATTTTATCTGAATGACTGAAAAAATTCTGACGTCCTGTCTAAGACTGTGCTGAGGAGCCTCAGCTGTTTGTCACCTGTCATCTCCTGAGTTGTGATGGCTCCAGTCCTTCTCTTCCAGAGCCATCACTGCTGGAACCCCCTGGAGGCAACGAGTGACTTGGGATACCAGGGTTGCTGTCTAACCAAGGGCTGATGGCTTGGCTCTTGTAGCTGTTGGGCATCTGTCAGCAGCAGGAGCCTCTCCAATTAACTCACAGCTGTCCGGAGTACACTTGGTTTTCATGGCACTGTCCCTCCCAGCAGCTTAGCCAAGGTGGAAACACCAAGGAGTCAGGACAGGCAGCTGCCCAGTGCCCAGGTGAGGAGTGCCTGACTCCTGCCTGGGTCTCACTGCAAGTCTGGTGGGAGTTAGTTAAGAAAACATTTTTGAGTTCTGCAGCTTAAGTGCTTGTCTGGGCAAAGGAGGACTCTGCACAGAGGACAGCTAAGAGGAATTGAACCTAGATTTCATACTAGCATCTGCTGCACCAGACCATCCTCTTCCTCCCTGCCCCTATTAAGGTAGAATGATAATGTTCACATGAGACAAATAAGTTGTTGTCCTTGGCAAGAACTGATATTCTTGACTGAGTGGTTTCCCTGGTGTCGTAATTTAATTAAAATCTAAATATTAATCCAATTATTCTCAGCATCTTAGGAATGTGATTTTACTACTACTGTGAGTTTTGAGTTGTCACTGCTTTGAAATCTTTCAAGTTAGAGTTCTTAGACATTACACACATTTATGCCTGTCACATTGCATTCTCCTGCTTGCTTTTGAAAAGAAGGAATCATTAATGTGGTTTTTTTCTCATGAGAAAATACATTTTCTCTTTCTACAATTACATTGAAATAGAGAATAAAAATTGAGCCTTCATGCTTTTTTTTCAGTAAATTGAACTATTGTACACTGTTTTTCTCTCATACTTTGTGCTGACTTATATTTAATGCATGCCATTGTCATTTCTTTTTGCAGGAAATTTAGATCGTCCTTTGAATATAACACATCATATTTCCACAGACCTTGGATTGCTTTCTCTTAATTCTTCTATTCTTTGGAAATGTCCTTTCCTGCACTCAAACATATTTCTCGTTACTGCAAGGATCCCAGCATAAAAATGTGTTCCTTTCCAATATGGAAAACAAAAGCAAGAAAACTTGTGGATTGAAATCAAGGAAATTTAATAAGTGAAGGAACAAGATAAAACCCCCCACAGGTAATGTGAAGTAAATCACTCACCATCTCCCACAAACAAGCCAATGTCAAGCCACTCACTGAGCAACAGCACTTTTAGAAACTTGAAACATCCCCTTCTTCCTCCCCCCAGATTTATTTTTGACATGGTGTTACAGCATGGAATATCCCTTTGACCATTTAAGACCAGTTCAGCTGTCCCAGAAGTGTTCTCTCCCAGTTCCTTGACTACTGCCAGCCTACACACTGGGGGAAAGCAGAGTGAAGAAATGAGAAAGCCTGGATGCTGTGCAAGCATGTTCAGCAATAGCTGCAACCCTGGTGTGCTGTCAACACTGGCTTAACCACAGATCCAAACACAGCACCATCCAGGCTGCTGTGGGGATAGCTGACTCCATCCTGGCCAGACCCAGTCCAAGTGCCTGCCCAGGAGGGAGGAGGGGGTTGAGACTTTCTCCCCATGCCTACTCCTTTATCCCAAGGCTTGGTAGGCTACCATGGAGGGACAGCCTGAGTGATACAGAAAAGAAATTGGGAATCCCTGCCTGGGGGAACACAATGACCACCAGGCCAGTGCCAGCTACTTGTGTCCTTGTTTCTCTGACATCCCTGGGATGTCTGATACCCATTTTTATGCTATCAGACAGCTTCAGTACAATGGTACATCCACAAGCTGCCAGCACATGGCTCCTGGAAGGTATACTTTCAAATCCTCTTTTGGGACATGAGGGAATTCAATTTACCATATTTGCCTTAGGTAAAAGAGGTTGATGTTCAGCATTTCTGCATTTAACGAGACACAATGCTTTTGGTACGTGCTGGATGTGTTGTGAGTACTGGATAGAGCCAGCCCAGGCTGGAGCCATGTCTGCATATTTTCTGTGACATGGACACTGAGAGGCTCCTTCTGGAAGCCTGGACAAGCCCCAGCCTTGCCTGGGGGTGCAGCTGGAGGCCCCCCAAAATTTAAATCCCAATATTTGTGTGCCTCAGCCTGCTATTGAGCAGAGGTACTCCTCCAACTGACTTGGTCTGTGATGCCATGTCTCTACTCTCCCATGCATGCTTATTAGAATTTCCTCAGAAAACATCTGGAAAAATAGTGATCCATTTCTTTCTGTTCTTTCTTTAAACATACACCATGATCTCTAGGCTTTAAGCAGCCACTGCCCTAAAAACATAACAGGTTCATCTGTGTGTTCTGTTAAAGACAATAAGCAAAACATAGGGAAGATTTCAAATTGAAATGTACATTCTTCTGTGGATCTCTTGATGCTTCAGAATGAATCTACCCATCTTATATCCACAAGGATAACAAAGAAAATTCAGAAGCGTGTTAACTGTTGCCAAGAGTAATATGATCTGCCTGTTGTGGAATCATGATTCAAATAAAAATCCTACTGTCAGGCAATAGCTCTGTTTATAATAATATCTATAAGAGCTATAATGAGGCAGAGGGCTGGGAAGGGGGTCTGAAGCTGTAGGTATTTCATAGACTGTCAAATTGCAAGATGGAGCCAGATCCATCCACATAAATATTTATATTAGAGAGACAAAACTGCAGCAAATTTTTGGCTGATGGGAAGTGTCTTCAGATGTGAATTTTCATGGCTTGTGCTTTCCAGCAGGGCTGTGACAATTCACAAAATCAGAGGAACTGCTCCCCTATAATTAGCCAAATCCTTGCAACAGGGACTACAGTCACCTTCCCATCAACCCTGCTCTCCACATACAGTTGCTATTTAACCAGTCACAAAAATGCTGCTATCAGAGATCTCGACAGCACACCAAACAGAATATCTGGAACTTGGGTTCCCTGTGAGACAGCAGCAGCATTAATTCATGATCTTTAGTTGTATTAGATGATTAAAGATCAGCAGATCAAAGGAGACAGTTTCTTCCACAAAACGCTGGATGCAGGAGTTGGGCTGGGTTATGATGGGAGGCAGTGCAGGAGGGAGGCAGCTGAGCTCCCCCGTGGGAGCAGCATGAGGGGCTGCTTCTGCTTATGGCCCAGGTCATGGCATACATGGCAGAGTTGGTGAAATTGTGTTTTACCCTGAGCATTATATTCAGCAAAGCCACTTGTTAGTACAGACAAAACAGCAAAAGGGTTATTGGGGTGAAAAGATCTTGGCCAAATGCCTTCCATCACATTTTTCTGGGGGCAGCAGAGTAAAGGACCAGCTTTCCCAGCCTGGCTGCAATGTGTGGGAGCTTGGGTTGATCTGTGTGGCACTGAACAGGATGTGGTGGAAGGGTCCCTGCTGGGCTGGCAGCCCTGTCTCATCCGCTGCAACCTGTTGGAAAAATTGTCCAGAAGGGGCTTTCCTGGGGCTGCATAGCCCATCAAATGCCCAGGCAACATCAGAGCTTATCTGGAGGAAGGTGCCTACAGTATTTGAGAAAGGCATGGACGAGGCAAGTATCTGGAAACTGGAAACCAAAAAGATTGCAACATTTCATTATGTAAAGTGAACATAAAGCCCATTTCCAATGCACATGCAACCATCACTGTTCTCACTATAGGCAAAGGAGTGGCCTTCATTAGGAATGACCCTGTAGCCCACCTCCACTACAAACCTTTCACAAGAGCTTCCCTGCTCCAGGGATGCCAATGCCAAGACCATGCCTAGACACTGTGGACAACCTCTACATGACATCCCTCAGCTTGACTTCTGTCATGAGCCTGCTGAGGCTCTCATCTGCAATCACCAGTGGCCTGATTAGACCTTTCAGACAAGGACCATGGCACCTTGTCCCAGCATTTCTGTGCTGTGCTGTACAGGCGAAGGGTTTACCTGGTCACCTCATCCTCCTTCCCACGCCCCAGGGAAGGCAGTTTCTTCAGGAAATGAGTGCTATTTCAAAGAGACATTAGCCATCAGAAAAATCACAACTGAGTGACTTTTCCTGAGACTATTGCACCACTACTGCCTGCTTGGGCTCCCACACCAGCCTGCTCATTGGAGCAACACAGGCTGATGATTTTTTTGGCAGCTTATACAGAATTTGATTGATTTGGCTCTGGACTGTGACTCTGGATTTCTATTTTGGGCCTGGAGGATTTGCAGAGTCAGAGCAGATCCAGGGACACCCAGTCCTAAGGGATGCCTTCAAACAGCATCCACCCCCTCTACCTGGATGCTGCCCTGGATGCCCCTCCAGTGAAATGCATGAAGCCTCCAAAGAAGCGAATTTCAAGATGTCTTCACACACTAGTACAGATCACAGAAGTATTATTTGAGCAGAGTAAAGGCAGTGTGGTAGGAAACATTCTCCTTGGCATCATAGCAATATGAAGAGGGATGTTTTCTATTACTCTCCTCTCTGACTCTGCCTTATCACAACACTTCTGCAGCTAGTTCTTAGGCAAATAGGTGTGGCTTTACTGTGCTGGCTTTAGCTGGGGTAGAGTTAATTTTCTTCAGAGTAGCTGGTATGAGATTATATTCTTGATTTGTGCTGAAAACAGTGTGGATAATTTGAGGATGTTTTTGTTATTGCTGAGAAGTGCTTTCACAGAGTCAAGGCCTGTTCTGCCCCTCACTCCAGCGAGGAGGCTGGGGGTGCACAAGAAGTTGTGATGGGATGTAGCTGGGACAGCTGACCCCAACAGATCCAAGGGATATTCCAGACTCATGGCATCATGCTCAGCACATAGAACTGGGGGAAGAAGCAAGAAAGGGGCATGTTGAGAGTGATGGTGTTTGTCTTCCCCAGTTACTACAATGCATGATGGGGATGGATGATCACCTGCCTGACCATGGGAAGTGGTGAATTAATTCCTTGTTTTGTTTTGTTTTGTTTTGTTTTGTTTTGTTTTGTTTTGTTTTGTTTTGTTTTGTTTTGTTTTGTTTTGTTTGAGTGCACAGGGTCTTTACCTATTATATCTCAACCCATGAGTTTCCTCAGATTTACTCTTCCAATTCTCTCCCACATCTCACTTAAGGGAGTGAGTGAGTGACTGTGTGGGGATCAGTTGCCAGTTGGGGTTAAACAATGACAATTACCTTTAAGCAAACACCACTCAATTTATCAAAGAACAGATGAAAAGGTAAATTGCTTTCTGACTACAGCTTTATGTCATCCTCTTCCTGAGTGATTTTTGGGGGCTCCAGAAAACTGCAAACAGAATTTCCATGATATTCTGGGAAAGGATGTGTATGTGTGTGTTTGTGAAGTATGTGGGTGTGCTTGTTTATATGTATGAGTATATATATATGTTTTGCTTATTGCCTTTTAGGTATGCATGTCTGTTCAGAGGGAGACAGGAAAATGGGTGAGGATTGCCTTTCATCAGTATGGTTCTGCAGTAAGCCATGTCCTTGCCTCCCTCCTGCTGTCTCCACGTCCATGTGCAGTGCCACCACAGGCTGCTCCTGCTTCCTCATGAGATGCAGATGTTGCAGCAGTCTCAGCTCATTGCACCACTCCTCCATGCACCCTCAGATATGCTGGGCAGCCGAGAGCAGCCTGGGTGGCAATTGGAGCCTGCCCATGGATCTCCCCTGACAGAGAGACCCAGAGTGGGCAGACATGGGGTAGACATGGGGCTTTCCTCAGCCCTGTGCTCTCTGCCCTGGGAGCAGGAAGGAGCATTAGCCCACAGGCTGTGCCTCTCATCACCATGGAACCATGTGCAAAGCAGTGTGGTCACAGTGAGGACAGCACCATGACCTCCTCCTGCAGCCCAGTCTGGTCAGTAAGAGCTTTGAACATGCAAGACCAATGCCAGGGGTCTGGTCTCACAATATGGGGAGGGCACCAGGATGTGCCTGGAACATGGGGGCCTGTTTGCTGGGCCATGTGAAAAGTTAGGAGCCTGTTTTGTGCCTGCCTACAGCTTTAGCAGAGGCTGCTGTGCTATGGGATGTAGGAGAAAACAAGGAATGGCTGTGGTGGTTGTGGCTGGCCACACCACCAGGCTGACCAGTAGTGTACCCAGAATGGCTGGCAGTGAAAAAACCCTAGGGTCACTGGATGTAACCAGGGATTTTGGAAACCCCAGGCCATGGGATCCTTGGTTTGGGGGTCTGCAAGGCAGGGAGGATAAAGCTGCATTTCATAATGATGAGGGGTGGAATAGAATTCGGGGTTGTGGGCAGTGAGGGTTGGAATGAATGAGCCCATGGTGCCTTCCTGCTGTCCACTGCAGAGGGAATTTGTGGTTCTGCCCTGCTGCATCAGACAAGCTTTGCCAGACCTTAAAAAGCTCACACTTTTTTTCTTGATTGGAATATTGGCACATGTGGTGTGAGTTGTGCCACTTCTAAAATCTCAGCAGTGCCTTGTCTGAGCTTTGGATGAGAGCTCAGTTCATTGGATGCATGGTGCATCAGGTCCCCTAATTCCCAACCAGCCAATCTCCAACAATGTTGGAAGAACTGGGGGAGTGATCCACTAATAATTACAAGAAGGTAGTAGGATTAGTGTTGTGCAACCTGGGTTTATGAAATATATTGTGTTTTCATTTTACAAGTAATTTTAGATTAGTTTGAGAAGTCTGGTAAAACAAAGAAACATCATGTTAGAGAAATAAACTTAGATTTGTGTAAGGAAGCTTGTTTACTCTTAACTTGTATTCTGACTGAGATAAAAGATAAGACAAAATTGACACTTGATCTTTGTCTTTTCAGGAGAGATCTAGAAGAAAACTGTTGTTCTTGACAATGTTGAGGGAATTGATTAAAAATATTGGCACAAGCAAATAATAGGTATTCCAGTTTGGTAAAATACAATTCAATGTATCTAGTAACAAAAACCCACAAGTCATGTTTGCCTAATAAGGTGCTCTGTTTGGCAGAACAGTAATTCTGGAAGAGATTAGGACTTAATGATAGATAATCAGTTGTAATGAAATTGTAATATGATGTTGAAGTCAGTGCTGTTCTTGAATGCAGTCCCCTGCTTGTCACCGAGCAGGACCTCTGTAAGGTTTGTGACCTCTGCATTTGGCATGGGTTAGCTGGAATGTGCTGTCCAGTCCTGGACTTCACATTCAAAGAGAGATATTTAAAAAAAAAAAATTCAGAGAAATTTCTGCATAGACCAATGCAGTCTGAAGGTCTGAAGAACCTCTTACAGGAGATCCAAAGTCTACCTATCTTCTTCTCTAAATGGTCTATGAGACCCTGTATAAGGGTTTTGATGTTACAGGTGAAGATACAACAACTTTCTGCATTTAGATAGGTTTAAGCAAGAAACATTTTCACCAATGAAGCTGATGTTTGTCACACATTTGCCATCACTGGAGAAGTTTCCAGTTAATGTTTCTTTGAAGGATATCCTCAAATTCAACTGTAGATACTGGAACTGAATCAAGGACTAATTTGAGGGAATTAGGTAAAAACTCAAGCAAATTACCTTCACTTTTCTTCCTGGCCTGATGGTTAGAGCTAATCACACAGCTCAGACCTAGGCAAATCTAAAATTCAAAGTTTGAATTCTGTATGTTTTCATACTGTAGAGTGTTCAACATGTTGGTGAAGGTTATGCAGGAGCACAGTTTGTGCTGGTGACTGCAGGGCAGCCAATGGACTCCTCCCCACTGGGGAGATCCAGTGCTTGTGGTTTCTGCTGTGTCACAGCTGCTGGCTCTGTGGCTCTCAGTGTGTACCTGAGCAACAGCATTTAGAATATATCAGATATGAACTATGGAATCCTATTCCTTATTTGTCTTTGTGAACACAAGTGTAACCTCCAGGCATATGTAGTGGAATGGTAGAGGGAATTGTGACTGGTAGATTTGCAGGAAGCCACCTGTGCTGTGGAGCTGAGATGGAGGGTTGCCTGGAACCTCACTGCTGAGGGCAAAAAACTGGCATGAGGGTCCACTCACTTGGAGGAACTCTGCCAACTGTGATTTCTTGATGGAAAACTCACCAGAGACCAGAGCTAGCAGGCAGTGACAGCATCTGGGGCTGGCTGGCAAATCTGGCTGCGTGTGCTGATCTCCTGCTCCAGCACATGGCACCAGCCATCAGTGCAGTCCCCACTCCCAGGACACAAGGAACACCCTTCTCTTGCTTCATCCCTTGTCAGTGTGGGTTGCATCATGCTCCCGTCTCATTTCGTTATAAACAGTGTGATGCTCTAATCTTTGAAACTTCTCATGTGTCAGGGGTTGCTTTAAGAAAAAGCTGTGTCATTATCACCTGCTTCAACCCTGGGTTGCCAAATCATTGTCTGTTGGTACTTGCAGCTTTGTACATAACAATTTACCTGGCACACTGTAAACAAGCATTTCTTGAGAAGATTGTGTGCAGCTCTGCACAGCACACACGGGGTCTGGGTGCATTACTGTGTCGTTCTCATGAGATCATGGAAACTCCAGTACGATTGGAATTTGAAATAATGCTGTGATTGTGTGTGTGTGTGTATGCACAGACACTCTTGTTTATAGCGAGAGCTGTAGACAAAAGGCATATACACTGCAGACTGCGTATAGTATGTATTACATGTAAATAATATAATCATGAAGAAATACAGTGTATTTATAAAAAACCATACATATGTATACACATATATATGTATGTGTGAGTATAAGGAGAGAGTCTATGAGTATGAGGGTACAGACACTGCACACATGCGCACCACTTTTCACCTTCAGGCTGATGTGAATCCAGAGCTGCTAAAGGGCACCCAGCTGATAGCTCAGGCATGAGCATGTCTCATTCTGCCCAGTTCAAAGCTGTCAGCAATCCTGTGAGCTGCTTGATCCTGTCCTTACTGTGCACAGCAGCTTAGCCTGGATGGACCCATTTCTGATGTGATTAGATCCCAAGGTTTCCTGGGACTAAAAACTAACCTTGGGACTAGATTTGCACAAGCAGTCCAGACACAGGACCTTTCTCCTCTGCAAGGACTATCTCTGCTAACACTTCAAGCCCACTTTTTCTTTTTAATTATTCCTTTGAGAAGACTAAGGCTTTGAAGAATTTTAGACTGAAGAGCAAAAAACTAAGGATCTGCCAGTCTGTGTGACTGTGTTTAACTCTATTTTGACTTGGAATGCTAATTTAAAAGCAAGCAGCCAAGAGCACAAGGAATTTTTGATTATTCTGTGTTGTTACAGGCAAGAAGATTCAGGAATGAGAACAAACCAGATGTCATCAGTATTGCTTGAAACTCTTCTTTCAAAGGGCACAGACTTAAGAGTCTGGTTCAGTGAGAAATGCTCGCTGTTTCTACAGGCTTCTTGCTTCTTTATTCTTTCATTAGAGCTCTATGTTCAAATACATCAGTATTTCCTTTCCCAGCTCAGACTATTTAATCTTTGTAAATATATATGTTCATCTCATTCTTCATTTTGGATTTCTTTAGCAGGGTGCAATAGTTACTTCTGCAAATTGTATGAAATTCAAGAGTTATTCTTCAAAGGCTTTTATACTGTGTTTGAAACAATCCCAACATCTATTACGTGTGAACTGCCTCAGAACCCCGTCTTGATTTATTGACTACATGATAACAATAAAGGTGGTAAAGTTTTACCTGACGAAATAGAAAAATCTCTACTCTTTCATCAGATCCCACTTTAGAAGCAGAGTTAAAAATTGTAGTTTTGGGGGCCATCTGATGCTTTGTTTTGTATCTTATAACCACACTACAAATTATGCTCTCCAATCACTTCTTGACTTGTTTAAAGACAGAAAAACAAGGCATATACAGCTGCATGTTTAAAAAAGGCACCTGAGATGGTTTTGTAAGTCCTCCTTGACTTGTTTTAAGAGGTTTGTGTAGTACAAGGTATTTTTATCTGTCTCTTGCTGTGTGAGGATGAACACTGCAAGCACAGAGTCTTCTCTGCAAGACCTATGCCTGCTGCGTAGGTGCACCTGCTGGAGATGTCCTTTTGTCAGGCAGGCATGAGGGAGGCAGAGGTATTTTTAGTATTTCTACATATGTATTTTTCTCTTCTAATCCATGAAGGACAGCATTTTGGGACAAGGACTGTGTCATCTAATGAGTCACAAGAGTTGCCTGTAGGACAGTTTGTTGTTTCCAGCCGGCACATGGCTTCCTATCAGTTCTCAGCAGCTCAGACCTTGGCTCTTAGTGAGCCCTTTGCTCCAGTATTTCACCAGAAATGATGCTCACACACACATCCTCCCACTGTCATTTCACAAGACTCTGTTCAGTTCTAGTGCCAGGGACTCTGCCTTCCTGTTAAAGGTATCATCAAAGTGATGTTTCTGTGATATTCTGCTTCCCCTATGCTTCTTCCAGCTTGGGGCAGGAGTCACCCCACAGCTGCAGTAGGTGTTCACCACAAGCCCCTTTTTTAGCACTTCCTAGGTTGCAGACCAGGTTTGCTTATTTGCACTTTGGTGCTGTTCTCAAGGCTCTCTTCTCAAGCCAGCTCAGGCTGTGGAGAAGGAGCACCTCCCTTACAGCTACCCCATCATCCTTCCCTCAGCAGCCAGGTTGATGCTGGGCTGACAGTGTGCACAAGGTCCAGAGGAGGGTCTTCTCCAGATATTTTGACTCAGTACACAAGATTGCTCTAGAGCATGCTAAATCTCCCTTTTTTTTTCTGTTTCTCTACTTCTCAGACTATGTTACTGTGGGTGGAAAATGATCTTTTATCTCCCCTTCTGCCCTGCCCAGTTGGATTTCTTTCCATTTGTTTTTTTGGTGGCCAGGTTGCAATCCAGGACTTATTGGTTCCCTCTCCTCATCTTGCACCTGTCTTTGAAAATACTTCATCTGATTTAAGCCATTCTTGAAGACAATGATTTTGTCTGCAAAGAAGATTCTGACTGAGACTTCAGCATAGCTTATATCAGAATGTGATTTAAAAAATGACTGCCTTTCCTTGGCACCAGGTAATGTTTCATGGGACTGAGCTTTCGAATGCAGAGCTTGGAAGGATGAAATATAGCACTAACCTTTAAAGCTTCTCCAGAAACTCAAAACATGGCACTGATCAAATGTCAAGAGCACTGCTCTTAGATATTTTATCTCAGTTATATTAATTGAAAATCCAAGCACTTTGCTACATGTGCTACAATTGATGATGTATCACTGGATTAAATCATTATGTAATGATTATTGCTTATGCATTATTCTGCAGTTTTTCCATATGCATAGTTTTGAATGACATTTATTTGAAAATATAATGAGGGATATGTGCATGCCTGTAGTATATGGCTTTGGACTCAGTCATTTCAGTGTGCATGAACAGAAAAATAGCAAAATTTGATTTAAAAGTATTTTGAAACACTTCTTTTCTGAGAATTAGAAATCAGGGGCCACATTCAGGATCTGCTTCAAGAAGTCCTCAACACCAGGGTCAGAAACCAGACTCCTTTGCCACTGGGCTATACTGAGCTTTGTAAGGTCAGGGAAGAGATTGTATGACACACTTCTACTCCAAGAAAAATGACCTTGATCAGAAGGTGTCTGATTTCCTGAATGTTTGTATCAAGTATGAATACATAATCAAGTTACCAGCCCCTGTATGGTCCTAGAGCAGCAGATCATGAGTGTATATAGTGATCTTAAGCCTTACGGGCTTTAAGAGGCTACATAAGTGTATTAAGTGAAATAATCCTGTGTTTGAAGCCTTCATGGGAGTTTTGCAGGGTCTTTGTTCCAAAACTGGCTTAATGCTAGTGAACCCTTGAGGCCTCATGGAAACTGGATCTTGAACTGCTTCTGCATGTACACACTTCCACGCAACTTTTGCTACTACTGTAGGTAAATGCACTGTTCATGCTGGGGGGCAGATTTCACCTGGGACAGTGGCAGGGACTGAAAAATGTGTTCATAAACATCTTCAAAGTAACACCAGTTGAAAATTAAGCATTTTCTAAATGGGTTTGCTGTTGAAAACTGTGCAAAACTGTATTTTGTACAAATACAGCATCCAACGGTCAACCCAGACTGCCATGCAGCCGTCATGATGTAATTGCCACCCTACTTTTTTGGTCTCATAATTGGAATTTGTCGGCTCAAACAGCTGCATCCAGCAGCTCAAACCAGAAGTAGCACTGACTGTACCCTTTCTGCAGCATTGGAGCTCTGGGTGATCTCCTTAGGACCAACAGGATGGAAAGGCTTTATCAGAAGTGAGCTGGGTTTGCCCTAATCATAAAAGATTTCCCAAGAGAGCTTACAAAATCAACTGAATTTCAGTGTATGTGCTTTTATAGATATCCTGATAGTCCTTTAAAGCTCATCAGTTCAATAACAGCAATTGTGTGTAAATAACTTGATGGTGAAATTGCTACAGCACAGCTTTCAAGGAAGGTATCCAGCTGACAGGTCAGCAGAGGAAAGGCAATTTGGAAAAAGTTCCCTGCTGCCTTGACATCAACAAAAAATTCCTGTATTCAACCTGTAACAACACCAGCTTCTCTCAGATGGGTTGCTTCTCCCAGGAGCACAGAGACAAAGAAAGTAAATATCCTTATTATATAGAAGAAACAGAGCAGGCAGCAGTGTGTGTGTCTCTATATACACGTGTGTGCGTGTGAATACATTGCACGGATACAAAAGTGTACAATTCATATGTAAATATAACAGACTTGAAAACATTGGAATCCAGCAAACACTCCGGTAGAGCCTTACCACGTGCCATTCCTGCATGTGGTAATCTTTATGTATCCCCTAGGTTGTTTACCCAACTGCTGTTAGAATAAGTTATCCAGCCTGTTTGCTCAGTTCCTGAGACTAGGACTGAAATTCTGCCCTACTCCTTTAGAGCAAGAGCTGCCTATGACTCTGCAGTTCCTGAAGCACAGCTGGATTTGACAGTAGCAAAAGACAGTGCTCCTAAAATATTCATGTAAACATTTTGCTTAAAACATTTGAGGTCGGTCAGACTTCTAAAAATAAAAGCAAAACAAAATCCCAAAAGAAAGTGTGATTTTCTGTTGTCCTTTTTGACTGTGTTTTTTTTCCCTTTCTAACTGTGGAAAAAATACTAGGAAATATTTGTAAACCCCATGCTTAAAACTCTTCTGTAGTCCCTAAGATTCTGCTTCCATTTGCATGATTTGATCTGATCACAGTGTGTTGCTTGAAAAACCATTCTTGAGATTCATCTTGATCAGTTATGGCTACTCCTGTGTTTTATGTTGGTCAAATCCTGCTCAAAATGCAATGTACACACCCCTTTCAAATTAATTTTACAGTAGGTTTGGGGAAAGTTTACGTGGGGGAGTCTTCCCTGACAACTTTCTCTTTGCCATAGGAACAGGGCATATTTCTCATGCTGGTTAAACCACCTGATGGAGATGAGCTTGTAACACATAAACTGTGATAGCCAGTTAGCCAGTATTCAGTTTCCTGGTGGAAACATTTCTCATGAAAAACGGGAAATATTTTGGCAGATTTTTGGGAAGAGGATGGAGAGAGAATGGAAGTAAACAGAAGGCAAAAAGGGAGGGATTTTTTTAATAGTGCTGTTCAATGTGTGTATCCAGTTTTACTTAATCACGTTATTTTTTATTGTCCTCAATGGGGATTTCTCTCTAACAGATTATGGAGATTCAAAATATATCTGATGGTCTGCAGTGACTGTATGGATACCCACTATTCATCAGTCTCAGACCAGATATTGGTGAAACATTCTGCTCTACAGAACAGATACCAACTGGTATTTGCTCACTTTTTTACCTCTCTTAAATCCAGATGTAGAATGAAGGCCCTTGATCACCAAACACAGGTTGTTTTACGCTGGTTGCTGCAAAAGCAGCTTTATGTCCTCTCACAGCAGATGTGCTGATAACACACTGTAAGCATCAGTGAAATGACAGACAGGGAAACAATATGAAATAAAGGTGATTTTCCACGTACACCCAGTAAAATAGCTCATAAGAGGTCAGGAATGAATTTCAGTTTCTGTTTTTCACCTGACAGGGCAAGTGCTGACTTCCATAATACATAATGCTTCACATTCCCAAGGACACCGAGCCTGAGAGCTCTCAAGATTTACTGGTTTTACTGCTAACTGTAGGCATAAACAGTAACCCAGAAGCAGCTGACACACTTCAAAGTCACACTGGTTATGTGGCAGTAATGCATCTTGTACCCATATCCAAGATCTTGAAACACTGGGTTCATAGCATACACTCCCATTCAGGAGATCTGCACCAGCAATTCCCTCAATGTGATCCACTGACTTGGGAAGCCATGGGAGCAGAAACTGAACAGAAACATCATGTTTCCTGTGGACGGAAATCAGGAGAAAACCATTACGAAAGCTGCAGGTTGTGGAGCCCATTGCTGTTCTCCCATGCGTCTCTTCAGTGACCTGTCTGCAATGAGCATTGGACAGGGCCTTCAAAGCATGGGAAAATAAAATTATAAAAGCTGAACCCCCTTATGCAAAACCAACTTTTTTCAGAGAATCCCATGAGTTACATTTTATCCAATTTTCTCTGAAGCTTTTACAAGGAGTTCTCCTGAAGGAAGAATTATCTCATTTGCCAACCTTCAAATTTCTGCTCCATGTCTTGTCAGCTGTAAAGTTATTCTAAAACACATTTTAACAATTTTTTTTCCAACAGCAACAATACACTCTTTTTTATCCTGCATCCCCTCTTGCTAGGAAGCACACTTTTTCTGACTCAAACTGACCTCGGATTTCCATTGTTGTTGAAACTCCTTAGCTGCTTAAGGTTTTATTTGCTGCTCTTTAACAACCCATAACAGGTTCTTTTCCTCTCAGACTATTATCTCACATTGCTCTTCATTATTTTTTCAATAAATACTTTTCCGCAACATATGTGGAGGTCCAGGAAGTTGCTACTGTCCTCCACTGATCTTGTAAAGGAATGTCATGACCAGGGAGCCAAAGGCAGAGCAGTGAAACAATACGTCTCCTCCATCTTCTATCTGCCAAGGAGCAGACTTGGTTTCCAGTGGGACCATCTCTCATCCGTACATGTCACAAAACTTCAGTCAGTTTCAGGTACCCCTATACAGTGTGCCAAACTTTCTTCCAAGAATGAGGCAGGCAATCCAAGAGCATCAATAAGATATGATCACATTACAGAAGTTTATTACAGTGAAGCCACAAACAGTCAGAAATAACTCTGGACCTTTGCAAATGTGGTCTGCAGGCAGAGCCATCCCCAGCAGAGGATGGTACTGGGATGGGACTGTGGGTTATGCCACAGCCTCCTTCCACTCAAGTCTCTGTGACTAAGGGGCCCCTGCTGCCCCGCTCCGGGACAGGAGTTCCACAGTGCCAGAGCAGTAACTCTCTGAATCACCAGAACAAGCACTCAGAGTACCTCAGAGCACTCTGATTTTGAGCTGAAGCAAGGAGAATAGCTTCATACATTGATAGAATGAAAAAAAAAGTCTTTATCCTTTTAGCTGTTGAGATAAGATGGTCTAAATCCAGAGGAACAGTGAGGTTTTTTTTACTAGTGATAAAATCTAATCTGTTGTTAGAAACATCAGGGGGATTTAATAGGCTTAACAGTGGCTCCTAAATTCCTCAGGAGGCCTGTGAATTTGGAGTTCAGATCTACGAGCTAGGAAGTGCTTGGCACCTTATCAGCAGTGAGCTCAGCAGCCTTTGGAGAATGAAAATCACTTTTTTGTTCAACTTCCCTTGGTAGCTTGCCAACCTTCTTGCTACTCACTAAGTCAGCTGTCTCTAGAAAATATAGTCTCTGGTCTAAGCCACAGGATTCAGAACACAGCTTAATATGTAAGCAGCAATGCAAGGGGAATTATGCCATATCCTAACATCTCCTCAGCAGGCAGAGGCAGTTCAGCTCCCTGACTGCACAATATCCTAACTACTCACTGGCGTTCGCTCAGTGGTGCCATTACCTTGCGGGCACAGTGTCTTCCCTCACCATGAAATTGTCTGACCTCTTTCCTTAGGGAAAGCACTGGGCAGGCAAGGACACAAAATGGTGGTATGGAGGAATGGACTGTGGAGAGAAAGTCAAATGACATGAATAGGCAGATGAGCAGCTGGCAAACAATTCCAGAGCTGTGGAACTTCCTTAGCAGACTTCTCTGAATGGTTGAAGTGTTTCCCCAAAGACAGCCTCATCATGACCCTGATGGTTCTGCTGACATGGCTGAAGTTTTCTTAAGCTGCCCTTCTGATAAGGTAATTTTAATAAACACAATTAGTCCATATGTACAGGTACAATTACTGCAATTTAAAGAGACACAGAATAAAATGGTCTTGCACCAGTTACTAGGAACACTGAGTTATAATCGCAGCTATCATTAGTTTCCCTTCTTCCCTTCAAAACAATCCCAAATTTATATTTATTCTACTGGCATTCAAGCCCATAACTGGAGAAGCTGTACCACAATCAGAGCTGCCAAAGCCATGGTCAAGGCCCAGACAGAGACTCCCATGAATAACACCACAAGTGATGGGAGAAAAAACAAATACAAGGGCAAAGGAAGGGATGTTCCCAAACATTTTGATTACTCTAAAACATTAAATATTTTGCAGTCCCCTTGACCAATTGTGGAGTGCTCTCCATTAAACATTCATCATTTATCCCATCAATCACAGCAAGTGAATCAGTAAATAGCTGTGATGAATGTAAGATTTACATCTGAAAGTGCTGATAATTTTTTTTCAAACAAAACTCTGTCTAGCTCCAAAGGAAACACTCCAAAAAACAGTCCTCATTCATAGATCCAAGCAAAACGTGTGCAAGAAACCAGGACTTGGCTCTTTCTCCCATGTTAGGAATTTGGGTGATTTGAGATGCTTCACTCTTAATTTCAAGTAGAAATGTGAGTTTGCTTGTTCTGCAGCAAAGAGTGTATTGGAGGTGTCATTTCCCTCAAATAGCCCTTTTGGCTGAAATGCAGTTCATGTTCCCTTCAGCATGACAAATAACACACTTCATCTCCCCCTGGAGCCTGGAAAATCTGAGATGAGATTGGCACTGCAATATAAAGAGAGATATTCTCAAAAGGGAAGCAAAATCATTTGAACCAAGTGGAAATAATCACTGACACTCCTAGCTACCGACAGTCCTTGGATTTCAAGCTGTATTTCAATGTAAAACAACTTTCCCTCATCACGTCCATACAGCACCTAGCACAATTGCATCCTGGCACTGAAATAGAACAAACATTGAGATTATAAAAAATACACAATCAATCACATGTGCTCTTGCATGAGCTATCCATGCCCTCAGCATAATTTAAATACAGATGTGGATCTGTGTATGACTTCAGCTTTTGTCATGAAAAAAATAACACTGTGTCCAGGAGAAAACTTTTCTCAACTAATCCTGCATTTCAGAGCCAGACAAGTTAGGAGTTCTTTTTAAAAGATAAAACATGCAGGTGGTCTGCCATGTGCTGTGGGTACGTAAAAGGAGTATTACACACATAGCAAAGGAGAAATGGATGGCTCTGGCAGATGGCATCATGCTCAGGGTTAGCCAAATCCCCTCTCAGACACTGGAGCCCAGATGGCCAAGCAGAATCACTTTCTGCCACAAACCCTTTGCGTGCCTTTGAGACATCTCTGTGCTGGGGGAGGGAAGTATGTCAATTCACAATCTTGCTGTGATAAAACAAAATTTGATGTATTTTGGGAAGTATGTTCATTCATAGGCCCCCCTTGGCCCCAAGGCTTTCCTTCCCTCATCTGAGCCTCTGCCTGGCTGGAGTGTTAATCACAGCTCCTGCACATTCTAAAAGGTGGTTGCCACTAATTTTGAAGCTGGGTTTGCAAAATGAGGCAAAAAGACCCTCTTGGCAAAC
This sequence comes from Illadopsis cleaveri, assembly GCA_013399915.1. Lineage (NCBI taxonomy): Eukaryota > Metazoa > Chordata > Aves > Passeriformes > Timaliidae > Illadopsis > Illadopsis cleaveri. Next base: position 642,919 of record VXBB01007106.1, on the reverse strand, counting down.
TTCTGTCCATGTACCTCTAAAATCAGTAAGGTCTCTCTGAGAAGCTGGGAGAGCAAGGACTGGGTGCATGCAGCCGCTAAAGGAACTCAGCAAGGGTGACTGACACTGGTGGAAATGCTTTGCAAAATGCTCAACACTTCCCATTTGTTTTGACACTGCTCTTTAGTTTATGTGATTTCAAAAAATCTGCTTTGCTCAAACCCACTGGAGGTCTGCAGCTCATGGTTACACAATGGATTTCCATCACTTCTCTCACAAATGACACCACGGACCAAGAGCCAACATCTTGCAGCTGACTCCTGCCTGCTCCTTTTCATGCTCAGCCTAAGTTGTCAAACACTTGAAGGCACTCTGGGAAATCCCAGCTGGTGGCCATTGCAGAGGCACTGTGACCTTCCAATTCTGTGTATCCTCTTCCAGGGCAATGTTGTCATGCCATGGCACACACACTGACCATGATTAGCCCAACAGTGAAATAAGGCTTGGGTAGGTTCTAGTGAAGGCTACAGACCCCACTTTTGCCAGGGTATCCCCAGGCTGCCACTGCCTGGCACATTCAGTAAATGGTCAACAGATACAGAGGCAGTGCATAGGGACTGGATGAGGGGAGGAAGATGAGGAAGAGTCAAAAATGGGAGACAGCAACGGGGCAGGACAGGGAGGGGAGAAATAGGGCTTGACTCAGAGATAAGGAGTGGAAGCATCATATAGTTTTGTTGGAGAATGAATTAGTAATTACCTTTGATCTACCCTTCTCTTTTGCCTTTTCTGAAATCTGACACTGCTTATAACATCCTGACCTGCTGCAGACCCATTTACAGACCCCTTCAATACCTTGCACAATCTGGTCCCTTGCACAGGCTTTCTTTTTCTCCTTCCTCCCTCTCAACCACTGGAGTCAGTGGCTGCTCCCTTGGTGCCTGCTCTGCCCCAGCTGAAGGAGCATGTCTGTGCAATCACTTGAGCCGTGACACTGCCACCATCATGCCCACATGTTCTCTTATGATTTCCTAAATTCCTGTAAAAATCCAAAAGTCCTGTTCAGGACAATTCTGACTTTATTGTGAAAGCTCTCAGCTTCAGCACATCCTTCCTTTTTCTCCCTGGAAAACCATTCCTAATATAAATCATTTTCCTTGTGCACACATATATGCCAGGAAACCTCTGCCGTCCCTGCTGTGGTTTAGGAGCAGTGATGATGCTCCAAAGCCAGCTTTCCCCTGCCTGTCAGGCCAGATGGGCAGCAGGTGCCATGCTGCAGCTGCCACAGCTGAGCACGGAGGGGCAGCCCACCCCACTGCTCACACCACCTCCTTTCAAACCAGAGCAGCCTCTCCATGCAACACCTGGGGCTTTAGTCAAAGGCCCAGAGCAAAACAGAGCCAGAACTGAGGCCCAAGCACCATCTCATGATCAGCAACTAAATCATCAGGAGGATCCCTGGCATGGGCGAGGTCTGGGCAGCCTCTACTGTGCCCAGCCAAAGCATGGGCTGGCAGGAGCCTGGATCCTTGCAGCCTGTTTGGATGCAGCCTCTGATTTGGCAGGTGGAGAGTTTGGCTGTATGGACAAGCTGAACCATGCCAGGAGGGCTCCAGGCCAGAGAATAGGGGTTTGTTTACTAGCATACACGCAGCCTCAGCATCAGGTAAGTGTTAAGTATTGTCAACAAACTCTCAGAAACAAGAAACACACAACAGTATCTTCAGTAAAGTGCAGTGGATATGGTATGACTTTATTTTTTGCAACTTTATTGCAGGATTAAGTCAAGGTAGTCTAAATGCTCTCCCAAAAAACTCCACAAGTAATTTTCCATACTCAGGTTTTACATTCAGGATTTCATTGCTTTGGGATAGGCACCTTCATTCCCAGAGAAGAGAATCCTGCATATTTGCAAGGCAATGATTTTCCTCACATCATCTGTCAAACTACTGCTGCTGCTCTTTCTTCTGCCATCTCTGCCTCTGCACCTTTCCCCTTCTATCACACAATCCCAGATCCAACTGGCAGACTCTGGCAGATCGTAACAGATTCTGACTGTCAGACATGTCATGATTATATTTAACTTTGGACTTTAGATCACTGAAACAGTAGAATGCTGAATGAGAAGCTTGTCTTTGAGAAGGTGTACTTTGACAGGGCATCTCTTGGGACAGGAAGTAAAAGCCAACTGGATCCCTGCTGATGTGCTAAGCTTAGTATGGGGGGATTTATTGAATATCAGGAGGCACTCAGAAACTCCATGCAGTTAAACCCAGTGCCTGTGCTTGAAACTGACCCCTGACAAGGAACTGGGATTATATTAAGATTAAATCAACATTTTTTCCTGTATCACATGGAGACAAATATTTATTCTCACTTAAAAGTTGTCTGTCTACAGTGCAGGAAAAAAATCTAAAATTGGACTGCAGGTGGGAAAATCCCTCTTTGCATTATATTTATTCTGCAAAAACAAGCACGTCTTACCCTCTTTGAACACAGCTCGCTGTGTCCGAGCAAGGCTGCACATTAAAGAACATCCTTTCACTCTCCAGATTCCTCCTCCATTCCCAGTTGGAACACACATCATCCTCACCATTTCATCTTGGCTTGGTGAAGGATACAAGGAATGACAATGTGGGAAAGCCTGCACTGGCTGGAAGCTCTGTGGGCACATGGCCTACGCAGCTGGGGCAGGCTCTGGCCAGCCAGAAGCACACGTGGAGATGGCAGCTCACATCCCTCTGTTTCCTAGCTTGTGGCAGAAGCAGTATCAGCCTGCAGACAGATTCTGGGAGAGTCAGAGAACAAACCTGGAGCTTGTTTTTGTGCAAGGACATGTATTAAGAAGAGATGCCCCATTTTACATTCAAACTACCTAAGTGAGCAGGTGGAGCACAAACCTCAACAGGGTATTGAGAAACCATGAGTTGTTGTAAAGGAAATGTGTTATGTGTTTCTAGCTTGATGAATTAAAACAATATTTCATTTATTCCTATCTTTGGGACTCAAGGCTTGAAAATTTGTGTGTAACCCTTATGGACTCTTAACCCTGACTGTGATTTCCAAGGGCCCCAGGAGAGGACACAGTACTGCTCATGGTCAATCTAACCAGCAGCCACAAAATACCATTGAATTCATGTGGTGCCCAGCTACTTCCAAAATCCTGCCTCCTGTCAGGGCAGGTCAGCCCATGCTGAGCTCATGGCTACCTACTCCCACTGACCACAAGCCCAGATATTAACACAATCCTGCCACCACAGTTTCTGTGTCACTGCAGCATGGGCTGGCTCTGACTGCTGTTTGCTTGTAAGCAGGAAGAAGTGAGAGGGTGTTACTACATTTGAAAAACAAGAAATTGGTTTCTTCCATGACATTTCATTGTTCCTGCTCCTGATTTGGTTCCACAGGCTTGTCACCCCTCAGCAGGCATGGCTATGTGACAGAAACAAAGTCTCTTTGGTTGCTGTGGGTCCCTGGGCCCATCTGGGACCCGTCTCCCACTGGTCTATCTCTAATGCTTCTTCCTGATGTAAGCTTTGAGGCGGTTCCATTTCAACCCGCTTCCTCAGGGAGTTATCCTGCATAAAAATGCTGTGGCTCTTTCCCTGACAGATCCTTAAGACAAGTTATAACTATTTTTCATATAGATGCAAAGAGGCTGGCAGCATTATGTTCAGATGGAGCCATTTGTCACTGGAGGTTAGCAAGGCCGAACATAATTTAATAGCATGACAAAATTCCTATTCTGTTTTTGCTGGAACACCAAAGCTGTGGGTGAGAACATTTCAGGCCTGAGATCCAGACCTTGTCACTCCTGAGTAATGGTGGGCACAGCTCTGGGGGCATTGCTGGAAGGGAAGAATGATATATGGTGCTAGTCTGACAATTCTAGGGGTAGTAGCTCTTATTTTCTGAAACTTTTGCATTTATTTTATTTTATGCTGATCAGGAAAGCTCTGAGCTGAGAGCAGATGGTACTAATTTGCTGGTCAAAGCTAAACAGTGCTGCATTCCTTTCTCACAGACAGCTATTAAAGTGGAAATGGATGTCATTTATCCATTGGTATTTCATTGGAGTTCACTTGGGAGTGAAGCCACACTCAGCTGGGCACTATTCACTTACACAGAGAGGGAGTTATGATTCTTTGTTCCTAGAAACCCAAACCTGAAGTGAAAACCCCAGATGCCCTGACCTCAGGCTATTACCAAATACTTCTCTTACTGTTTCAAAACCTTTTTCTCAGCAATATGGTTTCCTCTTTCTCCCTCCCAAACTTGAGGAGACTAGATAAGGTATTACAACAGCTGCTGACCCACTGGCTATCAGGACATCCCTTCAAGGCACCTCTGAGCTGCTGCAGCTCTACTGTTGGGGTTACTGGGAGTGGCTGTCCTTCTCCTTTCTGTGTCAAAACATACCCTGTCACATTATCATCCAATTCAGCCCTCCTGCACCAATTTGAGAGCTGTTTATTTGGTAAAACATAGGCTAAACTTTCTGTGGACACTGTCATGGAGATGCATCCCTTGGGGAGTCTTTTCTTCCTTATTGAGGAAAAAGGAGATTGCACAAGGTAGTGTTGGTAACAGAAACATTTCCCTGAAGCAATTATTGACAAATCCACTGTCTTTCTCAGAGTCTGTATTAAAACTACTGATTCTGAACACTATGGTCTAGCAGAGCTTTGAGGATCTCAGCAGTTGAGCATCCCATGTAGCAGGTCTGGGGCAGGCCTGCACAATTCTTGGGGATGGGGCAAAACAGCACTTTGGAAAGACAAAGTGTCTCTAGGAACATGGAGAGAAGTCGAGACAGTGCCACGAGGCAGTACCCATTTACCTTTACAAAATAAATCAATTGATTTTGATCTCCAGAGGCTTTGTAAGTCTGCCTTGCTTCCCCTTTTAGCCTTGGCTGATTGACAAATATACCTGTTTTGCTCCAGTGCATAAAAGCATGCAAGCAGTGAAATCTACTAATACTTAGATGAAGAAAACCCTAAAGTTAATGTAATGGTTGCCGTATTAATTTACAGCTAATTACATTGATTACAAGGCTGTCTTGCTACAAATATGACAGAGGCTAGTGGTTCCCCAAAAATAATAGAACTGAGTCATAGGTTTGGATCAATAAAAGCTTAACAGCAAACACTGATTTAGGACAACATTATAATTTTTCAGGGGAAGTTGTATAATCCAGAATTAATTGGAAAAGTGTTTAATTTAAATAAATTCTTTCAGTTATTAATAAATCTTCAGTTAGTAATCCAAGAACAGAGATTTCCAAATTCTACAACCAGGACAGTATCTTGAAGTGGCAGGAGCTGTCAGATTGAATTCTAAGTATGAAACTCAAGTCTATCCCATAGTTACAAGCGTGGCAAAGGTGGGTGTCAGGGCTGTGCCCCTGTGCCCCCCATGTGCACTGAATTCCCTGGGTGCTCCAGGAACATCCCAGCTTGTCATCAGCACAGATGAGATAGTAAAGCTGGTTTGAGACAACAGATTGCCTTGAAAGCAGGTCTGAACTCCTCAACACATCCATAATTAGGTAATTGACATACAGAACTTCTCTAGATGGGAATTTTTGACAGTTCTACATATTCCCCCAGGTAGCTCCTGCTGTAGCTCATCTCCTCTGTATATCTAAATGTGTATGTGATGATTAACATCATGGGTGGACTGTCCCTGGCATTCTCCCGTGATTCTGCTGCTTTGGCGGCTGCGAAAGGGATCAAGTTGTACATAGATATGACATTTGCAAGTAGTCAGTACAAACTGTTCCTGCAGATGCAAAAAAATACTCATGTAGGACAGTGTTTGGTACACAGTTAAGGTATTTAAACCAATTTGGTATTTAGTTGTCACAGACAAAACACTCCAGAACTGGGAAATTTCACTTAATTTATTGCCAGGCCACACAAGCTTCTGATCCCTGATTTGGATATCAAGAGAAAAAGGAACACAAACAGCTAGACACTTAACATGAAACTCCATCCTCCCTCCTTCTCAACTTCCTTTATTTTTATTGCAGTCACAATTGTTCCATCAAAACTCGCTGGCAATGGGATGGGTGGTGTGAGAAAGTGGAAGCAGACCATGTGATGGCTTTTTGCTGCCCATGTAGCTGTTTCTACTGTGCTGCTCTTCCTGACACTCTGAGCAATGGTTTCCACCACACTGCACACCATGTTGCACACGTCATTGCTCTCCTCCCCTGTGTCTCTGCTCTGGCACAGCTCACTCATGGGTGTGTTTTTTCACCACATGGTTTCCACTGTGCACAGGGCAGGCTGGAATCATTTCTGGCAGACAGCAAGGCATGGGCTCATCCCAGAGAGGCCAATACTGCAAACCGGTGACACATGAAGCCTGGTGACACCTGCCCGTGCAGCAATACAGTGACAAGGATGGATGGTCATGCAGGACAGTGGCACAGCTTGCAGCCAAGAATTTGTACAGCCACTTCAGTGGGGACTCCTGTTGGCACAGCACAGCAAGATTTACTTTAAACAAACATTCTCTCATTGAGTATCTCTGCAACATTGGCCTGCATGAGAAAAGGTTACTTAAATACTACTATAGCACTTGATCTGAAAGATGCACAGCTCAGCAGCTCAATATATCCCCAAAAGCATGGACATGAGGGTCAACTGCCTATCAGCTGCAGGCTCACTCCAGTTAGAAACTATAGTAACCATCTTAGAAGCAGAGCCAGATATTATCAGAGATTAGTTTCTTGTTTATGCTGACAAATGAAGGGGATCTGAAAAGAGGCTGTGTGTCTGTCCATCTCTCAGAGAGCATTGCAAGGGAGGAAACCTGCCAGCCTGATGCCTGTTGAGGAGCACTCTTACTTTAGGATGAGTTTCAGTCCTGCTGGTGCTATGCTCGTGTGTGTGTGTGTAACAGGGAATCTGCCCAAATTGCAGAATGGATATCAAAGCCCACAGTCACACTGATGTAGCTACCACCCTCTTTACACAGAAATCTGGGACCACCGAAGCTTACATAAAGTGTCTCAAGCAACTCCTCTGTGTAGTTATACTCTGAGCTGGGAAAACAGTCTCCTTGTATCATGTAAGGGCTGTCGAGGTCTGCTCCAGCTGTGTCCATTTGGGAAAAGGATTAAGAGAAGTTTAACTGAGTGGGCAGACTGCAAAGCTGGGACATTTGAGTGGATTCCATCCTTCTTCCTTCTGCTGGCTGACTTGGGAGTTCTCACCCCTGATTGTTTTTCACACCAATGCTGCTGTATATGAAGGTACAATGATTGCTATAATTAAATCACTTCATTGATCTAAATAATTTCTGGCAGCTTTTTTGTACTTATGTAAATTTACAAAGAATTATGTCAACTCTGGTGGCAGTTATAAAGCCCTCAAATACCCTCAGATATTGCTGTCCAGAATAAGTGCACTGTGAAATCTAAACATTTTTTTCAGAATATGCTTTTAAATGAAGAAAACCATGGAAGCTTCTCAGAGAATGCTGTTTGCAGTAGCCAAGCAGTTAGTTTTAATGCTGATCCCTAATCCTACTTTGAGTAAATCAAAATGGAAATAAAATTGTACTATTACACAATTGCTAAGGAAGTTAGTTCTGCTGTCAGCAGATGTGATGGCCAAAGATCCCTTTAATCACACACACACAGGATGTCTGAGTGTTACAACTCTGGATAAAAGGATAAATATCAATGTGAAAGTGAAAGATTGGCAAACATTTCACGTAAAACCTAAGTTATGTAGTGTGCAGAGTGTTTGAGTCATAGATACATTCTACTGTAATATTAGATGCTGCAGACTGTGAAAACGTCATCATTAGCACAAGTTGTGCCCCCTTATCAGGCAGAAATAAAGTACAGAGGTCAGTTATCCTGCCACATACTGCACTCAATTTTACTGTTATGGCAATAGTAACACCACTGAATTCCTATATGTAATTTATTTCAGGTACAGATAGGTGTATCAATATATATTTATTTTTAAAAATCTACATTTAAAAATATATTTTACATGTATATAGTATATGGATTACACTACTCCAGATAGATATAAACTTCTACAATCACACCACAAAGATTTTTTAGAGGAATCACAGATTACTGATGTTTACCCTAGGGTAATTACTGTTATATCATGTGTACCTTTTGTCTGTCAGATAAATTGAGGTACAGTCTGCCAAATGACGAATGTGTGTTTTCTCAAACTCCTTTAAACATGATCAACTTTTAAGTGTCCCTCTCAGACACCAGATGAAAGCAGCATTCAGACATTTAACAACTAAGTTTTGCTGCATAACTTGTCCCAAGGCCAGGTTAATGGAGATTCCTTGAGGACCTAAGAAGCTGATCTCTGACAACACATTCTTGGCTGGCAGGTGTTTTGGCACATAATAAATACCTGGAATATATCCAACTATTTTGGGAGTAGTTGTATAAAATTTAATCTGATTCAGAATTCCTGTGCAAATGTTGATAGATAAAAAGGCACAAGATAATTTTAAATACAGACTCTCTTCTTCATTTCCTGTACACTCCCTTTCTTTTCTTATTTTCCTTAAACCCTCTTTTGGCTTTAAAGTCCCCAATCACATTTTCATTGCATATCATTATTTATGTAAAACCTGGAAACTGAAGGGTTGTTTAATTTCAGTGTGTACCTACAGACTAGGCTGAAGTCCATGTGAGTTACTGTATTCCACCGGAAAGCCTTGGAAGCAGCAAAGAGCAATATGTTAGTGCAACTTGTGAAGGGCTGCAGCTGTCTGTTTAATTAGTCTGAAACTGCATTTTTCCAGACTGAGTTAAGAAGCTGTGAGCTGTGGACTGCTAGCTGACAAGGCTGTCACACCACAGCTTCAAGGGATCTGAACCTCTGCATTCACAGAAGAAACAAAGCATTTTCATGGCTGCATGCAAGAAATAGTCTGCTATAAAAGAGCCCCTAACACTAGTGCAGATGGAGCCCTTATCTCCATCATCCCCCACAAATCTTTAAGAGATTGAGTGTCCAACCCTATGTAAATACTTCTCTGTTTACTACCTAAGGAGTACGAGGAGTCCAGATTTATTGTACTCCTGTTACAAGGCAGGTGCTGAAAAAGGTCTGGTGCAGATTTTACTTATCATCTCCTGAGGCGTAGGTTCAGGATGATCAAGGAGCTGCTGCACATGGTCCATTTAGAGAGGCTGAGATTCTAGACCCTGGAGAAGGGTCGAAATGATCCATGGCAGAAGAGCAAAACATAATGAGCACAAATTGAAATTAAAAAAGGTGTACCAGTCTGGACACTGTTAAAAGTTTCTTCACCATGAAGAAATTCCCAACAATCCAGCATTAGAACAGATTGTCCAGAGAAGTTGTGGAGCCTCCATCCTCTGAGGATTTCAAGACCCAATTGGATACAAGCCTGAGGGACACAATCTGATACCACAGATAATTCTGAAACCTCCTGAGGTCCTGTCTAACCCGAATTATTCTATAATTATAAAAATTTTGTGGAGTTCTCATTGCAGTTGCAGTTTGTCTCTGTGTCCCATTCCTACTGGGCCTGGGACACAGCATGGATTCTGTGTGTAGGTAGGGACAGAAAGAGTAAGTTCTAATGGCTTTTAGTGGAAGTTATCTGCAGCATACACTGTTCTCATGCTGACTTACAATTGTCTGTGCATGCTGTAACTCATTCATGTGAAGAATTAAGAGGCTCCTGTCTTGCTTTGTTTTACCTATTTCTTCCAGCCTTTCTCCCAGCATACCATTAGAAAAGTTCTGCTGATGACTGCTTGGACTCTTGAGAATGTCAGTGTGGCCTGGCAAGGTTAGTGGAATTCAGAGAAGGGACACTATATCCCAGAAAGTTCTAGAAAAGGAAAAAGAGGAGCATACAGAAGACAGTGCTGTACTGTTTTTTCCCAGGACAGAGAATAAATGCAGTGGCAGTAACAGACAGTAACAACATGATGCCAAGCACACCAGTGGCAGGAAATGAAAGAGGATGTGTTCAGGGCAAGCTTTTCCCTGCAGAACTGCCATCACCATGTACACAATCAGCACAATTATTGCAGCGTGGTCTTAACCAGAATAACGGATGTGATGTAGCTGGTTTCTGTGCAGGAGTCTTCTCCAGCTGATGTCAAACAAGGGAAACACCTCTTTAATAAATCCAGCACACTCCACTGCCTGTAATTGGTCTACAGCAGGAACAGTGGCTGGACAGTTTTGGAAAATGCTTACATTCACAGTGTGTTGCAGTCATGCCCTTTCTCTTAGGGTCGAAGCAACTATATAAGACAAAATAGTCACCAATGTTAGGCTCCTGAGTAGCCAAGGACCGTGGCATGAGGAATGAGGATGGTGGTGACAGGAAGAAATGTTTCCTGATTCCATTGGGTGGACTTCACCTAGAGCACTGTTCCTGACCTTGGATGGGAAGACCAAGCCCGAGTCCAAGGTTCCCTCTACCATGACAAGCCTTACATGAAGGCCAGACTACCTGTGGCACCATGAAGAACTCGTGATCAAAGCTTTTATCTAGATTGTTTTAAGTGAAATCATTTTTGACAAGTCCTTAGCCATAGATGTAGTATCCTAAATCTTGAACAAACATGCTGCTAACAAGCATCCCCTTCGAGCACTACTGCACTCCTGGAAGCAAAACCTGATTCTCCTCTTCCAGCACAGCCTCACACAAACCATGTCAATTCTAAATCCCACATCTTTCTTCTGTAGGAGGATGAAGTCTGGGACATCTGTCTTTGAGAATAAGGAAGAACAAAAAGTAATCCCTTAAACTGGATAAAGAACAGGAATAAGGATAGCAAAAAGAATGTCAAAAAAACCCTGAAAGAATCACAGAAAATAGAAGCAAAATGCAGTGCCCATGGCAATGGACCCTGGCAGCAAATTGCTGAGTGGGGGCCTTGTCTGAGCTATGACACAGGTCAGGGAGAAACACAAAGTGGAGTGATCACAGAATGAGGTACACACAGCAACAAAGGCTCCACAAAAAATGGGAACTCTTCCAGATGACTACATGGACTTGAAGATTCAAGGGCTAAATAAAATTAAAGGCTATAAGCTGTTCTGAATTCAGAGCCTTGGACAAAGCTGTTGACAAAAAACCCAGAGTACATTTAAATGGTTACAATTTTTATGCCTTGATTTCCCAATTTATCAAATGAAAATAATGTTACCTACTCAATATATTTTATATGCTTCATTCCTTCAATGTTCAAAGCGCTCTGTGATCTTAGGAGGGTAGGCAGATATAGAAGGGCAAAACATATTCTTTTTGATTACCATCTTATTGATCAAAATTTCTCATATACTTGGAAATTCTGCCTGAATTGAAGTGACTTTTCAAAGCCATACGGCAGTGTTTGACTATATGTGGAAAATAATCTGAAGACCTTTGTTCCAATTAAGATGAAGAGATGGGAAATTTATTCAGAATGCTGGATTAATATTCTTTAAAAAAACAAAACAACAGAAAACCAAACCAACAAAACTGTAAGGCTTTGTAAGATAGTAAAAACACAATAAAAAACCTTACAGAGTAGAAATTTCTTCTCATCTCAAATCTCTTTGGACTTCTGATCTGGCTACAACAGGAGATACTAAAATGTAAAATCTCAGTTCTAGGAAAAATAATCTATTTAAAAAATCTGTGTAAAATACATAAAAAGGCATGTACCAAGCAGTCTATGTAATTAAGCTTCATTAAAGAAAAGTATGTTTTCAAAACCTAACTACATTGATAGCTTTAGCAAAATCTTCAAATAATTTTGTGATGTCCCACCCTTAAGAGGAAGGGAGCACCCAAGATCCATAAATGCTCATGGCTGACAGGAACAACAGAAGTCTGCAAAAACTCACAAAGTTTTATTAGTAAATTACACATTTTCCATGGAAATTGCTCTGTTAGTCCCTGTCCTCTTACATAAGTACACAGCAGTGGGTTTTGTATAAAGGCATAAGATGAAAGGGAAGAGAAAAAGAAAGAGTTGAATCAAAAAGGAGGAGAGAGAAAGAAAATAAAGAAAGGAAGAAAGAGATCACTAGTACTGGCTCCAGTGTTGATGCAGCTGATGGGGTGTCCAGGGTCCTGGGAGAACTCTCTGGGCTTGGGGGAGGTACCTTTTATAGATAATTTTCCCCACCCTGAAGACAGATTCTTTCTTTCTATGCAAATTAGTTGTTGTGTACAGCCCATTCTTTCAGACCTTTCTGGAAATGGGTCAGAGGATTTGGGGGTCTTGGGTGGTCTTCTTCCCCCCACACCAATCCATACCCTCTTCTTGATGTTATTCCTGTGCTTGCCCTGGACTGTGTTGTGCTTATCTGCAGGAACCAGAACAAGGACATTTGTCCCTCAAAAGTGCTGCACTACCTTCTCATGGCCCCTTTCTCCAGCCACATCCTGTTCTTTCTCACAGCATGTTATTATTACCAACAAGTCTTGGTAATTTACCTGCAATCCTTGGTTGGCACCACAGCCATCCAGCTGTCAGTGTTTGAGACATCCATTTAGTCCCTTATCTTCTGGCCTTCTACAGATTTGTACATGACAATATAGTGATGTGCACATTTTTCATTTTGTAACACAAGACCTTCTGATAATGACATAAATAATGAGGGATTGATTCTGGTAAAGTAAAAATATAGTCAATTGAATAACAGAATATACTTTTCATCTTGTCCACTGGCTAGTCCATAGAAGATAAGATTATACTGCTCCTCCTGATAGTGTTTTTAATACTGAGAGACCCAGTCCTGGTGAGCTTAATCAGATTGATATTGATTTGATATTCAGTCACAATAATATAACATGCAGCAGTTTTATTCATAATTTGAACATCTGATTTTATCCAATGTTTTAAAAGAATTTTATTAATGGTACAGATCTTTATTGATCTTTGAAGGATTTAATTCTTATGATTTAACTAACCTGACATGGATCAGGAAAAAAAAGGCATTTTGAAGTTGTGCTAATGAAGTCTCTTGCTTCTGCTGGATCAGAGTTCACCCCTGGTTATCCATTTTACTTAAACCAGAAGAGAAGAAAATTTCAGTTTAAATTTGCCTGTTTCTGTAATCATTACACTTATTTTACATTGCAGTGACCACCATGGATTTCGGTGTTTATGTCCATTTTATATCAACATAACAGAATGAAACAAGGCCCACATAATTTGACTCTTCTTAACCTTCCCTATTCACACAGCTCAGTTGCAAATAATCACTATGTATGAAGTGGGTAAAAGCTTATACTCCAGCATAAAAATTAGGGCATCTTTACTTACATCATTGCCACTGACTGCCAGGCAGTCATGCAGACTGGAGCAGTAGAAGATTAAAGCACTTCAGTTCTGCTGCTTCTGCAATAACTGATAGATGTTGCTCAGAAAATGCTAAACACATCCAGGTTTTCCCTAGGCACTCATAATTAAGCATATTAAATCTAAGCAGGAATTCACTGCGTTTTTATAAATAACTAAGGTGAAGACCAGAAATTTCACAGAAGTCTTCAATACATTAATAAATCACAGCAGTATTTGCAGAAATATTAACAAGGGTATTAGTACATCTTGCCTCCTTATGACAAATTTACAGACTCAAAAAGTTCACAGGAACATCTATGCAGAGGGGGTTCAGCATGTGTTGCTTGTCCAGACTTGTCCCACCATCACCAGCTCACCTTCTGAATCAGAAGTGTTCTGAATTACTTTCACCTGAAGTCAACAATCAAAGGAAACAGCGACTGCAGGAATTGTTTAAAGATATTTACATGGCTTGCAGTGCCCTTCAAGGAGGACACCTGCAGCTGCAATCTACATTTGCTCCTCTGATGGATCTTTCAATCAGCTCACTTGGAGGGTCATCAGTAAGGGTCATGAAGAGATTATCTCTGTGCACAGAGTAAAGGTGGAACAAGGGATTCATGTACCACACTCCAGACACCTTGCTTCACTGTTGGCATAACATTCAGGATCTTCCATAATCTCTGGTTTGATGGCAGGAACCACTGTTCCCTGGCTTCTCAACAGGCTGCATTATCTGAGCAAAAATGCTGCATCATCTTAGCAAGTGTTTGGGCAATTTTCTAACTTAACCAGTAAGAAAGAGTGAGTAGTTAGAAACAACAAATCTCATGAATACATATAGACTTTAAAGAGTTTCTTATGAGAAAGAGAAGCTAAAATAAAACCTTATCTTGTTCGTTTCCAACTCTTTTTTTTTAGGCTAGAGCATGCTCAGACTCCCAGACAACCCCAAAGGTATGCATGACCCAGCTTTATTTGATGCTCTGACACAGAGTGAGGAGCCCTAAAACCCTGCAACCATTGTCTCCAAAGATTCCAGATTCACCAGATTGGTCAGGCATGATTTGCCCTTAGTGAAACCACACTGGCTGTCTCAGACCACCTCCTTGTCTTGTATGTGCCTGAACATTGCTTACATGCTTCCATGAGGATCTGTTCCAGAATTTTCCCAAGCACAAAGATGAGGCTCACCAGCCTGTAGCTCCCTGGGTCTTGTTTTCTTCCCCTTTTAAAAACCAAGAGCAATGTTCCCCTTTTTCCAGTCACCAGGGAGTTTGTCTGACCACCATAGCCTTTCAAGCACACTTCGTTCGCCTCATTCTTCACCAGCAAGGTCTCCTGGGCTGTTGTGCCTAGAGAGGGAGCAAAGGAGAGGTCTTCTCCTTGAAAAAGGATTGAGGCAAGTGCTTCCTAACAAATCTAGACTGTTCCAGTATGATCAGATCACACATGCCCTATGTACCTGAAGAAGGGTTTAGGGAGCCCCTAATAGCAGCCTTCCAGTGCCTGAAGAAGGTTGCAGCTGACTATAAGGGTGGGGAGAAATGACTAGGAGGATAATTAAGCACAGGACCAAATTCTCTAGAGACACTGGAGAACCTATGTTTTTGGAAATTTTCAAGACCTGACACAACAAAGTCCTGAGCAATACTGTCTGAAATCATTGACCTGCTTTGAGCAGCGGGCTAGAGCTCAAGCTAGAGCTCTTTCAAGGGTTGTTCCAACCTGGACAGCTCTATGAATTATCACATGGCTTAAGTGAGATCCAACAGGAATTGACTGAAAAATAAATCAGCTCAGGATTTTCCTAGACTTCAGCTAACCTTTTTCCCTTCCTGGTGCATCTCCTCTCTTACCAGCTCAAAACAAGTTTTTAGAGACTACCATCCTATCCAGGACTATCCTCTAATTCCCAGGTCTGAATCTGGAGCCATACCACCTCCTGACACTCTCAGAGTGATGGGGATATATGGAACTTCATAGCTGTCCTCCTTGCCCTAACTGTGCCTTGCACACCATATTAAATAACCCCAGCTCTTGCAAAGCTGATATGATAGAAGAGATGTTGAACAGGGTAACACAGCCAGAACACCACTGTACCGTGGTGTGACTCAACACATAAATTAGGACACAATTCCTCTGTGGATTTCCTGATCTAATGGAACCCCATAAAACCTGCCTGTAGCCATGACTCATAGGAAGGGCACAGAAGATGACTCCAGCACCATTTGCATAAACAAGGATGTCTGACTATTTCCTCTACATAGACATTCCCACTGTTGTCTTCTGGAAATTTTCAGTCTTTATTTCACTCCCACTCTTCTCCGTTGCTCCATGCTAGTTAGTTGACCCCCACTGTCCTCTGAATATTTCCCTTTGTGAGGAAAAATTTTGGCTCTTTAGTATTTCAGGATCAAATAGAACACCGTTGCTTCAACTACACCCTTGGACATTTTCCCCTCAAATTTCCAGTGCTGCATTTCCATTCTCTCTGTAAAGAGGACCTTTGGGATTAGCAAATATTGCGCAATATTTATCAGTTAGTTGTTATTTAAATCTCAAAAGTCTTCTAAATTTAAATCTTTTAACTGGAATAAAATAGCAGATCTTTGTGACAATATAGGTTAGGTGACTGGGTAATACATAAACACTAATAAAGGGACACAGAAATAAATCCTCTTAACAGGAATATGCATTAATTTTCACTACTATGATCAGTTTATAAAGCGAGAAAACATTACTATGTAAAACATTAGAGGAGGTACCTGTAGAGAAAAAAATAAATCAGACACCTGATTCCCCAGCGAGAAGAAAGAAACTCCTACCAGCAGCAGTAAAATAGATACATTAAACAGAAAGACAAAGTGAATGGCAAATGGAAACATAAGGAAAGCACTGGTTCAATATAGTAAAATTAACAAGGGCTGTGGAAAAAGTCATATTTTATCTGACACCAAGGATGTGACACAACCTATTCATCTCAGAGAGTTCACTGGCCCACAAATTTCCCCAAATATTTGTGGAATGATTATTAATTGCTACCTGATAAGATAAATGCTAGCTTTTATTTCCTTGAAGATTATCTCATATTTCTGTTTAAGAAGTAATACTGAGATATGACTATTGTTTAATCCCAATTTCAGTGCTGTTTTGATACAAAAATCATACCTCTAAAACTTAGCCATCTAAAATCTCACTTCTGTTTCCACTGTCTTTGAGATCTCAGGATCAAATTTACAGAGAGAGAAAATACAAAAGATACCTTGCTAATATCCATATAAAGGATATTGCTATAAATAATCCTTGCTAATAATCCAGAGAAAGGATATGCTATAAACAACTGTGAATTTCAGGGGTGTATTCCAATTACTTGGTTCATTTCTTGAGAGCACTGAGGAAGAAGTGAGACTACAGGCAGGAACTGAATTCAGAGAGCTTAGCAAATCAGCGGGGGAAAAGAGGAAATGCTGTGTGCAGGGGTCCATGCTGTACTTCATCATAACTTATCATATCGGCAAACTCTCCAAATGTCACCACAGTGAAAGGGCAAAGCCAGACCCTACAGGTATCTGTTAGGTGGGTGCAATCCAAATCAAACAGCTCAAACTGGGACCCCACATTGATTCCTGATGTAGCACAAGCTGTTACATATGCCTGCCTTCTCTCTCCCTAATAGGCACAGGCAGCTCTTCCTTCTACTCCTCAGCCTCATAATTTAAGATAATGTGGGATTTTTTTAAATTTATGCATCAATATGATCTGTATTGAAATTGAGGCATAAAGTTCTTCCTTGTCTCATCCTGCCACAGTAGGCTCCAATCTGCAGTTTCCATTTCATGTTTAATTACAAAGCACTAAATAAAGATTATGACAAATGTGAGTAAAGTAGAACTTAATAGAAAGAAGAAGACTTAAATCCAAATGTACCATTTATAGAAAACTCTGTATAGCATAGTGGGTGCCTATTTGTTTAGCCCAAGGACCCCTTGATGCCTCTCATTTGCTTCTGTGCATGCCCACGCCCCAACTGCTCCAGTGCCTGCCTCTCCTCAGCCCATTCCTTTGCTTACATCCAGAGCACATTTCTAGGCCATGCTCCTTGCACACTAATGGATTAAGCTGTTCACAAAATGCAGCTGCAATCTTTTCCCATGTGGCCAGCGGGAGCAGCAAATTGCCCACGTGTTTGAGCGGCAGCCCCAGAGCAAAGGGCAGTGCAGGGGCTCCCACCCTACGGCCCAGCCCTGGGGACTGAGGCTGCTGCCAGCCTTCTGGCTGTGCTCTGTGGGGAGCATCCAGGGTGGACTGGGTCTGCAAGAAGAAACCTACATCTCACCTACACTGTAAGGATTGCAGAGCAGTGCTCTAGGGGCGTGTCCACTGCTCCAGTGACTCTGCATTTCTCTGATGTAAGTCAGCCCACAGAGATCTTGGGAACCACAGGGACCTGCACAGTGCAAATATTGTGTAAGACCACTTTCAAAAAACCCAGCAACTTTTTTTCAGAGGTCATTTATGTTTGCGACATCAAAGACCTCCACTTCTGCAAGAGTTTACTTAAACACAACCTCATCATTTTTGCAATTACTCACCAAACCCACCAATTTTAATCCTGTTCAATTCAACAGACTGCTAACATCCTAAATCTAAGCACCCAAGGCAGTTTTTGCCTGTTACCAGCTTAAGCTAATATTCTAAAGACAAACCTTTTCCCTTCATTTTTACCTTAAGAAGCAACAAAATACAAACCTATAAATTTCCATGAGGATCTCCCTGTTTTTAAAGGTGTTCTCCTAGACAATTGTATTTCAACCTCTGCACAGAAGGAGCAAGAAGTGGCTCAGTCCAGCAGCAATTTGCATGCACCAGCTCTGAAGGAGCAGAAATGATTCTGCATCTGTGTGCTGGGATTCCTCACCTGCAGCTGGGATGACTTAGCAGAACAGCACCACATCCTTCTGCAGCATCACAGCCCCAGCCACGTTACAAACACCCTTGTTGACAGAAATGGTCTTGATTTGTCTCTCAGTCAAACCGTAATCTGTGATGCACTGTTATGAGAATGGGCAATGCTTGGAGCTGTGTCCAAACCAGATCAATTTATATTCACTCTCCTCAGGAACAACAGGAGCAAGGTATTTCCCTGATAAACCTCACAGTTCCCTTTCAGAAAGGATGCTGGGGAAAAAAAATCACATTTCTTTGAACTTACAGTGCAACAAATTTTATAACCTTGTGATATTTTTTGGTCAGAACACTGTCTGTATAGTAGAGCTTGCCCGCCATACAATTCTTTCAGTGAGCATAAATAAATTGTTCAGTTTCTTTTTCTCCTTCTCTTTAAAGACACAGTACACAAGATCCTGAGTGTACTAAAGTCAGTAGCAGCTCACTGGAATACCACTGCATTTTACAGGGTCAGGCTGAACTAGAAAGTCTTTGAGCATACTAACACAAGCCCAGAGGAAAAAAAAACAGTTCAAGGCTGAAGTTCATGTGAGGACAGTGGCGATGTCATAAATCGTGAAACTGTAACTCCCCTTACTGATGGGTTGTAGCAAAATGCCCACTGTCTGTCCCTCTACTGCTTTTTACAAATGTCTTGATTTATCTTGTTTTGCTTCAGGTGCTCTCCTGCAAAGCCAGCATGAACATTACAGAAACTGGGCAACTGGTAAATATGTGTAATTTTCCATGCTGTCTACTCATTGAAAAAAATAATTAAAAAAAACCCAAACCAAAAAAAAAACCACCAAAAAACAAACTTCTGGGTAATTGGTGTTTCTAGGGAGTTCTGTGTTTTCTGTTGGTTTGGGTTTTTTTCCCTTCACAGAAGGCACAAATCAAATGAAGGAAATAGAACCTTGCTGGAATGAAAATGGAGACCTGAATCATTACAAAGTCATCTTCTGTATTTCTAAACTGGACAGGCATTTGATCCTCAGACATAACTGTGGCAGCTTGGTTGAACTTTACATATGCTGCAAAAGTGTTGTCAACCTTGTATTTTCACCTGGACACACAACTGTGTATCTGTCTCTCTGTCTGAATAAACACTGTGTATTGTGAAATACAAAACAAAAGTCAATCAGTTTAGCTCCAGGTCTCTGATCCCTCCAACACACAATGCTCAGTTATGCCCTGCAGACACTGTGGTTGCTGTTGTAACTGTGTTAGTGCAGGGGCTCTGGTTGGAATCAGCTCACACATCAGGTGATAAACAAACACATAACTAGAAATGGTCTCAGCTCCAGAGGACTCAGAATGTACTCCAGAGCAGTAAACACTGATTAAATTATAAACGTAACTCTAGATAAACAGCAGTAAAATCTTCACACTATGACAGAACATCACAAATTCTGCATTGGCCAAACACAGCTGAAGAAACAATTTAGAAGTATATCTGAATCCTGAAATAAATGTATTGGAAATATTTCATTCTTTTTCCTATAAAATCCAGAGGCATTCATTATGATGAACTTTATTTGGCCAAGCTGATACTCATCACTGTAATGAAGTGGAGGATAGTTGGCTTGGGAGGCAGAGAAAATACTTTGTGTTGATTTGATTCAAAAGGAAAAGAAACTCAGCTGTTTGGATGTTTGGGAATCTCGGTGTGTGGACAAAGTACAGGTGATTGACTCTAATATTCCTGTAAGCTCCCCTCCTGCACTGCATCCCACACACCCATCATTTGACCAGCTGCAGAGGCTTATTTTAGTTGCACATTAATTGTGCCAGGGATACCCTCACTTTAGCTCAGAGGTTACTATTACAAAGTTTATTGGCTCAGGTACAGTGCTGCACAAACAACATTACACAGTGTTTGGTGTCAGTTCAGGAAGAGGTTTTGCCATTTTTACATGACCTGGGACATAAAGAAACAGCTTTACTAACTCAAGCCAACTCCATACAACTGAACCACAGCACAAAACCAAGAAAACTCAGAAATGCAAGACTTGCACCTTTAACTTTATAAAGTCGCATTAGATTCAGCAAGCTCCTGCTCAGGAGGGTGTTTCTTGATCCAAGCTGATGCTAGACAGATGCACTCAACTACTCATGAGCAACATTTACTTGTCACACAGCTCATGAGAAGACCCTAGTATGGAAAAAAGAGACAGCAGGTCCACCTGAGTGGCTCTTGGGAGAGGGCACCTCAGGCCATAGCCAAAACTGGTAAACTGTGCTGGATCCACAACGCCAACTCAGAACCAGTAAGGCATATTTGTAACATAATTTTCAGGGTGTCCTGTATCATTTCACCCACCTGTGTGACAACAATTTCAGGCTGTCTCAGCTTTACAATACTCTCAGTAATGAAGTGACTGAACTTCTGTTACTCTTTGAAGAACATGCAAACACCTCAGTAGTGGTTATGCAATGCATACCAAGAAATAACAATTTATGTGGTGTGATACAAAGTTCATAATCTGAAATTCACCTCTTCCAAAAGTCAAGGCAAAAAAGTTTCACAGCATGTCTGGAAGGCTACCAATCCAAGTGCCAGTAGAAACATAGGCTTTGGCTTCCAAAGATAATACCTAGCGGCCAGATGCAATTCTTAAAAACGTATAAAGAAAAGCTGACTTGCTGCGAGTCACACCCAGAAGCACAAAACCTGACAAACATGTGAAGGCCAGAATTATTTATTCACTTCTATGGAAAATAATCTACTTCTCTGTGATTCCTTGTGATTGGGATACTATTTACAGGACTATTGATGAATATGGTTTAGCAGTAAGAATTAAATTCTCAAGTACATTAAAATCTGCTTGGATGATTTTAACCAATTATGCACTGATTTATTCTGGAGTCCCAGCCAGGTATCCAAGGTGAACGAACACTACCAGAACACAACTGAGATGTCACAGAATGGTGTAGGATGGGAAGCTTTAGGAAGGATAAAAGGAGTTCAGCCTTGGGGCAAGAAAGAGTCTACAGATTCCACTCTGTTTTCCTTACAGCTTCACAACAAAGAACTGTATGCAGCACGGTGGCAAGGGACAGATACCTGATAAACTCCAGCTGCACCAGCCTGGGTATCAGGCACCAATGGACCTGTTGCAAAAATTTTAAGCTTAAACACCACCACAAGTACTTAAAGCACAAAGAAGCACATTTAAAATTCTGTCTTTTTGCCAGCAGATCTGAAAAGAAAAACAACGGTATTAAGAAACAATGTTGACATTCAATCTGTCAATATACCTTGGAATTATCACCCAGATAAAGGGAGATTTGTTCAGGCTCAGAAGTAACAACCAAAACAACCAGAAACACTAGAGAGGAAAATTCATGCTCCGTACATAATCCTGATGTGTGCAGAAATTCCAGTCACAGTGATCATTCAAGCAGTGGTGACAGGACTCTCAAAGACAGATGAAATAAACAGCAAGTTTTGCAGTAGTGATTGAAGAAAGGATATAGCGTGTCCTAGGGTGACTTTATGATGCTTGTATCCCCAGCTGTCTGTTCTGTTTATGCTGGATAGTAAGTTCTGCACCTTTAAGACTGGTTCCAAAAGTGAAGGGGGAGAGAAGAAGCACAGAGCTTGTTTGCAGAAACTGCACTTGCTCCCCTGCACTGCTTCTCAAGAACTATGCTGTCTGCAGCACGGACAGCAGGAGGGAGCTCTCCTTGGCTTTTAGTTAGTTTTTTTTAGCTGGCTGAGGCAGAGAAGTTCCCCAAACTGTGGTTTTTCTTTTTCTTGGAACTGATCAGCCTGCTCTGGACTGAAAACCCAGAAAAACACCAGGAGCTCACACCTGTGGCCCACCAAGGCCTAGGACTGCTGTATTCCAGCACCAGAGGGACTGATAAGGGACTGAGCCAGCCAAGCTACACCCCACAACAAGGGCTTTCTGAAATTGCCATCTCTTCAGAATACTGAGAGGTTTAACTGTTTAATATTAGTAATTTCTTATGCTTGTGAATACTTTGCTTGTTAAATAAACTGATTTTTTTCACTTTTCTCCAAGGAAATCTTTTACCGAACCAGTTGGGGAAGGGCCACTTGAATCTGCTTTCTAGAGGGAACCCTTTGGAAGTTTCCTCCCAAATTTGCCCCAAACCAGGATATAGTGTAATATCCATTTTAATTTGACTGTCCTTGCATACGTCCTAAGACATCAGCCTGAGGACATGTTTATAAGGATAGTTTTCCTCCAGATACAGCAGCAGACCACATTATGGCCTTTATATACATAAAATACTGTCTGCACAATTCTGCTACACAGAGTATTATTTATTATCAGAAATCCCCAAGGAACAAAATATGTCCTTGGATTAATATGAACTTATTAACGCTATCATTAGAGCTTTGTTTATTAAAAATATCTAAACAAGTACCTCTAAAAATCTCTCACATGCCAAAAGAAAATGTTGGAAAATAACAGTTGAAGAACCCCAACTCTCTCTGTAGGCAAACAGTATCACAAACAATTTAGCTGAGCTCACATTTAAATGGAAGAACATTATTTCTTGGTGTGGTTCCTTCTGGAGGGAGAAGATAAGCCCCATATACATTACAAATCCTGATTTCAACAAGCCAGTTGAACAGTCCAAAGTCAGTTCTACAGATGCAGCACAGAAATCAAGTATTTGAGTTTCCCAGGATTATTTCTCTTTCAACATTGTAACCGTATTCCCACCATTACTGCTGCAAGAGTTGTATTTAATTTTTTCCAAACTTAAAATATGTTCTCCTCACCAGCCAATAGTGATTTAACATAGTTCTGTTTAGCATAGTACCATTTTCTATTAATATTCTGAAATGCCCTAACTTTACAATGTTTCATTATAGATATAACTTAAGATATGTTCATATGAGCTAAATTAAACCATTATTCAAGCTCTGGCACTATGTAAGATACCAGAAGAGCCAGCAGGAGGGGGAACAAGATGCTGACAAAAATTCTGTCTGAGCAAATCATCATTAATAATTCTATTGAAGTCTTGAAGATAAATCAGCAGAATTCTGTAGTGAGAAATGTCATTTTAAAAAAACCAAAAAACCAAAAAAAAACCCTAAAGTATTTTTCTGACTTTTCCAATTTCTTGCTAAGGTTTAGATAAAAGACTGATCTGATAAAATAACTTTTTCAATAATCAGCTTTATATTAAAGCAGAAATTTTAAAAAATTAAGCTTTGCCCCTTGCAGCAGAAAAATTTCACCATGAAAAAGATAAGGACAGATAACATAGATAAAGGATGTGTTAAGGGGCAAAATCCTGATGTGACACCACAGAAGAAAGTTTTGTGACAAAACATGGGAGATTTGCATATAATTTCAAATAATCCCATGACTGTGTTGTCACATTGATGGGACACTCCACAAAAGGAATCCTCAGAAGAAACTAAGGAAGAGTTAACTCCAGTAAATTTCAGAAAAATAATTTTTTATTTAAGGGAAATGTAGAAAAAGTAGAGCAGCTTTCTCAACTACTGAGCAAGCACCTTTAGGTGAGTTTTGCCAGTGGAAGAGAGCAGACTGGGTTGTCTATGCAGCAACAAACAAAACAGAGATAAAAAGAGGAAGAGCTACAGAGAAACCTTAGAAAGAAAATGGAAATTTCAAATTTTTTTTCTCTGATGGGGAAGTTAAGGTACGAAGATAACTTTGTGTCCATGAGACTGAACAAAAGTAAGCAGAATATCTAAGACAAGAATTAGTTGCAAGTTCATGGTGGTTAATAGCAATAACAGCAATTACCACTGCTATTTGCAGATTTTTTTGAGAAACAGCACTCAAACAAGCTGACAGAAGGAAGCATACAGGATATTCCTGATATCTGGAGTCTCTTAATGTTTCCAACTTCTTCGCAGACCTTTTCCTGTTCTAGGGAAACCTTTTCCCTCCTGAGAAAATTAATGAAAGTAGTTTCCCAGAATCACAGAATGGATAGAGTTGGAAAGGACCACAGTGGGTACCTGGTCCAACCTCCCTGCTCCGGCAGGGTCAGTCTAGAGCACATGGCACAGGATTGTGACTGCATGCTTCCTGAATACCTCCAGCAAGGGAAACCTCACAGCCTCTCGGGGCAAAGTATATATATATTTTTTATGCATATAAAACTGGTGCTTTTCTGTCATGGAATGGCATAAACCAAGAGCATGCTGAGGTCAACAGGGACTCACAAGGTAATCAAATTAATGTGGCTCACGGGGACATTATGGATGCACCAGGATCTATACAGAATTATGTCAGAAATACCTAGATCTCATTCCTAACATTACTCTTTGCAATTTTTTTGGACATTCTTACTTCTATCAAATTCTGACTGGTGAAACCCAATGTTTCTGCATCATACTAATAAACAGTAGTTACACGATTTTTGGGTTTGTACATCATCAAACAACAACCTAAGTTTTAATTCACCAATGGTTTTAGAGAAAAGGCTAACTGAGCAACTTCCTTTTTTTTAATGCAGTAGAGTAGTACTGTTAATAGTTAGGGTTTTTCCATATGCCTGATTAGCAGAGGCGAGACAACCATCTTCCAGTTGCAGACCAGCCGTGGCTGTGACAGGAACTGTATTTGCAACTTGCTCCAAAAGAATGTTCTCTCATCTCAGAACAATTCATGGACTCACAGAATCCATTAGGCTGGAAAAGACCTTTGAGATATCAAGCCCAACCTCTGACCGAACATAATCACGTCAACCAGACCATGGCACTGAGTGCCACACCCAGTCTTTCCTCAAGATCTTCCAGGGACGGTGACTCCACCACCTCCCTGGGCAGCCCATTCCGATGTCTAACGACCCTTTCTGTGAAGAAATTCTTCCTGATGTCCAACCTGAACCTCCCCAGGTGCAGATTGAGCCTGGATACTCTTCTCCCATTCCCTGAGAGGAGAACCCGACCCTCACCTGGCTACAACCCCTGTCAGGTGCTGGTAGAGTGATGAAGTTACCCGAGCCTCCTCTTCCTCCTCTCTTCGAATACCAGATAAATACGATTCGAAAACCTCAAGTATTTACGCGAATTAGAATACCCGTTAAAATTATAATGACTGTAAAAGAGAGTTTTTGGAAAGCAGGTGTAACTTTATATGTAATCTCTGATCAACAACAACTTTAAAGAAAGCTCGGAAGAATTTTCTGTCAAAAAGTGTCATGTTCTTCCACTGAAGCAGCCGGTGCCGAACGTCGGCAGTGGAGGTGGACAGAGACCCGGGTGCTCTGGAAGGCCAGGAGGTGCTTTCCCATACGGGCATCAGTCCCAGTCCCTGGCAAGCGGGACCGTACGGCGCAGCGGCTTTCTCTGGAGCTCGGCCCGGGCGGGAGCAGGTGCGGACGGGGTGCGGATGTGAGTGCGGCCGGAGGTCCCCCCGCGGCGCCGGGCTGGTGCCGGTGCCGCCGCCGCCCCTTTCCCGGAGCCGCGGCTGCCGAGAACCGAAACCGGCCCCCGCGCACGCGCGCGCC
>VXBB01007106.1:486969-608168 GCA_013399915.1 Illadopsis cleaveri | reverse complement strand
CCAGGGCTGGCCAAGGCAGAGAGACACTGGCACTGCGACACCAGACCTTCTGACCACCAGTGTGGCAGATGGGTGTTTTTTTGCCATGTCATAGAAGCCCAGAAATGACAGCCAATACAATCAGCTGCTCTGATATTTTGTGGGCAGATATTCCTGATAAGTATGGAGCCCTGTCTGCGGGCTTGGGAGCAAAACAGATGGCCAGATGACTCAGCAGGGGTTGTAGGTCTTGTGCTTAGCCTCTCACACACCTATACAACATAGAATCAAAGAATAGTTTGGGTTGAAAGGGGCCTTCAAAGGCCACCTAGTCCAGGCCCTCTGCAATGAGCAGGGACATCTTCAACTAGATCAGTTTGTTCAGAGCCCTGTCCAACTTGATCTTCAGTGTATCCAGGGGTGGGTCATCCATCACCTCTCTGGGCAACCTACTCCAGTGTTTCACTACCTTCATCATAAAAAAAATTATTATATCTAGTCTGAATCTACCCTCATTTAGTTTTAAACCATCACTCCTTGTCCTGTTGCTACAGGCCCTGCTAAAAAGTGTGTCCACATCTTTTTTATAAGCCCCTCTTCTTACGAACCAGTGGTTCGTAAGTGTGGTACTTTTGAGATTGTGATTGTGCCTTTAAATATTGAGTAATATTTAAGGGTGTCTCAGCTTTGTAGATAAGACTAACAGCTTTGTGGAATGTTAAAATAAGTATCTTTAAAATTACAGCTGTAAGGTTTCCTCAGATGTAAATATTTTAATTGTCAGGGATGTGTATTTTCACTGTTTAAATAGATTTTAATGTGTGAAGAATATCATTGAATATTACACATGTGACTTGCAAAGTTAGCTCCTTATCTCCTTCAAGTACTTAAAGCAATTAAATCAATAAAATTATATTTCTGTCCAACATGAAATTTTCATGTAGGTTTGAATCCCTAGAAGTAACTATTGTCTGGACACTAGCTAGTTTGTCTTTTCAGGTTAAGATCTAATCTTAAGTCAGAAAAGATAGCTAAACCTGTAATGCAAGTTGAGAAACTTGAGTGGGTTTTTTTTAGGTTGAAACTGTCAGCAAGGTAGTCAGGAGGAGCTGTGTCCCCAGGTATGCTATATAAAGGATAAATCTGTTACATTTCAACTCTCAAGTTCTGGTTTGCAGCCAAAGCACTGTGTTTTGCGAGCATGCTTCAAAGCAGAGCTAGAATAGGAAATCCCTAAAAAAATGTACATAAACGCAATAAGAAAAGGTGATACCAACTCAGTGGGTGCATAGTGCGCCCTAAGCTAATTTGTGCCTGTAGCCATTTTGACAGAGAGGAGATGCCTTTGAACTGCCAAAGTTGAGTAGTTGAGTATATTTTCAAGATGTGAGCTAAAGATCACACAAATTTTCTCTACAATATAGGTGTTGGCTCCAGTAACTTGCCCATAGTTGGTAAGTTGTATAAACTTTTTAAAAGAAACCTGAGTATCCTATCTTGTTCAGATACAGTTTTCACTGTTTGGTTTGAACAGTTGTGGTGAGAGCAGCAGCATTGCCTTGGTTTGCTCTCGAGCTCAGCACGAGGAATTGAGATACTCATTTGGAGAATTGGTCCTGGGACATCTGCTGTGTACCCTTGCAGCTGCTGGACTCTGTGTTGAGCCTTTACTCTGAAATAACAAACTGAAAAGTTCAGTGCCAGTTGTAAAACAAAGTAAAATTCTTCATGAAGTTGCTGTACCTTATCTTGGTGGCACCAGTGGGAAGGAAGGAGTTCCCACTCTCCATGTCTTTATAGTGCATGAGCATTCTAAGGATTTGTTACAGGATCTTTTTCTTAAAATGCATTTAATACAATTTCTTGTAAAGGATATGTGTGTATATATATATATATGTAGGTGTGTGTTCACATATGCACTAGTTAGAAACGCATGTCAAATGGGGCCTATTTTTGTCTGCTCCATAGTAAAGAAGAGAAGATGGGTGTGTGTGTTTTCTTTTGTATGGGGATTTTGTTTTCCTTTAAATGTGATGATATGCAGAGTTTTCTGTGAGCTGGCAATGTGATGTACTTCTTGAAAGTTCTGCACAGAACTAGGAAAGGGCATGTTATAATTTGTGAAGTGAGACATTTATTAATAGCTAGAACTAAATCTAAAAGCCAGGTTTTGTCTTCGGGTCTGACATTGCTACTCTTAAGCATTCTGCTTTTGAGTGGCTGTGGAATTGTAGCAGAATAGGCTTGTGCTTCATTAAATGCCTGTGGTGCCATGCTTTGTTTGAAGTCAGGGCAGAAAATGTGCAATGACAAGCTTGGGTTTTATTTGATTGGCCTTGTAAACCTCACGCAAGCAAAGACAGTAGAATGATCTTTAAATTGACCTTTCTTGAATGTTTCCTTGCAGCATTGGAAACACAACCATAACAGTCTTGTGCTGGTATAGGAGAACCAAAAAATTCAGTTGAATAGTTCATTGTCCAAACTAGTGAAATACTAAATTTAAATGACATTTGAGAGGAGAAGGAAAACTGTCGTTTTAAAATCCTTTAATGTACAGTTCTAGGAATACAGGTAAGGCAACCTTCACATATTTTTCTTTGAGAATTTCAGAGATATATTTTAAAAATCAGGACAAGAAGGGAGAAGCAGTAAAACTATCCCTTTTCCAGTTCCTTGTGGTATCAGAAACAGAAATTTTTAAGGTTACTTGCAGTAACAGCAAGAAACATATAATGAGTTCATGCTCTAACCTGTAAATATGGGAGTTTGAAAAACATTCAGACATGAGTTTCACACCGTTTGAGTTTTTTTTCTGATCTACGATGTTGCTTTCTCAGCTTTCAGAAGAGCTTTTCCTTTATGGAATGTATAGACTTGTTCACAGACTTCTCATAATTTGAGAAAACTCTTGTTACCTTCACCTTTGGGGATGCCTTACCTTGATTTGTATATTTTGTAATTTAAACATTGATAGCACAAAGTTTCTGTCATATATTTTTGTTTAATATGGTATTAAGGATTTTGCATGGAGAATGCTTTTTACACATTAGGAGGTGAAATTTTGCAGGTTTAAGGTTTTAAGTGTTTAGGGTGTACTTGTTTCAAATGCTGGTATTACTCAAAGTAAATTTCTGGCTAGATTTACTATCAGGAACTGTGAAAAGCTGTAATAGCTGAATTCAGCATAACATTGTGTGCTTTATGACCAGTTTCCACGTAATACACACAGGCAGCAACTTCTCATGCTTCCTTTACATTGAATGTGAACTTCTTCATATTTGGAAAAGAAGTCCCTCTAGGGAACTCTGTAGGGAGGTGCAAACCTCAGGTAGATTTTAGCAGCATAACTGATAGTAACAGGTTTGTCAACTGGCTTTGCGGTAACCAGGCCTTGAGAGACCCACACTGCTCACAGGGAATGGGGCACTTGGGTAAAGACCATTGCCAATGCCTTCTTCAGTCTGGCTAGCTTTTATCTGAGCTATGAGATGGTAGCCTTCAAAACTTCAGTCAAATACAAGCAGGTATTTGGTTGTGGGATGGAATGTTGTGCTTCCTGTAGCTATTAGGCTTGGCCAAAGTGCGGTAGAGCAAAAACTGACCTGGCAAATTGGTGTTCAGTGCTGCTCCTAAAATCCTAGCCAGTGTCTTTCCCAATTAATCAAAGTGAAGTCATCAGGGGAGAGGAAGAAGGCTTGATAAAGAAGCAAAGAATAACAGAGGGAAGACAGTCTTTTGAACTGAAAATTGAAGGAGGTTAAAAACCTGGAAATTCCCTAAATACTTGTGTAGAATGTGAGTGGATAAATAATCACAGTCCAGAAGAGCTGGGAGTTACTTTTAAGCTTTAACATACAAATACTATTTCTCTTGTGCTTTGTAGTGATGTTTGAAGTTCTTACTGAATTTTTTTTTTTATGTAGGTTACACACTACAAGCAATATCCACCTAACACAAGCAAAGTATATTCCTACTTCGAATGTCGTGAAAAGAAGACTGAAAATTCCAAATTAAAGAAAGTGAAATATGGAGAAACGGTTTTTTATGGCTTGCAGTACATTCTGAATAAATATTTAAAAGGTAACTGTCTCAAATTCCAGTAAAACCTTTCCTCTAATGAAATAACTTTTCATTAAAGTTCATCAACCTCTAACTTTTTCTCAAGCTTGTAGTCTTATAGTTGAAACAATTCCATGTTATCCTGATACACTACAAGTAGTGACATGCGTATCTTATTTATGTGATTGTGAAAAAAGTTGTCCACCGTCATAAATCAGTATTGACTTCTTAATCCAGACACCTCTCTACTAAGTTTATTTGTGCCAATGGTGTATTAAAAATGAAAAGGTGTTCATGTCCCAGCTCCAGTGGGCAAAATTGAAATGAATGGAAAGAGACCAAAAGTGTGCATAGAGTCACAAGCAGATAGGAGATTTGATGGAAAATACATTTTACATTTTGAACATGAATCCAGTTCTGTATTTGCTGGTTTGTTTACTGTGTAAACAGTAATGGTTTTACATTTCCTTAAATTAAATTTTAATTTTCCTTAAATTTTGGATGGCCCTCACCTTAGATCATTGAGTATGGAAGCTACATGTGAAAGTGGGTTTTATACTGATAATTTTAAGAGTAACATCTGAAAATTCCTTGGTGCTGTTTAAGATCTTGTTTGCTTTTTGCCTTATGTACAAGTATCTCCTGTTCTGACCTGAGTGCATGTTGCCTTCTGCCAAGCCTTAAAGGAAAACTTCAGTCATACGTCTTATGTCTTTGTCTTGATCCAATAAACATCTCTGCCAGTTCCACCAAAGATTGAAATTCCATTATAATCAAAACACTTGATAATTTTGTTTCTTTTGTCTTTAGCAATCTGAGGGTTGTTCTCTAAGGCAGATGACTGGCCCTACAGCAGTAGCATGCTTATTCAAATAATGTGGTTAACCTGCTGGTTCCTATCACAAAGTGGTCAGTCAAAGGTTGGTTGCAAAGTGTCTCCATGGGCATTGCTTAACCCATGTGCTAGATATGTCCTTGCTGCATGTGCCAACTTGCACAATCAACACATTCCTCTGGCAAAAGAACTACTGTTAAACCTCTTGATTGGTTTTTGACTGTCATAAATGAGTAATAATCTGAACGTTTTTTCTGAGTCACCTGCAAACCACAAGTGTATTTTACCCTCATGGTTTTTTGAGCATTCTAATCTATATAATAAATGTAAGTAAAGTTTGATTTAAACATTTTGCATTTGACATTTTCTTCGTATCTTTGTCAAAAAGCAAAGTAACTTTGCTGTTCCTGAACCTTTTTGTTATTTATTTTATCAGTTGATGAATATTGCAAGTTTCTAAGCTTTAATCTGTTTCTGAAACTCCAGGTAAAGTGGTGACCAAAGAGAAAATCAAGGAAGCCAAAGAAGTATATAGGGAGCATTTTCAAGATGATGTCTTCAATGAAAAGGGATGGAACTATATTCTAGAGGTAAAATAAATTGCAAAAATAGTTGAAGATCATTGTGAAGGACTTCTGAATCAACTGTAGAATAAATATGACAGCCTCTCCTTTTAATCTTGATAGTAAAGACTGGATAAATTTAGCTTTTCATGTTTAGTGTACAGGGAGTAGCAGCTGTCAAAGAATAATCATATAATTGTATTTCCTTAGTGAAAAGTAATTTTCATCCTTTCAGATGCCAAATGCAGCTTTGCAGGTAATAAGGATTTATGGCTGCCATCAGCCAGCTCCTGTGAGTGGGGGCTTGTTGGCAGGTTTCCATCTGTGATACAGCATTCAGTGGTTGCCTGCATCATTTACATTTCTTTCTCTAACTAATCATTACAGTTTTTACTCTAATGCAGAAAGCATTACGACTTCTTAGGTGTATAAATAGTTCCAAAAAATACACGTTTTGTTCGGTTGTTTTGTAAATTTTTCAGAGATATCAATGTTGAACTTTATTATAAAATACAAGGCTTGAGCACTTCTGACACACAAGACCTTTCAAGTTAAGTCTTTTCACAATTATCCTTGTCCCCTTTTGTTTAAAAAAGTGTTAGACTTCAAGTAATTGCAAACATCTCTTCTCTGTAATAGCAGCAGATTCAGACTAGTAGCATTCATCAGAGCTGTACTAATCTCTGCTTATTAATTAAATGCTGAGTTTCATTGTGGGTTCTGGTGAATGAATATTTTTGGCATTTGAAAGCCCTTTTTTAGTCCTTTGCATTTATATTTCCCTGGATACCCTAATTGTATGTATTTTTATGGTCACATCTGTTTATTAATATATCTGGATGTCGTTCTACCACTGGGGTGGACCATAGGTGTGCAAGGGAAGAGTAAATTTCAACTAAATGTTGCAAATGGCAGCAAGATAAATAAGCCTGCAGTTTTCTAAGAGTTATGGAGAAGTTAGTAGAGGGCTTGCATTCAGTTCAGATAACTACAAATGTGAATTCAATCCATATTTGTGTTTAAGCTACATTATACATTGTGAACTGCCTTCATCTGTGTTAAAGCTTGATCCCTCTTTGGATAAACGGAATGAATACACTTTCAATGTTGCATGTCTGCCCTCACGGAGTTGTAATGTGGCTTGACTAAGTCCATTCAACTTTTGATCTAGTCAAAATAAGCATTCCTACATATCCTCTGTGTATGTTTATTCTTTTGTCAGGTTTTTTTAATTAAAATTGTATGTATGTGTGTGTATATTTATATAAAAAACCCAAACATGATTTTCATGTCTTGGTCTCATATGCTGCTGGCTCTCAAACTGGAAGTGTTTGTGTGCCCTTTATGCAGAGTCCCTGCTTCTGCTTACTGAATTCCAGTGTATGCTCACACACATGCCACTGTTTCTCTCTCTCAGTTGCCTCAGGTGTGGTAGGTAAAGTGGAGGGTGCAGTGGCTGTGTGAGTGAAGTGCCAGGATGCATTTGAAATGTACACGTATCAGTTCGTACTGAGAGTAAATGAGTGGGTAAATACTGATAGGGTGAAAGGGTGGAAGAAAGGAATGGGTTTCCTGAAGAACAATGGGCTGGTGTAAAGGCTGGAAGTTGGCAGGAATTGATGATGAGTGATAGCATGTAAGCCCTGAATTGTACAGGTCAAGTCTATCCAAAATTTCTGCAAAGGGCTGTAATACAGAGCCATGGCATGATCACGGCATTTTTTTCATGTACAAAATCAACGCGAGTAACTTTGAAATCCGTTTGTTTGTTTCTTTCCACTTAACTATACTTTTGCCTTCATTGAATCATTAATAAATTATTTTGAGCCTTTTTGAAGGCTTTGTTGTTTTTTGTTAATTCATATATCTCCAAATCTGACAACTAAATCCTGGATGGTATAGAAACACAATTTGCTTCAGGCTATTACATTTTTGAATAAACTTTTAAACTATAAGGTAGAAGAGATTCTGATGTCTGTTGAGTACTGGAGAATATGCTTTGATGCTGCTTATGAATCTGTAATTTCTCTGAATTGATGCATTTTTTTATTGCCTTTAACAGGATATCTCATGGAAAGCTTTCTGTCAAAATATATTACCATCCAAAACATTTTCAGTATTGCCAGTACAGCTTGCAGAGCTCTTTCAGAAAGTTACAATTACTCTTCTAGAGCTGCTATTTGCAGGTTACTCTTTTTCAAAAGGCGTATTTCATACAATGTTTAGCACTTTGGGGATAAAAGACTGACAAAAGAGTGACATTCCAGTATGAGACTTCATGTTTAGTGAGTAATTGAGGTGAAAATATTCTCTAAAATAGTTATTAAATGGATCCTGCTGTAAAAAATGAAGAAAGCACACATCTATGCTAAGCAAAACCAGTGGATTTTTTAAAGATCTGGATAGTAGCTAAACTTTTTTTAGCTTACTGCATGTGAAAGCATTGAGGAAAATGAGTAGTAAATATTTCTTGTTCTGCGGGTAAAACTTATGTATTTTTATAGAATTCTTAAGATTTCTTGGCTCAATTTGCTCAAGGAATAGAACTGATAACCACCATTTGTTTTGATAAAGAGACTGGTTTTTAAGTTACAGGATTTTTGTCTTTTTTGATAAATATGGATTTTTTTCATTAATTGGAACTGGTGGGTTTATTTTTAGAGTTGAAGGAAATCAAGAAGAAGAAAGCATTTACTTACTCATAGCCTGAATTTTATCCATTGCTGTTAAATAAAAGAGATGTAGGTCCTAATCTTTCCTGTTGTCTAACAATATTACTGTTTCTTACACAGAAATACGATGGCCATCTTCCCATAGAAATAAAGGCTGTTCCTGAGGGCTCTGTAATTCCCAGAGGAAATGTTCTTTTCACAGTAGAAAACACAGATCCAGAGTGCTACTGGCTCACAAATTGGATTGAGGTAAATTTTGGAAATTTAACATGCTTTTTCTAAGTAAATACTAACGCACTTTAAGATTGAATCCTGCATTGCTTTAAGGGAAATCTCTGGCAACTTTCATTTTCTGCTTTAATTCTCTTCTGTAGTCATCTTATACAGACCTTTTTCCCTCACCTGGCAAGAGATCATAATAATTGTACAGGATATTCACAGCAGTACTTTTATCCATAAAAAAAGGAGGATGGGGGGAATTGTGTGTCAGTAGTTTGCTAGTGATAACTCCTGAGAAGGTCAATAGCTTGCCTACCTTATAAAAGCTAATTACTTAAGCCTAAAAGCAAACTGTTGGAGGCATCAGTACTTTCTGAAAGTAAATAGATCTTTTTGTGCCTGATTAAATGCCAAGTGGGTATTGTCAAGCTCTAAACAAATATGCACCTAATATTGTCATGGATTTTTTATTTTAGACTATTCTTGTGCAGTCATGGTACCCAATCACAGTGGCTACAAACTCTAGAGAGCAGAAAAAGATTTTGGCCAAATATTTGCTGGAGACTTCTGGCAGCTTGGAAGGACTGGAGTATAAACTGCATGACTTTGGCTACAGAGGAGTTTCTTCACAAGAGGTAAACCTGCTTGTCTAACAGTTTAAAAAGTCTGATTGTTCCCAACTATGAAGGGTTGTAGCATGTGTCTGTTAACCTCTATGGCTCTGTTCTGCTCTGAAAATGTGAATGCCTAGGGCACTGTGTTTGGACTAAGTGTGGAGGGGGAGGTCTGGGATGGGGGTGGGTATGATGTCTGAACTGTGAGCACTGGACTGGGAGAAGTTTTCTCTTGTTTTCCAAGTGTAAGTGATACTGGTGAAGTGGGAGTTGAGTCAAGAGTCTTGCTCTTACAAACTAGTGCTAGGTGGTGACTGGACTTAGGCTTCTGTGTTTGGCATGGAAACTGAAAGTTGCCTCTTCTTCAGACTGCAGGAATAGGAGCTTCAGCTCATTTGGTGAACTTTAAAGGAACAGACACTGTTGCAGGAATTGCGTTAATTAAAAAGTACTATGGTACAAAAGATCCAGTTCCAGGATACTCAGTTCCAGCTGCTGAACACAGGTAAGATACTAGTCTAAGCCTTTCTAAAAATAGCTTAACAAAATAGAATTCTTTTCTTACCCATCTTTGTATCCAGAAATATACCATACAGTATTAGCCATGACTGATCCAGCTGTTAAAGCTGCAGTTCTGTACTGATGCCTCTATGTGTTCTAGGCACACGTAAGTAGCATGGTTTTTCTTAGCTATAAATGTATTTTAAATGTTTTCAACTGTAACCTTATCAGTGTCTTTTTAGAATAAGCTTGGAGGCTTATAATCTACAGATAATTGAGGATTCACATTATGAACTTCAAATTTTGTTTTAAATATAAAGTCATAATTGGCAAACTCTGTGAGTTGCAGTTCATGCTCTCCCTCCAGAAGAGGCAGTTGCTCTCTTCCCATCAATGTAACTAGTAATCGTAAATCCTTGTTACATCACTAAGAATGGTGAATGAGTTTTTACGAGCAAAGAAACTGATCTCAGACATTTGAGAGAGAAAGAGCTGTTACTTTTTTTTCAATTCCATGTCCTGTACAAGGTTGGGAGTGCATGCAAATCCTTGAATGTCAGTTGCATGTCTACACACTGAAATGAGAATATAAAACAAGGCTGGTTGTGTGTTTCATATTAGCACAAAACCCAGTTAAATATTTAGTATTGATTTTTAAATAGTATTCACTTAGGATTGCAAGACAGATAATGGAAAGGCTTACATGAATAGCCCTTGTAGATGAACTTTCTGTACCATTGCTGTGGTGCTCTTCTAGGACTCCTGCTTGACCAGTAGACGTAACAGTTTTTGTCTGAAATTTCTGATGACCAAAATTACTATAGTTTTTTTTTTTTGTAATGAAAGCAAAAGGAAACACATGGAGTCAAGATCAAGCGTCTTTTGAACAGCATATTGAAGTGGTGGCATTAGAGCAGACGGTAGGGCATTAAACTGCCCTTCCTTAAGTTTGCACCACCAAATGCAGACTGCAGTCACCCTTTCCAAGTTAATACACAAAAAGGGTCTCATACAAGAGACCCAAATTGTTACAGAATCTTTGTACTGTTCCACAATCTCCAATACAGGGTGGTGGTGTGAGCATGGTGCTTGCCCCTGATGTCTCAGCAGGGCTCTTCTGAGACTGCACCAGCCTCTTTGAAATAAAGTCTGTTTGTCTCCCTGCTACCATGATCTGGGGCTTGTCCATACAGCAGATAATGCTGAAATTTTAAGGTAAAAATGTGATGTTCATTGACACTTATGCAGTGAATGAGAATGTTTTTAGGTCTTTGCACACAAGTTACTAAAGTCACTTATGTCAGCTAGTCTGAGCAGCTACTGCAGATCAGCTGCATTCAGTAACTTACTACTGCTCTCAGCAAGTCTGGTTTATGTGCTCGCCTGTGGCCTTGTACCAAAGGTAATGTTGTAGATTCCTCTGGAAGAATGTTTGTATAAGTGAGAATATTTGTTTTATATCACTATTAAAAAAGAAAATAAATTCTGTTTTCTTCTTAAGATTTTTTCTAACAAATGGTGAGGTGGTTTGTTCTCGACTTTCCATTTTGTAGCCTGAAGTTGTCAGAGCAGGTGTTCTGTTCTTGCATCTGTAGTTCCCTAACTGTCTGAATTAAGTCTGTTTATTTAGTATATAGTGTATTTATAATTCATGCAACACAGAAGTGGTAAGCACATAGTTTCTGCTGTTGTGTAATCATACTGCTTATTGTTGTCTTGAACTGTTGCTGGTGGGAAATACAGAATGACACACAAATGCAATTCTAATGTGAATTTTTCAATTGCCTTTGCAGTACCATAACAGCTTGGGGGAAAGATCATGAAAAAGATGCTTTTGAACACATAGTAACACAGTTTTCTTCAGTACCTGTATCTGTGGTTAGTGACAGCTACGACATTTACAATGCTTGTGAAAAAATATGGGGTGATGACCTAAGGCATATAATTGAAGCCCGAAGTCCAGAGGCACCGCTTATTATTAGACCAGATTCTGGGAATCCCCTTGACACTGTTCTAAAGGTAATCCTTTCTTCAAGCCATTTGTATACAAGATTGGGAGGGCAGTTGTTGGTTTTGTAATGACTAGCTGGCAAACCTATAATGCTCTAACTTGGTATGCATTGTATATATTTGATGCTGGCTAATTTGGACCTATGAAAAATGTAAATGTTTACTTCACCTCAGTATAGATATGGCAACTGTTTTGCATTCCAAATAGTTTCATATTTTTCATCAATGCCATTCTTGCATATGGTTCTTGAAGCTTTAACAAGTCACCAGTTTTGCTGATGTGATGATATTGGAATGCTTTTATAAAGAGAAACTTTTGTCATTTAACAAATACAGTGGGAAACAACTTGAGTGCTAGTAAATGCCAGGCCAGTAACAATTCTTACTACTAAGTTTAGGTACCTTGGAATCCCATGTTAATGTAATTCACTATTTTGTGCTACAAATACATGGGTAGCCCTCTTCTCTCTTATATAAGATGTGCATTTAAGTCAGTGGCACTGACTCCACATTGAAAAATGCTTCTTGCCTCATTGCTCTTTAGAAAGCATAATGCTTGTTGCAGTTTCAGAATAAAAGCTGTTGATACCTCTGAATTTGTGTCACTGTCAGCACTGTCCAAGTAAGAAAGTAGGGGCAATGTTAATTACATTGGTACTTTATCAAATTAGATCTATACAGATTTAACACCTTTTTTTTTCCTTTGGGATAAGTGGCACATCACAAATAGGAACTCTGAATGACCTTTATCAGAGCTGATAGGAAAAACTCCTAGCTGAAATGTTTCATTTTAAATATTTGTGGCTTATGAAGTCATAAAGAAACTAAAAGCCTCATCCACCATCTTAAGGGAGGTCAAAAGAAGAGCTGGATCTAGAGCTGACACCTTTAATAACAAAAAGTCACAGCAAGCAAAGGGAGAAAGCATGGTTCTGATTAGCTCTCGGGTGCAAGTTCTTCAAGACCATATTGTCTGTGACTGCTTTAAAGTGCTTCCACCACAATGGCTGGCATGCTTTCTTTTTGTGTGGATAGATTTAGAGCATGATTATGTGGGTATATTTATGGATTTATTTTAGTTTTCTAGAAAAAGCATTACTCAAATGTGGAAATTGTTTCTTTGTTGGAATGGCAAGTTTTTATTTTCATTTTGAACTGTCTTCTTTTCCTTTTCAATAGGTCTTGGAGATCTTGGGGAAGAAGTTTCCCATTACAGAGAATTCAAAAGGCTATAAGCTGTTGCCGCCGTATCTCAGAGTTATTCAAGGGGATGGTGTGGATATCAACACGTTGCAAGAGGTAAGAGATCCTGTTCATGTGTCAGGGTGTCACTGGCAAGGTCGATATTTAATCTGGACTCCGTTACAGCTAGTCAGATGTTGCAGCAGAGACTGCTGACCCCACCCCTGCCCTTCATTCCAGACACTGGCAGTGATATCATAATGCCTAAAACAAATTCATTAAAACTCCACAGGAAATTATTAAGATGCGTAAAAAACCCTAAAAGGCGTTTTCTAATCCCCCTGTTGTAACCCTTCTCTTTCCACTGTCTCTCCTTTTGTTTGCTTTCATCATGCTTGTCAAGTCTAATTGAGATCAAAATCTGGCAGTGTTTGGTCCTTTCATTGATGTCTAAGGCACACTGCATGATCACTGTGCTGCAGCAATAGTAGTAATTAACTGCTTTGGCTCATTATGTACCATCTGAAGTCTGCTTGTCCTCACATATTGAAGGTATAGTTTTGAAGGAAACTTTTTAAAACTTAGAGTAAGGAAAGCAAGTTCTTGATTGAGCAACTAGTGGAATAAGGATTGGTTGAAAAGCCAGAAAATACGTTTATAAGATTAGGGTATAGTCTGAATCAAAATTGCAATTTTACCAAGACATAAATTGATTATTTAATAGATTCTGCATGCTTGAAATAAATCATAAATTCACCACTACTGATGAGAGCTAGATACTAGGTAATACATTATGATTATAAAGGTATAGACTGCAGTAACTGCAGATGACAATGGGCATGTCATCATGGGAAGAGAACTGACTTTGTCTGGTTTGTCCTGAGTCTTTCATCTTCAGCTGTATTAGAGTTCAAAACCAGAAATAAGATTAATTTTACTTGAATTTGATGCCACTTGCCTTAGCTTTCTAGACTGGCACATCCTTAGGTTCTTCTCAACAAAGCTGACTTTTACTGCTTCTCAAAATTATGAGCAAGGGGAGGTATCAGTTTTGGGCTTTAGTTGGCCTGAAGCTATCTGCATGTCTAACATGGGCGCATAATATGAACCTCAGGGACAGAACTCAGATTTGTCAATCAGATCCCCAGAGAGCAGTTAATACTTAGATTGTAATCTGATAGACTAACTATAGTGCAGTCATGCTCTGCAGGTTTTTTCCTCCCTCCAATGGCCTTTAAAGTAAATTCTATTTTTTTTTTTTTGTCCCATGTGGCTTTTTTGAGAATATACAACTGTGCTAATGTGGTTAACAGAACACAGGCATGAGAGGTTAATAGTGGGAAAGAAAATCTTACCATTAGATAGCAGGGGAAGACACTGTTAAAGAAAACAAAACCCACACAGAAGAAAAGGATTTCTGCTTGTTCTGAACAACAATCTAACAGGGCTGATGCCTGTGTTAGGCAAGTATGGTATGGTTGAGATTTTCATGAGTTGTGAGAGGATAGAAACTGGACTATTTGTTCTTGTAAGGAGCTCTGGTTGCTTCTTCTAAGTTATACTGGACAAAATTCAAGGATGTCTATAGCATCAATTCTAATTAAAATATTAAAGCAAGTATATAAAAATCTTTGCACTAGAGTGAAAAATGATCTGTTCTCTACGTTCTAAATACAGCAGTAAAACAGTTGCAGCAGCTAATGGGAGAGGATCAGAGGCAGAATGAGCAATTCTTTGTTCAGGTGATCTGCCTGTTCATATATTTCCTGTTTATATATATGAGGCTGTAATTGATTATGAGACATCTGCCTGTAACATGTAATAGAAGAGAGCAGATGATCCAGTTCCCCAAGACATGCAGAGCAGACAGATCACTGCTGCCCAGTGGCCCCTTCTCATTTCTTCCTGACTCTAATCTTGCTGTGCCTGATGTCAGCTTTGGTCATTGAACCACTAGTCATTAAAATAATTTAGACCACGCATGTAGCAGTAAACTAAC
Source organism: Illadopsis cleaveri (assembly GCA_013399915.1). NCBI lineage: Eukaryota > Metazoa > Chordata > Aves > Passeriformes > Timaliidae > Illadopsis > Illadopsis cleaveri. The sequence goes on along the minus strand of VXBB01007106.1, from coordinate 593,532 downwards.
TCAGCCAAAAGAGTTCAGTTTTGTGGTTTAATGAATTAAATTGTGCCCTAAAAAGGGGCTAATACTTGCCAGCATTGTGCAGAAGAAAACAAACTGTTGTTTTGAGCTGGGGGAAATGGGCAGGAAGGAAAGTGACATTTCTCATTCAACAGCAGCAAATTTGTTGATCAAAATGACCATGATTTTGAAACCTAATTTTAGTTTTATTTAAATATCATTAATCTCTTCATCCTTTTATGTCAGCAAACCCCAGGTTTTACCATGCTGGCTTCTAGAAGATTGGATAATAGCATAACATTAAAAAAAACCCCTAAAACAACAACCAAAACCCAAAATAAAACAATCCACCTAAACCAAGCCAACACTGAAGTATAATTCATTCTTTTTCTAAAGGAGTTTACATGAACAAATACAAATATATCACTATGGTCATCTTTTTTCCCCCTCTTGTAGCCTGTGCAAGATTTTTTTTCCAAGTATTCCGTATCACCTTTCAATTCTAGGCATGAGTTATTGTTATGGATCAGATGAAGGGTAATGGGGACAGTAGGAAAATCTAGAATGGGTAATGATCAATAGTCTCATTTAGCTATCCAAAGTAGCTGAAACAACAATATAGAAAACAACTCAGAGTATAAACTGGATTTTAAAATTCTTTGTTTTAATAGGGGATGCTGGTAGAACAGGTAAGGAAACTTTTTTGACTTTCTTTGCATTTTCACTTTTAAAAATCATTCCAATCTGCTAACTCCACAATATACTACACTTTCAAAGGATTTTCTTTGAACATTCAATTTCCAGATGTCTTTAAATTTTTATACAAAATAAATCCTCTAGTCTGCAGTCACAGTTCATGTATTAATCATGCTCGTAATGGTCAGAGGAAGCTGGTCAAAACCTTGGCACCTGAATTGTTCTCCTTGTATAGGTTTGAAAGTGTGAAAGAAAAAATTCTTCTGTATTGTTTTCCTTTGGAGAAGTCTTCAGTTGTTTCAGATCTCCCCATTTTCTTCTTCCCTATTACCACTGCTGTTTGCCATCTCTCCTCCATACCTAAGCTGGGCCTTTGCTGTGGGTCACTGGTGCAGTCAGAGCTGTCTTTCAGCTTAGTCTGGATTTCCCTTCCCCTCCTCACCAGACAAAGATCACTAAGTAAGGAAATCTAAGTAAGGAAATCCACTGAGAGAGTGGAAAGCTAGAAGCCAGTTCTTCACCCAAGGTAAGGGAGGAGTTGTGCCTGTAGCATGAGATGAACAAACTGTCTGTAAATGAGAGCAGGAACACGAGCTGTAAGGGGGTTCACTCTTCTTCTCACCCAGGCAAGAGGGTTAAGCAGCCATGGCTCAGCTATGCTGTACTTGCACTAACACCTGTTAACCTACAGGTATCAATGAACATGAAGCCTCAGCATCACATGCCTTGGTGTAGGATGTTGTTTATACCAGGTAGTTGTATCTTGCAGGTGTGTTCAAGTGAGTTCAGTGTCAGACCTGGCCTTTGCAAGTGCACAGTGAGGTGAGCGGAACACACTGGCTCAGGCTTGGCCAGCAGTTCACAACGCTTCAGGCTTGCTCAGGGTCTGGACAGAACCGGAGGCCAGATGGAGTTTACCTATATTTGCCTCTTTAAAAGACAGCACAGATAAGTAGAGTCCATATCCAGGCCCAGTTAAATCTCATTTCTTATGGCACCACTGGACATTGTTCTCAAGTGGAAGGTATGCAAAACACCATTTCTTACCCTTCCTTTGTCAGCTTTAGTTATTTTTTAGTTACTTAAAGGAGAATTTAATTAATTTGAATCGTTTATCTTCCTGGAGTATCTCTCTTAACTGCTTCCCAGGAGAGTTTAATCACATGAAAATAAATATTCCTCTTACTCTTGGTCACTAAGAGGGTATGATGTCTACTGCTAAAATCCACAGGATTGTCATGTATTTAAGAGGACATTTGTTTAGGATAAAAAGAGTTCAAAGAGTTTCAAAGAGTTCTCTTAAGTGGAAATCATGGTAGTACAGCCTGAGATTCATTTTGCTTGGGTTGCCAAATAAGGCTGAGTAAGTTGGTACCATTGGAATGATAGAAACTCACTGTTAAGATTTCTCCTGGGGAAATCTCTGACAGAAATGTAGTAGAAGGGTGTTCCAAGCATGCCCTCAGAAGGTTATGGCTCTGCTGACCACGTGTCCTGTTGACTGGCCCCTGTCAGGCATTTGGACTGAGAGTATCTGTGAAGACGGCCTGCCTGTGACTAAGTGCATAAACAAAATACTAGTGTGCTCTTTTGTTTACACTACCAGTTTGTCACGGTCTGAAATTGGAATTGTGTTTTTCTTTTTTTTTTCCCCCTCTTACGAGCCTTAGCTGTCCCTTAAAAAAGCAGTTTGACAGCAGTAACTCCTAAAACAGTTCAGCATTACTCTGGCATTTCTTCTTGATGCCAGACACTAAGATTGCCCAAAATATTACCAGATTTCTGACTGTGCTGATTTTTGAAACTCTGTGCTGTTCCCCATAGGTTACATTCTTCCATTCTGCTTCTTGCCTTCCTGTTTTTCTGGATGAATAATATTTTGCTGTCTCACCCACTCTGGTTTTCTCACTTGCTTTTGATAGTAAAATGTTAGGAGAAGGGAGTTTGAACTCCTGTTCTGGGGCTATAACCATCATTTTAGGCAGTCATAAGAGGAATAGGTCAAGGAAACAAATCTTGGCCCTTTATGAGCATGACTAAATGAGCATCCATTACTCCAGACTAGAGGATGTCACATTTGTCTGGGTAGAATGAAGGTGGAGGAAAATGATTGAGTAACTTTTACCTTGACTGTTGCTGGTAGTGCAGTTCACATTGATCTGTACCTGCAGGAGAAGGTGGCAAAGCAAACTCTTTGAGCAGTTTTATGTATTTTCATTTCCCATCTCTGAACTTGCTGGTCTTACTCTAAACAATGTGATTTTCAAGAAAATTTTTCAAGTCATTGGTCAGAGAGGGTAATAACTTTCTGAGGTTGAGCAGGATGGCTGCATTATTTCAGGGTACAGGCTCTGCTTCCAGGTCTTTCCATAATTCTGAGAAATTGGAAGGCTCTAAAATACTCCCTTGAAGACTTTTATTTTCTTTTGAGCTCTGTTTCTCTGTGCTCTATGCCACCTTAGTTTGGGAAGTATATGTGCTGGCATGATAATTGTGTTTTACAGCAAAAGCTATCCAGTTCCATGCTGGAACAGTAAATAAAAATGCAAACTGTGTGCCAAGGATTGACCAAATTATTATGTACATCTTCTGGAAACTGAATGTTAGTTGGCTTAATTGTCTGTAAAAGTATCTTGTTTAAGTAGTATAATATTTTTATGGGAGAATGGCATGGCCTAAAAGTATGGTCCATCATAATTTTCTTTTTCTTATTAGATTGTGGAGGGAATGAAGAAGAATAAATGGAGTATTGAGAACATTGCCTTTGGATCTGGTGGAGCTTTGTTGCAGAAACTGACCAGAGACCTCTTAAACTGTTCCTTCAAATGTAGTTACGTGGTGACCAATGGCCTTGGGGTATGTCTCTGTACAACTTCTACCACTCCGCTTTCGGTAGAGTCCTCCCCACTTGAAAACCTGTTTGACATTTCCTGTTATGTTACCACCATCTGCATTAGGTTCCACAAAGTCCTTTCCTCCTAAAAAAATCCTCTTCATTTTAGGTAAATGTCTTCAAAGATCCTGTAGCTGATCCCAACAAAAGGTCAAAGAAAGGACGGCTGTCGTTGCATAAGACACCTGCTGGAGAGTATGTGACACTTGAGGAAGGCAAGGGAGACCTGGAAGAGTATGGACAGGTATGAATTTTCAAAATCTGTTGCATCATTCTTCATGCAAAAATAGACTGAGAAAAAGCAAGTTATAACTTAATTTCTGAATTTATTTCTGATATGTCATTTTGTTCAACGGCCATCTTATTACCTCAGTACCAAATTCAGTAACAGCAGAATGTTAGAATGACAGTAGAATGCTCAGGCTTTACAATTACAGATCTTTCTCTTTTTTTTGTCATCAGAAATATGAGAACATTACTGCTTTTCCCCAAAACTAAAGTCTTAGTGTTGCAGAATACTGGCCAGGTAGTTTTGTTTGGCCTGTATGGCACAATTTGAGTAGTGACCCTAGCTGGAGGTGGAACAGGGACAACTGTAACTGAAACGTGTTTCTACTTCCCCACTGAGATTTTTTTTTAAATAGCTCCTTCAGGAGTTAATGCTCTGTGCACAGAGTAGTTCCACAGTTTTTGAAGATGTAAATTTAAACCAGAAATTTAGTTTTCCTGTGAATTCTTTACAGTTGCAAAATGGAATGCTATTTCCGTGAAATAAGCACAAACTTTATGCCAGTCTCAGGCTTTCAATTTGATGTCTTGTGTTTTAGCATCCAACAATGAATCATTAAACTGTGTGCTGAGTCTCTTCCCAAGTTAAGAGGACTGAAAATAAGTTGTCAAATTGCACTTCTGCTTTTGGAAGTTGAAAATTTTGTGGTATACAGAAAGTGTTTTTGTACTACTAGGCACACTGTTTTACATAACAGTAAGCATAAAACTTAGATCTCTGAGAAATTTCAAGTTGAGAAAAACCTGAGTTATAGACACTGAAGGTATTCTGCTCTGGACACAAAGATCTTATATAAATTTGAAATGTTTTTCTATGCACATATTCATGTACATATGTCAATGATGAACATTCATAAATATGTAGAGATGCAAGTACCTAATGGTGAGAAATCTCTTCGACACAAACTACAAGACTTTGGCTCTGAAATTAGGCAATATGTTGTCCTTTTAGTTTTGTGAGGTGAAATTATTCAATAAAACTCTTTTGGTCCCAGGAAATTAGAGAGGGTCATTGGTGTGGTACCAGTTTTGGGGCTCCCTGGAAACGACAGGGCAATGTACCTTTCTGGGAGCCCATTTCTCTAAAGCCACAGGTCCTTGCAGTAGGTCACCAAGTGACTGCTCAGTGTTGCTGCTGTGCTGACTTTTGTTGCCAGCTGTGCTTATTGCCCTTCCAGTGTGCTGTGTGCAAGCCTTTCCTGGTACACTGGTTTGCAAAGTATATGAGTAAAGGGCACAGTGAAGAAAGATATATAATTTTTTTTCTTCTAGAAGAAAAAAATACTTCATTTAAACCTCTATAATTGAATTGTATTTGAGTGGTTGCATCTGACCTTTCTTACAGACTGCTCTTGTAAGGTGTATTTCATGTGTATTTGGCTTTGGCCAGGTGTAGATACCACACTCAAGGCACTAGTCAGCACAAAGCTGCTGTCTGTGCACAGGGTGAGCCAAGCCCTTTCTTCTGTGTAACTATTAGTGAAAGATGTCAGAAGGAGCTGTAAAGATTTAGTATTTTGACAGTCTAAAGTTCCAGCCTTACCAGACTGGATTTGTGTGCTTGCTTTCAAGTTTGTGTAACCTGTGTTTGCCAAATCACTCTTGCTAAAACAGCAATGTTTCTTGCAGGACCTGCTTCACACTGTATTTAAGAATGGAAAGGTAACGAAGTCATATTCATTTGATGAAGTAAGACAAAATGCCAGGCTGAAGAACAGTGAATTACAAACAGTGTCTCACTAAGTTCCATTCCATGTCTGTGTATGTGTGTGTAACTAGTTCGTACTGCATAGCTGCTGATTTATTGTACAGATCTGTGTGTTTGTGTTTTATGACATTGTAGCCAAATTATTTGTTGGTTTATGGACATAACTGCCCTATCTTTTGCCAGTCTTTAGAAGATGAAATCAGGAAATGGTACTTTCATTGTGAAACATATTTAATGCTAAAGTGTGCTTTTTAGGGCCCTTTGCCAGTAGTGATTCAATCTGGTATTGATCTTTTCACAAATGAGACAGAGCTAAGAAACTTTTTTATATATAACAGAATATCACAAAATGGATTTACATAAAATTATCATGATTGCTTTATGTTTATATTTAACTTGTATTTTTGTACAAACAAGATTGCGTAAAATATATTTAAAGTTTCAATAATTAAGTCTTTCCAACTTTTCATGATTTTTATGAGCACAGACTTTCAAGAAAATATTTAGTAGGGGGGAATCCATTGCATTTTGTCCATTAATCAGCAAATAAAACATGGCCTTAAGAGTTTGTTGTGACATTGTTCCATTTGACAACTGAATCAGGACTCGTATCTCCTTAAGATCCCATAGAGTTGCTGACCTCACCATTTCTTGTAGTTGTCTGTATTAGTAAATCTGCATTAAACAAAATTACTGTTCTTACTAGAAGGTTTAGGTATTACAGACCTTGCTGGCAGAGTAAGGTATGTAAGTGAAATGCCAAATTTGAAAGGATTCTCTACTGCAACTTAACTTGCCAAGTCTATCCCACTTGGTTATATGCACCTCAGTATTTTAAGAGTAAGATTTTTAAGAGATCTCCTCTTCCACTATAGAATATATGTGTAAAAATACCGAAAAATGGAAGCGGTGTATTTTAAAGTAATTACACTTCTGGGTTTATTTTTCATATACTGTAAGTGACATGAATTTAAAGCAAAATACTGGACTGGGTAGTGCACTTTTTTACTTTTTTGTATTTTTTTCATTGATTTGCCTTTTGTCTGACTGGATGTTAAATTGTAAAAATGTTTAACTATTTTTGTTAACAACTTTAATAAAACTATGCTAGCCAAACTCCTACATGAATGGCAGACCTGTTTCCCCTTCTCGCCCCATCCATTTGGGGTGAGGAGGGGCTTTTATTTTGCAGAGGGTAACTGTAAAACAATGTGTTTGAGAGATACTTTTGAACTGTCTGCCCTTGATTGTATTTGCTCTCTGCATATGCTTGATATGAGTATCTGCTGGAAAATGAAATTGTTGAGGATTTTATTTGAGAAGCTATGTAGTAACCTCTGAAATATTTGATAGTACTGTAGGATGGCTCTCACTAGAAAAGTACCTCCCTTACTTAAAAACAAAAGACAACAGCAAAAGCAAACAGTTCCCATTCTACTGGCGATCAACTATCAGCCAGTTGCTTAATATACTGATGTAATTAATGCTTCTAATTAGTAGATGATGTTACTGGAAAATGTTAAAGCCTAAAATAATTTAAGCCTACAAAATTTTATAAAACGTGCTTTTAAAGAAAGATTGAAAAGCCATACTTCATTGTTCTTACTCTCTCACCAAAAAGGGCCACATCAAAGCATCCATAATATTTCCAGGGTTTGTAGTTAAGATGTTTATGCCCAGTCTCAATAGTTCTTGTTAATAAAAACCTGTTTTTCACTCGTAGTGTATGTAATTATACATTTAAGTGACGTATTGTTTCAAGAATAGTGTTTTAGTAAAACTCTAAATGCTGACCTTTCACACTGAGGAACTGCCTTCCCCGAGCTATTAATTATATTGTTTGGTTTTGGCCAGGAAAGATTTTGAATCTGGACTTAGGATCAGTAGCAGGTAAATAGTACAGAGCCTATTTCACTCTTCCACGTGTGTACTAGGGAATTTTATGATGTATGGTTTAAAAAACAATAAAGTAAATGCTGCTTTCATTCTGTACCAATAAAAATTTTGATAACTATTGACTACCCATAACTGATATTTTTGTACTTGAGAACTGAGGATATACTGTGGAAGCACTGTTTTCATGTGTACCATGAAATACATTATAATTGTTCAGTATTGTCTAAAAGTTTACAGCTTATTAATTGGAAACTCAAAGCAAATTCTCTAGTTGTGTATGTCACTTTTAGAAAGTTGTAACGTCACTCATTTTATTAAATGTTAATAACTTTAAAAGGGGAAAAAAAAAAAGAAAAACACCTGGTGCTATTCAGACCTGAACACTTGTCTCTTTGCGTTTGGCAGTTTGACATTCTGGGCATCAAGGAGTTGACAGAAATGACTGCAGTGCTTGAACCATACAATATCCTAATTCTTCCACATGAAAGCAAACAGAATGTTTGTTTGCTTTAAATTACTAGATTTGTAGTCATTGATATATTTTAATTATCCCCATTTCATAATATAATACAGTATTTGTATTTAAAAATAGGAATTGGGAATTTTGTGTTTAATACTCAGGTTTGTAACCATATTTAGCATAAGAAATGGATTTTGTAAGACTATTTTTTTTTCTTCAGCTGCATGATTATTAAAAAAAGATACTTTTTTGGTACTTTGAAAGATCTGATGAGAGAACAGAAGAGTATTTAACTGTTTGGTTTGTCAAAATCAAAACAAAGCTTAAACAGTTCTTTTCTTATAGGTTTTTACATTCCTTCTTGTTTAGTGAAGAATAAGTATTCCTCACTTAAATCCTCTGTTAAAGTAATTTTAATGTACTTGGCATCAAATACCAGTATGTAATACACATGGAAATAAAGTTTAGTTCTGGCAGTGAAAATCATAGCCATCTGACTGTGTCTTAAAGTTCTGATGTTGGGCATCAGATGTCATCCTGTGCTCTTTGTTGCCAAACACATGTCAGAGCAGGGCTCTGCTGTCATTGCAGTCCTTTAAGGAGAGCTGCTCAGCTGCCTTGCAGACAGTTTGGGGTTAAATAAATTTACAACTCAGTTCAGCTCAGTTCTAGAGAACAGAAAGCAAACTAAGCTCTTTTTTTCTTTTTTGGGGGGTATGTGTGTGTGGTTTTGGGGATTTGGTTGGGTTTTGGAAGTTTTTTTCTTGCTCTTTCTTTTTGTGTGTGTGTGAGTACATCTATGCTTCAGCATTTTCTCTGCCTGTGCTTCGAAGTAAAGCACTTGGGTTTGAATTTGATATAAGAAATTATCCTCTATATTTGACATAATCCTTTCCCAAATAAAGTTTCATTGTTTAAGCTTTAAAGGCACTAGAATGCTTGTTTAAAGGCAAATTAACCATCAGTGTTGCATCCTTCAATTCGCTGCAGTACTATGAAGAATGATGTCAGCTCTTCAGCAGAGAGAGTCCTTTGCACTGGATTTTTGTAACTAGAATTTACGCTTGAACTCCTGCATGACTTTAAGTTGCAGCAGGTACCTTACCAGCACCAGTGTGCCAGTCTGGGTGGATAAGGCACCTCCTGTAGTGGTATCACCATTTATTCCTGGTCCCTTCAGCTCTTGCTGTACTGTAGAAAGGGGCTCTTGTAGCCCACAATAATGCTTGACTTTAAAGGTTCTGTTACATGACTTACAGAGAGCACGCACAGCCCAAGTGCCAGGTGGGCTCCTCTGCTTCCTTGCCATGCTGTTAAAACCCACGAGCTGCAGCACTCCAGATTTTCTCACTCTGATCAGCTTTTGTGCAAGTGAAGTCACTCATCAGCTGTGAGTGTGTGGTGGTGCCTCCCAGGTCATCTGCAAGAAATCAGCAGGGAAATTCCAGGCCTTGGCCTCTGCAGAAGGCGAGGGATTCACAGGAAAAGCTTTATTTATGTCCTCCAATCCTACTGTAACAATTAAAATCATAACTGTGCTGAGCTGCTTGAGGCAGGGACTGTGAGGGTGTATTTATACAATGGTAATTGCATCTCTGCCTGGAAATATCTGGGTTTCTGTGAGAGCCCCATCAGGGTCCTGTGGGTGCACATCTCCATCAAATTTGTAAACATCTGAGTGAGAGATCATCCTCTTAAACCCTGATGGATTGGGGCCTTATGTGGAGAACTGCATGCCTTCTAAATAACCAGGTGATCAGAAATAAGGAAATAATGAGATTAAAGATGCTTTGTAAAGTCATGCTTACTAAAATTGTTGCTGATCATGAATGTTATGTTCTTGGTGGGGGTTCCTGTTTTACTAGCAGCACAGCTGATCTTGGTAATGATTTATAACATCCTTCACAGAGAGACATTTGGTTTTAATTTATCAAAAGGAATGAAAAGCACTTAGCAATAGAGTATTTTCAAAAAGTTTTTTACTGTGGCACCATTTTTTTCTTGGAAGGTACCCTAGTGTCTGGTGTAATACAATCCAGAGCAATTCAGAAGATATGGGAGTGAAGTCAGTAGGATTTTTCTCAAGTAACATATTTTGTTCCATATAATTTCCTTACTAATCTTTGCATGATATTCCTAACTGCTTTTTGAACAGAATTTCTAGAGTTTTTGAGTTATGGTGAGGTTTCCTGGCATCAGAATGGCAGCCTTCTCTCCTGCTTCTGGCTGGAGCAGAGGTCTTTTAAGGACAGATAAGGAGCCATCATGCCTCTAGCAAGGTTTTTATTTCCCTCTTACGCAGCTCTTCTCAGTTCAAGGGCAAGTTTATTGTTTACCATTGAGAAAAAAAACCCAGTAAATTTGGGTTGTATAACTCCTTTTCCCCCCCCAGATGTTAAGTTTATATAGAAATCAATCCAAGATATTTCACAGAATGACGGTATAAATTTACACGAGGATACCCTAGTTTTTAATATATGTATTTATGTTCCATTGATTACTTGTTAGATCTGATTATCTCATTCTTGGTAGTTGATCCAATGCTCACATCAAATAAACATACTGCATATAGCCAGGTAATTATAAATTGCTGAAAATGACTTCAGAATCTTCATATAATTACAGTACTTAAGAAATTCAAGTGGGTAGATAAAAGATGCATGGAAGGGTCTGAGGGCTGGACATTTTTACTTCTTTGTCATTAATTTTTGTTATTAATGTAGCTATTTAAAGCTTCCACATCAGCTCTTCTATACAAAAGGAGATGAGGAAACTCACTTTATAATGTCTTAGTACAAAAAGTAATACATGCGTCAAACAAACTGCATGGACTCTGAACCTTATCTCTTGTAAGGTAAAGGGAAGAACTTCAGCCTCAAGATTAATTCCCTTTCCTGCAAACAGGAGAAGAAATAAGCTGTTTTCCTCAACCTTTCGGATGTGCTTCATGGTAAAGAACAAGGCTGGTGTGCTCTTCCCTTTCAAGGAAGCTTTCCATATTCCAAAGGATGCCACCCTATTTTAAGCATAAGGAATTGCAGCTCGTTGTTGGATGTGTCAGAAGGATGACATACCACAGCAATTTAAGAGCATAATCTCTGGGTGAAATGGCTTTGAGTAGAGATATATCTGTAAGTCACAGAAAGGTCAGAGCATGACAACTAATCTCCCTCTGGTGGGGGTGCCTCCCTGCCATTTCTATCTCAGCTGACCAGGTTCAAGTCTATCCTGTAGTCTGCTGTGAAAACATTGAGTCTGTTCAACCAAAACAAAATGTTGCCAGGCCCCTGTGATGACAGAGCACTGGTCTGTTAATGTGCCCCAGTTTAACCTACACCCATTTTTCAGGCCTTGTATCTTGTAGCTACTTGTTAAACCAAATGCCAGTGACAAACTTCATGAAGCTCCTGTTCTTCCTCCACACTGTGGGTTTTGTAATCTCGCCTCCAGCACTACTGCTTGAAGACCATTATTTGTTTTTATTGCTACTGTAAATCTCCAGAAGATAAAAAGTATTATTTTTTGCAATCATTACACCTTCAGATAAAAGCAAATGGATTCATGCATTAAGATCAGAGAAAAGTACCCTTTGTTACCTTTTGTGTCCAAGTTGTGACCATGAAACTGTTAATAGACAAGAATCTGGCAAAAATAAGGATATGTTCTCTTGAAAACTGGTTTCCATGTAAAAGCCCTATACTGAAACATACATTTAGAACCTTTATAGTCATTAGTGACTAGCAAGATAAAATTCTTGAGTTCATGGAGACCACAATCCTGGGTCTTGTGTCTGCTGGGAAAGGCCAACGCTATGTGAAATAACCTATCCCACTGCCATCCTGAACACCAGAGGTGGGTTTGCTGAGGCTAATTCAGCTCCAGCTCTGGTTATAGCTGTGCAGACTATTCCCATGGCTGTTTTGTTGTAAGAGAGCACACATGGTTAATCCCTGGTCTGTCTTTCACAGCCTATAGTGGATTAGGCAAGACCTGGGAAAAGTTTCAGTAGTTTCTTCTCTGTTACAACAGTCCTGCCCAAAGGCATTTTGAGACAAGAACCCATATGATTATTGAATATGTGGTGTGCTGTCAACCAGCATGAGAGGAGGGAGTGACTTTGGGGGCTGTAGTATGACTGTAAATAGTAATTCCTTCCCAAGTCAATAATTGATTAGACACAAGTGCTGTCACTGGGATGGTTGTTATAGCATCACAGCAAAGACAAGGCTATCAAGCTACAAGTCAGCTAAGGCCTCTGGTTCTTTTCCTAATGACTTGCTCTAACCACTACTCTCTTAAAACACATGAAATTTGGGAAGTACTACTACCATCAATCACCCGTGTGTGATTTTCCTACAACAGCATAAATCTCTATGTCACACTCTCTGTTCTTGACTCTCTGTTCTCTGTTCTTCTCTGACATTTGAATTGCCAGGATTTGGTTTTGTTTGGTTTTAGTGCTTCTGCACTTTGTACTGACATTTTTTATTAAGCTATTTTTTATAACACCAGGATTTTCTATTTCAGAGGCAATAGATGAATCATAACATGTCACTTTATGCAAGGTCAGGATTATTTTCTCCCATGCACATCGGTTTATGCCAAACTTCATCTCCTATTATAATTTACAATCATAGTGTTTCATAAAGTCCTTTTGCAATTCTTCACAATCAGCTCCCACCTTTATTACCATGCATAACTCAGCACCTCCAGCAACCTGTCACCTCCTTACCCATCCTTCTCTACATTCTTTACATGTTGAGCAGCAGGAGCTCCAGCACAGATAGCGAAGTGAAGTTTCACTCTCTGAGAAAGTTGAGTAATTTGCTATTATTTTCTTTGATCTGTATACATATGAGGACCTCTCCTTGTGTCTCAAAACTTCTTAGCTTCCTTAAAAACTTTACGATAATTTTTATTGAGTGCCTTTTTGAAATTAAAGTAGATTATATATACACACCTGTTGACTCCTTCAAAGGACTTCAAACAAGGTAACTTTTTCTTGCATTTGTCTATCACAGTCTCCCTCAGGAGCTTAAATTCGTTCTTCTTACTGTAATTTCTCCCTTGGTCTTACTGTGCCTTTGTCCACATGATCAAAAGTCTTTTGAAAAATTGGAAAATCCAACTCCAGACCATCTCAGGGAATTTGTGAAACAGGTTCTCGTTCTCCTGCTGTCTTTGTCCTTTTGCAGTATAGTGCTTGATGGTTAATGGCACAAGATTCTGCAGTGGAGTACCTTGGGATAAAAAAAGCAATGAGCCATTGGGACAAACGGTTCTTCAGGTTTGAATTAAAGAGGGAGAACTACCAAGGAAAAGACCAACTTACGGGAGGCTTCACCTGGTGATGCCTCTCAGGGGTTGCATGAACAGGAAAGCTGGACATAGTAACTGAGACAACCCTACCAAGCACTGTGGACTAGAGGCCAAGATAACATAATTTGCACAGTGCTTATCCTTGGACTCCAAAAAAATTCTGTTCAACAAGGGAATCAGAATTAAACCAGATTCCAGAATACTTTTGAGTGAAGAAAACATTTGTTTTAAAACCACAGGCACAGATCTATAGACATGTCTCATGTCCCAAAAAGATAGATGTATAAACCTGGTCACCTCTATACTTGAAATAAGGAGCTCCAATGTGGGTGCCTCTGTCATGTTTGTTGAGCATGAAGTGAGCACTGGCAGTTGATATTTGATATAATACTGATTGTATAGGAATCACATACATATATGTACACATGTACAGTTTCTACACACAAATGTCTATCTATCTATGAATAGACATGTATATAGATGTGTATCTATTCTAACTACAGAAGGAAATATCCATAAATACTAAGGACATTCTATTAGTGGTTGTTCATGGGCTACGACCTTTCATAAACCCTGTGTACCTGGATCATGCTTGTTCTGTTTCTTTCCGATAACTTCATTTTATACATGAAAGGTTGTGTAAGCAGCCTTTTCAGCCACCACCTGACTGGCAGCTTATGCTGAAATGATCATCTGTGGTTACTCCTAAATCTGTCTCTGAATTGCTTTGTGCCAAGGCACTGCATGTCTGTCTCTGGTGTTGTGTAAGTTGATATTTAGCTACCTGCCAGTGGATGTCATGGGACTGTGATCAGGCAAGTCGGGTTTGCATAACAATAACCTTTGTGCCTCTTTATTACCCCTCAAATTACATGTCTTCCACAGACTTTATCAAGGAAAGGTTTATGTCATTGTCTAGGTCACCAATGAGCAAACAAATTGTGGCAAAAAGATCCCAGTCCTGTGGCACCACTGCTAGATGTGGTCTTGGTCACTGGTGACCTGCAATGATCAATATTTTGAGATCAATGAAAGAACCAGTTTTTAATCCACATAGTTAATTACCTGGCAGTTATATATGATTTGAATTTTTAAAACCAAATTCAGTGTTTTACTAATGCCTTGGAGGAATTAACATTGCATTATGATGGGGTTTTTTATTCAACAGACCTGGAAAAATAAAATAACAGAAGAGAATACACCAGCCCAATTTCATTCCCTTTTTACTACCAGCTATCAAAATGCTCTGAATTGAAATATTAAGGACAATCTCCTTTCTCCACTTGGGATCTCCTTCTCCCGTTAGCTCTGAGCAGGACCTGCTGCTGGCCAAATCCTAGTTTCTTCTTCAATACCTAATGATGAAAAATAACGTCTTTAGGTAAAGAACGTGTTGGGGATATTTGGCTGGAGAAAACATAGCCCCAGAGGAGAAGTGGGATCTGTGCATTAGCTAGGTAAAGTCACAGGAGAAACAGGGACCATCACGCTGGGGACAGCCCAGACCTTGCTGGTCAACCATCCCTGGACACTGAACTGCTCCAGCCAGGACCTGACAACCCATGGTGGCTCAACAAACCTCTCTGGGAGAGGAGCCTGTGCAGGTTTAGAGCAGCTCAAATGCAAATCTGTGCTGTGTTTAGGGACTACCTATAGTGCATCAGAATAATGCACTATAATACACCTCCCAGGGCCTGCCTTGGTTGCCTCCCTGGTTCCTCCAGCCCTGCTTACTTGCTTGGAGTCAGAAGTGTTCATTTTCTGCAGAAATACTCAGATGCCCACTGCAGCTTCCAGGAGCCGTTCCCTGGAGCCTGTGAGATCCCCATGGGGTAACAGAGAGCTCTGCCTGGAGTGGTGTCCACCTGTGCAGGACAGACACAAAGCAAAGCAAAGTTATGCAGACCAAAGGAGTCTGTCGGGAGCCAGCTCTGAGAATGCCAGATCTCTCTGTCTACGTCTAAGAAAAGCCAGAAAGATGAACACTGCTTTGTGTATCCTGTTTAGCTTTTCTATATCGCTTTCACTGGTGTCCTATCAGCTTCTAAAATCTTGGCTATAACTTACTGAAATGCACTTTGCCTTTACAATCACACCTGTCCAAGTGGGGGTGGGAGGAAAGAAATGAACTGGAGCTGGCTGAGCACACTTTGAGCATGCTGCTCCCCTGGAGATGCCAAGCTGCAGTCAGCAGCATGGCCAGGCTGTCCTGGGCCCTGCTGCAAGTCCTTCCCATCAGCAGTTGCCACTCAGATGCTGCTCTTAGGAGGGGCTTCTCTGTCCTTGCAGCCCAGCAGCCCCTGGGGTGATTCCATTCACAGACCAAGTGAGTCCAAAAGGTTGGTTCAGACTCCAAAAGGACAGCACACCCCTGGGTGATGGGCAGGTGTGGCAGAGCCCATGGCCCATGGGAGATACTCTGTACTCCTGCCTCATTCATTGGCATTTCCTTCCAGATAAGACCCTCTCCAGTGGGCTCAGTGTCAGCTTGATGCTGGTCAGAAATGGGCAGCAGCAACACCTGGAAGGAAAAATAATTTCAAAACTGGAAGAATCTGGGATTCCCTGATGTCTTCCTCTGCTGGGTGAATAACACACCACGCAGGCAGAGTGTTTGTTAGTAGACTCTCCTCTGTATTTTTAGCAACTGATCTATGAGATCATTTTGCTATTTTCAGTTGTTTGTGACTTGGGACTTTTCTGCTAGGAACATTGTGAGTGGGAAGGAGCACACACCCTCAGCTTCCAGTGAGGGCCTGAGCAGACCCTGTGTACCCAGTAAATGATGCTCATTTTCTGAACAAATTACCTCCCTGGAGCATCATCAATCCAGGGCATCTGTTGCAGTTTGAGAAATGCCCTCTAGTGTTCTTCCAAGATGCAGGAGAATAAGCACATACTCAGGACCAGTGTGCTGACCAATAGCTTCCATATAAGCAGGCAGTCTGTCTGTGAGCCTGGATGGCCTCTCCCATGCCCCATTCACAAGCAAACAGCATCTTGCTTAAAGCAGGAAATACAATTCCTGCATGTGCCTTTTGGTGCCTCGGTGGATTCAGGGCAAGGGGTCTCACAGCACATTTCCATATCCTGCAGGTCCTGCACCATTCCCAGTGTCCACACAGTGCTGGCTACGAGCCCCTGTGTCTGGCAGCTGGGCACCATTAGCAGGCCTGGCCTTCTAAAGGGGCATCTTGATCATCTCCCTCTTGCCTGCCCCTCTCCTGCCTGCCTTGAGGCATTACAGGGTGCCTTTACAGCATCTCTTATCTCAAAGCACACAGACCCTGACCCTGAGTGCTGCTGTTCATTCATCAAATAAGGATGCAATAATTAATTGACTGAAAGATAGGCCACAGATTTACATCAAGCCTGCAGGATTCCCTCAACACCACCCAGGCTGTGCTAAAACTGGGGATTCCTGCACTGATGCCAGTTTTAACATGTATTAAACAGAGACAGCCTCTTGCCACCAGGGCCAGGCTTAGAAGAGGCAATTTACTGGGACTGCCTGTGCATGGCACAGCCCAGACAGTGCAGGGGTTGGAATGTGGGGCTGCCAGCCACAGCTCCACACCCTCCTGCCTGGCACCTTAGACATAGCCTTAGCCCCTTGCTCCACCTTACAAATTTGTTTCACGTTGTAGGTGTGATTTCTTGGTAGCAGCCTGAGTTCTCCATTAACTCCCTTTTCTCCCCTGTTGGCAAAGTATGGACATGCACCAGCCTCTCTCATGGGATAAATAATCTCCCACTGCCAACAGGCCTTATAATAAGAAGCTTATCCTCCTTCCCCAGCAACCCTGCACCACATCAATCACCCTCCACCAGGCCCTGCAGCAATGGCCACCTGGGCACCAACAGCACCACCGTCCCCTCTGCTCAGTGTTCCCCCAGCCAGGCCACTGTCTCACAGCAGGACATGGGGACTTGGCTCACACCCCAGTCCTGATGACCTTCAGACCTTGGCAGAGCAGCAGGGTTTCCAGCCAGGATGAAATTCTGGCTCTGGAAACCCAAGGGTAAACCTGGGGACAGAAAAGCTCAATTTCATTTGAGCAGACCCTCAAGTTAATTTCTGTGTGTTGAGAGCTTTGGCAGGGCTTCCACAAGTGATGTCTGAACAACAACCCCAAACCCTGCATGGAGCCACAGGACACTGGAGCTACTCACAAGCAGCCTGAAGGCCACTTCTGGCTTCTGTGAGCAAGAGGAACAGCTGTCTCAGCCTTGGGAGTTCGGTGTTTCCACAGCTTCATGTTTACCAGCTCAGCCACAGAAGTTTTAAGCTACTTTATTACATTGTCTGTAGTGCTTATAAAAGTACAAAATGACACTTTTAGTACAAAAAGGAGTCTGTAGACTGTTTATCTATTTTTATTTCCTTTTGGGTTAGAAGAGGAGAGTGAAAGAAAATATGAACTTGCTTTCTCCAAGAAAACAAACTGACCTTTGAGTATTACAAAAGCCTTTATACAATACTTCGGGCAAACAGGACTGGAATTTCTTCTGCGAAACATATTTTTCCTTCAAAAATGCCTGTTTGCTAAAACCAGAACAGTTTGCAGACAGGCTTGGTTTAAGTGAATCTGCCCATTTGAGAGCTACTTAGAAAATTTTTGGACTGCTGAAATGCTGTATTAGTCAGCGTAACTCTTCAAATATAAAGTTAATCTACAAGTGGAATTAAAAAATAAAGTTTAAAAAAAAGTACAGTTTAAATAAAAATTAAGTATTTTTGCGTTATTTAAACTCAAAATGTTTAAACTGACCTATTCCAAAACACACTGTGAGCCTCAGTTCACAACAGCTTTGAAATGTGGTTTTCTGGGGAGTGGAAAGTTCACTCCCTCCCAGGTAAAGCTGCTCTGGGAAGCTTCAGGCAAGTGTAGACCAGGCTGTGGATTGAAGTTTCATGCCTGTGCTCTAGAGAAAACAGGAGAACCTTGGCATCTCTGCCCCTTTGATAGGTTTCTTTTCAGCTTTCAGTATAGCACATGTTCAAAGCCACAGGTGAAGCATTTCTGAATCTACCCCTCATCACCAAAGGCAGTACAAAACATTTAATAAAGAAAAAAACATTAAGCTAAAGGCACAGGTTGGTCTTGCCAAGCAATACTAATACTAACTAATCTTAAAAGGCTTATTACTGTTTTGGTGTTGCTTTTTACATCCCATTCCCCTCACAAAAAAAAAAAAAAAATTCTGGGCTGGAACTACTGTGAGGCATGTTTAGAGCAAGATAAAGGTCTAAGAAATACACATATTATTGTCCAGGATACATACTGGGAATAACTGGTAGGCATGGGAAACCAAAGGAAATAATTAAAAGTGGGAGTGTGAAGTGGTTTTTTCCATTTTAGGGTTTTTGGGGTGGTTTTTTTTTGGCCTTGCTTTCTGCGCCAGAGCAAGCACAGAAAACCAACTACATTCATTCTAATTTTGGAATGGGGTGTGGGTTTAAGTTCAAAATAAAAATGGAAGCTCTTACTCTGCAATAATACTCTCCAGAGCCTGCATTGGCAAGGTACTACTGAACTTCTTCTCTGGATGAAGTGATGCTGTTTCTGGCGTTAAGCCCCATGACACACCAAAGTCACCAAACTAAGGTTCATTACAGATATCTTTTATGGTGGCTTAGGGCCAAAAAGGCAACAATAAAACTTATATTTGCACAGCATGTTTCTTAATCCACTGGGGTTGCAACCAAGTGGGTTGTGTGCCGTTGTGCCATTTTCTCTCCACTCCCAAAGTACCAAATCAATGTGCTGGTTTGTGGTTGTTACAGAAGGCACCAAGTGGCCTGCCTTTACTCCTCTTTTTTTGCTAATGCGTCCTGCTGCAAGTCCTCCTGAGAGCTGCTGCTGTTGATATCTATCATCCCAGGGCTGAAACAACATTTTAATACCAAGCAAGGTATAATCAGTGCATATCTGCCCTTGCTGAGGTCTTCAGCTGGATCAAGAGATGCATTATTTGAAACACAGCAGACAAAACTTTTCCTTCTCTTGGTTGATCGTCCTGGTAGATTAGCATGAGGCTCCTCCATCTGGAATAAATGTCTGCTCTTCAAAAAAATCCCCCATTGCTTTTTTTTTCCCCCCTCCTTGCTGCTTAGCCCAATGTTTTCCTGAACAGCCAGGAATAAAGGAACTTTTTGGGTTTTTGAATTTCACAGAGCTATGCTAGATTGCGAGTCAAAAAACAAAAGCATTAAGACTAAATATTTCTAATAAATATGATTGAAAGAGAAAGAAGTCTGAAGGCATTTCTACATCTGGAACAGGTGATTCAGGGGTTATAAAACATCCATTGCCATAAAAAATGTAAATACCTGGAGCTTTTGGAGTAAATCAAGTACAAGCTCAAAGATCATCAGTCAGGGATGCCTTTAATAAATATTTAATTAATCAATCATTGGATCATGCAATTCCTAGTTCCCTTCTAGTAGACATTCAACCTGTTACTTAGTTTATCTGTGCACTGAGCTCACACTACAGCCCAGTGCCCTCCTCCGTTTCCTGTCTGTCTTTCTGAACCCCTCTGTTGTTAGATGGAACTGGTTTCTTTTGGGGACCATCTTTACTTTTTGTTTAATATATTTATTTTGACGATCAAACTAGCATTAAAAATGCTGGTTTTAATCCAGCCCCAGGGTAACAGCTTTGGGCTGAGCTGCTTTTAATTTTAGACACAAGAAACCAGTACTGGGCTTGCTGAGGGGACTCAGCTGCAGCCCAGTGGCATGATGAATCACACCCAGCTTTGCCCCTTGACCATAATGCTGCTTGCTCTTTTTGGCATTTTCTCTCAACAGGACTACAAGGTCTTGTACAGGGAAATGATTTATAACCTCTACTAATGATAAAAGAAATTAGGTAGAAACCCACATAGGAACACTCTACTTAGGATCTAGAACTGCATCTTGCCAAAAAAGACAGCTGACAACTCCTGAAGGACTGCATTTGTCCTCCTCAAAGGACAAGAAAACATCAGGATGTCCCCATCACCGTGGACAGATGGACACATATATCCATCCTGCACCTCTTCAAAGGTGCAAAGCCTTCATGCCCAGTGGTGGGTTCACTCTCAGGCTGATGTTGCTTCCTGGAGGCTGGGATCTGCTGGAGTAATCCCATGGACATAAGAGCACATTTCTGTGTTTTTACAAAAGGGTGACAAATGAATGCCTGCACAGCTGTGCTCAGCAGTGCTCTGGAGCGAGGGTGCTGGTCAAACTTGTCACTGTGTGATGGGATTGTGAGCTCTGGGAGAAGCCAACATCAATCAATCTCAGCATTTTCAGCACCAGCCTCTGCTACATGAAAAGCCACCTGATTCTGTGAGTACTTCCCCCACATCCCATTATGATCCAAGTAAGATTCTTAGCTGCCTCCTCACTCCTGTGCTGGGGCACTCCTTGTTGGGAGGGGGACAGTGTCTCCCTCCCTGTGAGTTCCCAGGCTGAGTAGCTGCTCCCCAGCTGGCAGCCAGCTGGCAGGGACACTGCCATCCCCATTGTCACCATGGGGCTCCCTGAAGAGAACGTGGCAGCACCAATGACTGTACAGCAAGTGCACAGAACAGTCTGCATCACACACACGTCACCATGTCATTTGTCACCACTGCTGCAGTGTGACTGCTGATCTCTCACTGATGGTAATTCTTTCTAATGAGAGTCGAAAAAATCAAATCTCCAGAGGAGTGATTTCAGGTGGGGGAAGGTCGATGCATGGCTCAGCCTTGTTGAGCAACTTCCTGCACTAAGGCAAAGCAGAATTTCTGGTGGTGGGTGAGAAATGTGTGGATGTGCCTCTGTTCCAGGAGACACATGTCCTCCAACCCAGGCAGCTCCTGGCTGCTCTGACCTACCCTGTCTCTACAGGGATACAAACAAATTTTCCATGACTTGCCTGAGTGGTGAGATGCACGCCTGTGTTGGGCACAGTCACAGGGAGGAATTTCATGGGGCTCCCAGTGCTGGCAGGGAACTACCAGGATGAGTACCACTGGAAAACAAGCCAGCACAGCTTGGCCAGTGACCATCAATCTGGTGAGGTCACTGTGGCATGTATGGGCTAAATGTGTGGGTGCAGGTATGTCTGGGGGGGTTCAAGCAAAGCGGAAGGAGATATCATGTAGGCAAAGACGAACAAATATGGTTTATTTTCAAGGGAAAAAAACTACTTTCAAAACGAAAATAGAAGGAGGAGTTGGGGTGCTGCTTCTCCATCCCCCTTTTCTTCTGTGAGCAAGGCAGGGACCTGAAAAACAGCTGCCAAAAAAACCCAGGGAATGTGAATCTAAGGCACGTGGCAACCACAGCTGGCACTGTCTCAACCCCAAGGCTTTGTTCTCCTGGGACTGAAAACCCTTAGGGTGTCTGTCCCTGACTCTGGGCTCATATAAATCACTGTAAATCAGACACAGATCAGACAGAGTGACATTAGTGCCATCTGTACCTCATTGCTCAGTCTCTCATATGCCATTTCTCAAGGATTCCCTAACTTCTTGGTGCAGGTCTCCTTTTCACACGTTTTAAAGGAAGTGAATTAACCTGAGCCTGCTAATGTGTAAATCAAATTGAAATATTTGCTGGTAAAACACAGAGCTCAGGTTGATAATGACAAGTGGAAATGGAGCTAGAGCAAAACGTAGCATCTGGAAACAGAATATCTGGGTATGCACACAAGGCTGAGTTAGTTTGATAGGGAGCATTGGTTTTCCTCTACAGTCAATTGCTGCCACACGACTTCTCAAATACTCTCTGCTCCCACTTTGTTCCAAAGCTAAAAACCACCTGCAGTGCTGGGGAAAGGACAGATGCAACAATAGCTCTTTTTGTTTTTTCTGTTCTTGGCAACGTGGGAAGAGCAAATTGTGAGGGGAATAAAGAAGAAACAAATATACATCTGCCAAGACGAGGTTTGTCCTTTTGGCCAGTGGGCTGAGCAGAGCTCATAGCATCTTTTTCAGAGGAGTCATGACTGCAGTGAAAATTACAACACTAGTGTCAGGAAATTCAAAGCTTTCCCACTTGAAATGACCAGAGGAGATTTTTTAGTCACTGAAAACTATTAGCCTCTTCCCCAAAGGCAACACAGGATTTAAAAGTGCAAGCAGATTTTCTCAAGTGACAGGACTATATAAATCTCTGTCTCAAGGGCAATAGAAATGAAAGTACCTCAAGTGCAGTTGGAAAATCTTTCATTGTTTCTTACTGGCTACAACCAAACAGAATT
Source organism: Illadopsis cleaveri (assembly GCA_013399915.1). Taxonomy (NCBI): domain Eukaryota; kingdom Metazoa; phylum Chordata; class Aves; order Passeriformes; family Timaliidae; genus Illadopsis; species Illadopsis cleaveri. The sequence goes on along the minus strand of VXBB01007106.1, from coordinate 571,033 downwards.
AAATCTCTATTTTTTTCCTTACTTGGGGCTGTGCATCTTGTAGATAAAGGAAGATAAATGTACAACCATCCACCTCTGGCAACTTGTGTGGTTGATACTCTGTGCACAGGGGCTGTAGAAAACCAGCTTCCAGAGTGAGGCAACGACTCGTCTGTACTGAAATCAGGCCCTGGTTTTTTTTCTTTCAGCTAGGGAAGATCCAATATCAACATTGCAGTCATAGCAGCTGCACAGGAGAATAAGTGATTTCCTGTCTGAGCGTGTTTCATCACTCAGCATTTTATTTTTGTGCTAAACCAAAGCCAGGCATATCATCCCACCCTGTGCTGGGGCACTCTTCCCCATCCCCTGACACTGGAAATGCAGTGGGAAAACATCAGTGGGGTAAAACCTGGCACAAAATGCCCATTCAGCACTTCTGCCAAATGCCTTCTCCAGAAGTGTGTAGCCAAGACAGTTTTTTTGACTTTTGGAATAGCCAAAGACTATTCTCTCAGTGTATACCACTTTCTCCCACCGCTGTCAGCCTGGTCCTGGTTTTGGCTGGGATACAGTTAGTTTTTTTTCTTAGTAGCTGGTACAGTCCTATGTTTGGAATTTAATATGAGAATAACATTGATAACACATTGATTTTTTAGTTGTTTCACAGTAGTGCTGACCCCTAAGTCAAGGACTTTTCAGTGTCTCATGCTCTGCCAGGGAGCAGGTGCACAAGAAACCAGGAGGACCATGGCCAGGACAGCTGACCTGAACTGCACAAAGGGATATTCCATAGCACAAGATGTCATGCCCAGTCTATAAACTGGAGGAGCTGGCTGCAAGGGGTTAATCCCTCTTCAGGGACTGGCTGGACATCAGTCAGTGGGTGGTGAGAATTGTATTGGGCATCACACGTACTTTTTCCTTGGATTTTGTTCCTTTCACTCTACCTCTCTTTTCCATTACAATTGGTGCTGCTAATATTATTTTTATATTTTACTTTATTTCAGTTATTTAACTGTTCTTAAATCACAGGCTCTATTTTTTTCAGATTCCCTCTTCATCCTAATGAAAGAGTGGGAGATGAGCAAGTGGCTATATGGGGCTTAATTGCTGCCTGAGTTTAAACCATGACAACTTCCAGTCCAAACTTGCTCCAGAACCCAGGAGATAATGAAACCTTCTGTCAAGCTGTGAAAATAATGGAGAAAAGAAAAACCCCAGATATTGTCTGCTCTTTTTTTTTTTTTTTTTTCCTTTCAGTAGTAACAATTCCTACAATAGGACTAGAAGGTTAACCAGCATCCTAAGAGCCTCCCTCTCGGGTGCAGTGCCTCTGAAGTCCATGAGAGGGCTATGGGCAGGCGCATTCGGGTGTTTCACACACACAAATACAGAAAAACGCACTGCCGGCTGCTCGCAAAACCCACGGGCACCCCCTGCTTCCCCACAAGCTTTTGCACAATCTCTGCTCACACCGACGTGCCCTTGCCTGGGCTGGAGCAGGAGGCAGCAGCTGGGTGCGGTGTGACCTCCTCTGCCCAAAGCAGCCCTCGCAGGGACAAATTCGTTTAATGACTTCATGTGTCGAGGGGTTCTGCTCCCACCCTGGCTCCCCACAGGCTTCTGAGCAATTTTTTGAGTTGTCAGAGTGTTTGAGACAAGTGCCAAGAGTTGATTTTCTTAATATGGCAATTGAAATAAACCTCATTTTTATAACAAGCAGCTGAAAGATTTTGTCAGATCCAAAATGATATGTTTTGAGTCTGATCAGGTTTGAATTTATTCTCATTATTAAACAAGGCACATTTCAGAATAGAATATGCTTCCACAGTGGGAAAACTAGAGCATTTGAACTTAAAACTTGTAAAAGTGGGATCTTGTCTCTAAATAAAACTATTTCACACCTTTTTCTTCTCTGTATATATCATACCATTCCCTTAATCTAAAAGATGCTTTCTAAATTAGATATGGTTTTTGATCAACACCAGAGAGGTTTTGGGTGTATTAATGATCTATAAGAAGGAAAAGAAAAAAAAAAAAAAAAAAAAACCCACCACCACCACAAAACACAAACCCCAAAACTTTTTCTAGATCTGAGAGTTTGTTTCCATTCACTTTTGCAGTCACCAAGACAGCTGTTGGCTCTTCTGAGTGCACGCTGAGAGAAATTCAATCCAGTCCTGAGGTCAGATGAATGTCAGCATTACCTAGATGGACAGGTCCTGCTTGAGGGGTGCATGATCTATGGACTTTGCTGGTTAATTGCAAAGGGCTGAATGTGCCCTTTAGATTGCTCCTTCATCTCATCTGAGACTTTGTACATTATCTTTGGGACATTAAGCACAGCAGGATGAGTCCTCTAAGGAAATTTTGCAGCGTTGCCAGCATTCTGATAGCTGGTCCCTTGGAACACGATGTACTTCTATCTCCAGCTTCTGGAGTCATATGATTATGTGAGGATCTCAGCTTTCACAACAATGAAAAGTAGGTTTTTAGTCATTGAGACTGTAGAGAAAAGCTGGCAAATGTGACCTCCAAAACTTTATGGATCAAAAAACAAGTAAAAGGAATCTCAGCTATATCAAGCACCTGAATTTTAAATGCATGGTTTAAAAACGGCATCATTTTGAGGACCAACGGCTAAATTTTGAATACTTGGAATTTTTGTGAAGAGGGAAAAAATTACTTCTTGCTTTTTTCTTCTTCCCTCCTTGCCCTTCTTCCTTCCTTTCCAAGGCTCCATCCTGTTGCTTATGCTCCTTGATTGTTCTCAGTCTGGAGCTGCCATCGGACACCGGTCAGGCAGAGTGTGAGTACCGGGAATTTTCCAGGTTTACAAAATGTTTTCCTTGCATCTGCCAAAGCCAACGGCAGCCGTCGCTGAACACGTGCCACTGGAAAATCACAAGCAGGCTGGCTGCCAAGGATGCAGAGAGCTCTTTGGACCGAGGCACGTCAGGGTCTTGTGAGTGTGAGAGGACGCGGAGCCGTGCCCGAGGCGCCGGGGCAGCGCTGGGCCGGGCCCGGGAGCGGCGGCTCCGGCAGCTCCTGCCCGGGCGGGCGGGCTGGGGCCGGGCCAGGCGCTGCCCCGGCTCACACAGAACCAGCCTGGGCCAGGACGGGCCGCCTGCCGTCGGAAGGGTGCATTTATTTATTGGGAATGAACCAGTCCGAGTGGAAGTAATGCGTTCCTCATGGAATAAACAATCCCTGCAAACGGCTTTCTGACATTCAATCACAGCTCAGCAAGGACATCTCCAGCACCCCTTGAATCTTGTGCCAAGCCATTAAACACTCTCGCTTGGCAATGGGCATTTGCAAAAAAGAGGCTAAAAAGGAAGCTACCGAGTAATCATGTACTGTGAGTGCAAGAAGAAGAGTGTCATCAGTGTGGTGTGGGGAATTTTAAATTTATATTGCCTGTGTATGTCAATATCCTCGGGCAGTGCTCAAAATTGGGGGAAAGATATCTAAAACTGAAAGTTTTGTCCCCACCTTAAATGAGGTGTGATACACAGGATTTGGTGAGGGAGTCCATTTGCTGTTGCATTTGTTATTTTTAATTTATAGCAGCTTAATGAAAAAATAAAATGTATCTTACTGAAGGTTTTGTCAAAACTTTTAGGGCCTAAATTCTGCCTTCCATTAACAATATGCATTTTAATCAGGTGCTTGAAATTAATATCTTAATGTAGATTACATGCACGTACATTTCATGCCAAGCCTATATACACCTGTTTGAGGAAGATCCTAAAAAACCCACACTGTCTGTTTTGGATGTTAACAGGAAAGCATGGAGAAGGTCGAAATTTTAGGCAGTATGTATAGCCAAGAATTTGGTGCATGCTCAGTGCAGAAGGGATGAAGGGTGGAAATACAAGTGGATTTATGGCTTTGCAGAACCAGCCAGGCTGGGATGGCCTCGCAGTTTGCTGCCTGTGCCCCTCAGAGGCTGTTGCAGCTTTATGTACCGAAATGCTGCCTGGGGCTGACAGACTACCAGCAGGACTGATTAAACCAACTACTGGAAAAATCCCCAGGAAGCTTGTCAAAACACAGCATTTCCAGCGCTGAAACACGAGCTGTGTTAGTGCCTAGAACCGACTCCCGGGTTTGGTTGTTTTGAGTTTCCCGGTCACAGCCGGAGGCACAGCAGCCCGTGACAGGGAGGTGGCAGCACGCCGGGTGCCTCCCGCTGCCCTGGGCACAGCTGGGCTCTGCTGACAGGCACTGGTTTGCTGAAAGACACATCGCAATGGCACCAGCATGTGTAAACGACCCCAGAGTAACCACATAATTAAGAAACGTAGATCTTCCTTCTAAGCTTTCTGTTCTTCAGAATTTTCTCTGAGAAAAGGGTTCACTTACGGGTATGATGAATGGCTCATGAAATGGCTTGTACAGCAGGATGCTTACAATAAAACGGGTTTGGAGCATGACAGGCAGCATTATTATTATTCTTGTGCCTAGCTGGCTTCTTGCCAGCCCCCTGCTGCCTTCTATCTCCCATCACATGAGGCTGGAAAAATTCCCCCAGGATTGATTAACATGAGAGAGACCTGTGAAAAATGGAGGCGTATGAAGGAGGGAGGTGATGGCTGAAGGGAGAAACCAGGCTTGCAAGCACTGACACAAGCAGTTAAGTGCCTGGAGAGGTGGGAGAGCAATGAGAGTTTCTGCAAGAGGGAATGAGAAGGAAATTCCAGGCAACTTCTCTCTCTATGCATTTTCCAGCCCTACCACAAAAATGCTGCTTTGATATGAGAAAAATTCAAGAGTGGCAAGGGGAGCCACCTGCCCTGGAGTGCTGTCAGTCAGCAAATTGCTGAGGTACTCCAGGGCAGGAACTGGACACATAGACATGCTCCCAAATAATTCCCAGGCACATTTCAGGAGTGACAGTGGTCCAGAGATGATTACAACCAGGACACAGAGCCACCGTGGTTTGGAGGATGAGGCTTTATGAGCAGAAAGTCACATAATATCATGTCAGCTGGCTCAGAGTTTAGGAAGGCCGCTGGCCAAATTTCTGTTACTGCAACTGAAACAGCTTAGGAAATGAGGATTTTCTGTTGCATTTTATACTACATTTTACTCTGCACTCATACTGCCACATGCCGCATTAATAAGATCTAGAAAGTTAAGGAAACTTTTTTAAAAACTAAACTGGGAAAAGTCTTAAAGTAAATCTAATACATGATTTCTAAGTTCTTTCTAGGAGGCCCAGCTTTTTACAGCCCAAGTACTTGAAAATCTGGATTTGTCAGGTCACATAAAGGAGATTTTTTTCTTTTGTTTTCCCTGTGATATTGCTTTCAAAGGGTAATTTGCCAACATTGCAATATCTTCTTTCTCAAATGGTATCCTCCTTTACTCAGTTTTCCTGCCAGAAGTCATGCTCCTGTTGAAGCCTGCAGTGTGACTGGCAGGTGCCAGTAGTGGCCCAATTTATTCCTTGACTTGAAGCAGCAAAGAAAGGCCAGGATCACTGTGTGCCTACTTGATTTGTTTCTGCTAAATGTCAGGTGCTGAGGCAGTCTTGAGGAAAGATGTTAGACATGCAGCTGCCAAATTGCAGTGCCAAAAGTACAGTTTGCTTTTTCTGCGTGAAGATGATCTTGGCAAACTCTTGGCTTGCATCAAAGGAGAGCTCACCCTTGCATTTGAAGGACTATGAACTTTTGGACTAAGGATTTACGAACTGAGTAGCATTTGTATTTAATGACATTAAGAAAGGCTTTTTCATCTATATAGGCTGCTTGAGACTTGTTTAGTTTGTGTTTCATTTTCTAGAGAATTTAGTCCAGTCAGATAACTGAATTAAGTACAAAACATTTTAATTTTCTTAATTCCTCTATTTCAGTTTTCACTTTACTTCTCATATGTTTGCATTTTATTTAACCTGTACATATTTTTGCAATTTATGATCTAAAATATATGATCTATCTAGTGCATGTCATTGCTTTCCATTTCTTAACAGACTCTGTAACAATATCTATTGTGTCTCATTTGGCAGACAAATATTACCTGTTTGACCATCAACATTCATGTATAGTTATTTCACCCAACTCCACAGACTTTCTTTCTCACCATTTAGAATAAGAAATACTTGTACTGTTAAAGAGATTAATTTTTAGTTTGTGGCCTGATGACCTGGATTTGAGTTATAAACCTGTTATTTTCCAGAGCTTGTTATCCACTGATTGCATAAGATATTGTTACCAGGAAAAATTTCAAATTCATCTGAAAATCACACTTAATCATTTGAACAGCTCTACAAATAAGGTCAGCCAACATCTCCTGTTCCTAAGTTCAATAAATTTGCCACCAGACTATCTTCTGAGTTTTAGCTGCCTTGATTTGTGTTAAAATCAGAAATATCTCATTTCAGATTCAAGTTACAACTCTAACTGAAGTGTGTTGGCAAGTCTTTTTAAAAAACTCGCATATTCTAAATATGTGCATAGATGATAGAGTAGCAAGATCTGAAATAATTACTATTTATATCCTTCCATTGTTTTCTCCAAAAACAGTACTTCAGACTTGGATATTGTTTTCAAAATTGTTAAGCTGACTCCTAGAATGTTTTTCCAAAATTATTTTTGCTTTTTCAAGTCAAATAATGCTTCATGACTATTTCCATCTCGTAGTAATAGTCCTGTTTATTCTGGCACATCTTGGTTTATATTATGCCTCTGTGTAACAAAATCTATTGAAATCATGCAAAACATCAATCTCTCTGCCAAAGTCAATAAAATTACTACTTGTTGAAGAAAACAGTAAACAACAGAACTTCATAATGATGTCATTAGCACATACTTTGTCAACAGTTGAGAAATCTGGAACCTTCAAGAAAAACAAAGAAAGAAAAAAAGGTAATGCATTCAGCTCAGTTGTATAATTAATTATGCATAAACTTCTAATGAGATTTGGTTAAAAATGCAAACAATTTTATAGTAGCATTAGCTGCACAGGAGCATAGCAGCAGTAGCTCAGCAAGTAGAGTGGATGCTGTGTTTTATCCATCCATCAAATAGATGGGCACATTTTAAAGCTTCTTTGGAGTCTGTGTGTCAGGCCTTGAGCTGATCTTGAGTCAAGTTCAGGAGTTCAACTTGATACATTAGGGAGCTCCAAAGGCATTTTGTCCTGTCCTGCATTTTCTGCTGGGAGCAGAATTCTATTCTTTTTGTTCAGACGCTCCTGGGATGTTCCTTCAAACCACCTCCTGCTCTGTGGGTGCACAAGGTTTTTTGCATCCATTTGGAACCAAAAAACCACTATTTATGGGTTTATTTTTTGTTCTGACCAGTTCAAATGTGTGACACTATAACCTTCTGCAGAAAGGAGTCCAGCCATGGGCAGAGCATGTTTATTTAGCTGTCAGTGCCAACCAAGCAACACATCAAAACCACAAAACCCAGGGGTAGGCTGAAGCATGAAGAGCAGATACTGCCTAAAGTGGCATGATATGGTCAACACTTAATTTACTACATTAATTCTCAGAGATTACTGTGAAGAAATGAAGAGAAGGAAAAGGGGAAGGGCTTTTCTGAATTCGAGATTTATCAAAAAGTAAATTAATAGTAGCACTACAGAGTTGTACTTTGCTGTAAGGTACAGATCCCGTGCAGGAGTAAATGCTGTGAGGCCAGTGTGTATTCAGAGATGCTACTGATGATCCACACTGAGCTTGAGTGGTCTGGCTGTAGCAGAGAATGTTTTCTACCCCCTTCCCACCGTGTGGAAATCAGCATCCCTGGCGTTCTTAATGGCTTCCCTTCATCCAGAAAATTCCGTTGGGCTTCAGAGATGACAAACAAACTGGTAATAATTTATAGAATCAATAAAGACCTCCTTATCCTGAAAAAGGGACATTTCCACCGTGTGCACTGTCTCAAGGCGCCACTAGATGGTAGAACAGGACTCCACACCGTCCGGCAGCCGCCTTGCACGCCCAGACAAACCCTTCCAAAATCCTGCCTCAAGATTCATAAATCTACAGTACAACTTAGAATTTTTATTCCAACTGCCTACATCATATTCTTTGTCCTTTATAGCTAATTGAGATCTTCTAGAACTCTGTCTTCAGCGACGGTGTTCCAAGGAGTGCGTAGAAAACGAGGCACACCCCAGCATATTGCACAGGAGAGCTCCCCTGGTACCCATCTAACTCCTACAGAAATTAAGCCACAGGATTCATCTGTAAACTGTGATCTCATGTGTAAATCGCATTGCCTGGGAGGCAAGAGCAGCTATAAGAAACTTCTGCTCAGAACCATCTTCCAGAGGAGCCACTGCCTCTCTGGGCAGGGCTGTGTTCCCTCTTGCCCCTTTGGAAATGTGCACAGAAATGTGGGGGGTAGGGCACACCACCAGCTGCTCTTCAGTGGCTTCTACAGGTGTCGAGAAGAATAACAAGAATTTTCCACATGCAGAAGTAGAAAATTTAAATTCAAGGCAGCAATGATACCAGTTACAGCTCAGAAATAATTAAGCTGCTATAAGTAATTGAAAAAGAGGCAGAGTAAAATGACTAGATTTTTTTGTTTTAATGATACAATATCTTGTAAAATCTAACTTGTATTAGCCACAGAACTTAAAACCTGCTTGGATATGAAAGATGATTGCCACATACGGTGAAATATGTCTCAAGCACTTTGAGCAAAGATAAACATATTAAACAGTGTTTTCCGAAGTCTTGGAGAAAAAGCAGAGGTGTGCTACAGAAGTCAGGGAAAAGGAACAATCTAACTTAATGTTGTTATTAGAGAGCCAATGAGAAATAAACTGAATAATAACCACACTTACAGGTCTGAAGAGGAAAGATTTAAAGCATCAGAGTGCACAAGCAAATAGAATTATGCAGATACTTGAAAACATACATACACCTAACAAAATGCAGATCATTATATGACAAGGAACTGTCTGCAGACAGTTATGTGGCAAGTAAGCTTTATTTACTACGGGAGAAAGAAAAGCACTTCACCTGGTGTTTCCAGCCCTGCTGAATTGACAGTGCTGTGGACAGAGTATTCCTGGGCAATGGTTCCTCCCCTGACAGGTAAGTATTAACTTAATCACCCACTCTCGCTTTATCTGTAAACACAGAGCTCAGGACTTACCTGAACTAATCCTTGTTTGGATTGTGTAGTGGATTGGATGGGCAAAGAACACAATGAACCAGCAAGGGTTTTTTCCACCCCTATCACAAACAACAATATTGCAAATATTCTGAACTCTCTATAAAAGAACTTCCAGCGTTTGTCTTCTGTTGGAAGATATTTTCAGAATCTCACACTTTATGTTCAATATAAATTATATTTTTTGATTAAATGCAGGATCCTTTTGATAAAACTGTCTTTTAGTATAAATCTCTGCCTTCCCTGTGTCTACTCCCTTGTGCAGTTCAAGCCAGCAGTAATACCTGCTAGTTACCTTTCATTTTGCTAAGCCACACAAGTTCTTTCAGTCTTAGAAAATGAGCTCTTTGTGACTCTTAATCATCCAGGTAGCTTGAATTAATCTTCCACAGGCATTAGTAAATGAGACTGTTGCACAATGCTTCAGGGGAAACTCTCTCTCCTCACTTGGGGGCACAAACACTTTGCTATGTCTGTTCCACACACATCTCTGGGACAGGCAGGAATCCCACTGGTCTCTCCCACAGCTTTGTCAGACACCATGAGACATGGTGCCACATATACAGATGCCACAGGTTTTGTCCTTTCTTAACCTCCAAATGATGGGACTTAGTATATTGAGAAATAAATTTTTTTCACTAATGATATTGATTTTCAGTTAAAGCACAGTCAGGTACCTGCTTTCTAATTAAATCAGTGATTACATGAGTTTTATACCCTTCTAGAGTCATCAAATACCAGGCCAAATATCTCACAGAACCTGAAACTATGTTCCAGTGTCAAATATTATCAGCCCAGTCTTTTGATCAGCGTAAGCGTTGGCTAATCAGCACAAACTGACTCCCAAACGACCGTGCAGCTTGACATTAACTGTATTGTTCTAATTTAATTCTCCATCAAGAGGGTTCTGCACCAGTCACCCTCTTTTCTTAGGAGCAGAGATAAATGGATAGGCCTACATTGCCATAGCAGTCAGACATCTGGATCTCAGTGGTTCAGAGGTGACCGTCAATCATTGCCCATATTAAGAGAACTCCTTTATCAGCCCTGTCCAAACTGGGGTTGCTGGGTATTGACAACTGATATAAAAGCTTTAGCAGATGTGACTCAGCACTCCCCTGAGCCCTGCTGGAGTGGAAAGCATTTATTACATGATTAGCATATTAATACTGTCCTGCTTTTTCCAAAACACAGAATACAATACTGGCTGTTTCTGCTTAATCTTTTCTTTTCCTTTTTTTTTTTTAAGTGAACTTTTTCAGTGCTCCTTACAAATATAGAGTCTTTCTGCTTAAACCTTTCCTTGCAGAGATTTGATCCAGGATTGGTTTCAGGTTATGAAATTAGACATTTGGAAGGACCACCTGTATTTAAAATGTTTGGTATCACTTTGGAATGAAATCCACAAGCAGTAATGTTCCAAAATACTTTAAAACTCAGGGGAAAGATAAGTTATATGGAGTCAAAAATTAAGAGTCTTTTCCAATTTTGGATTAACCAGCCCACAGCTAGAACATTCTATATAGTTCAGAGTATATCCATACTGGACATCTTACATCTAAGAAGGCTTGAGGAAGAAAAAGCATGGAAATCAGGACTGAGAGCCTTTTTGAAAAATGCTTTAAATAATTAAATGGTTTTAACTGACAAATGGAAAAGCAGAGTAATTAAACCAATGCCTATATGTATTTTATGGAGATACATTGCTTATAGAGTTTAAGTAGAATATGCAGAAGAAGGAAGACAGAAAAAATTACAGAGGCATATTGGATGAGAGGACAGGGAGTTACCTGGTTCATTTAGGCTGAACTAAGATTGTATATGCCACTTATATATGGAACAGATTTTCTTTGGCATGGAGGATGTCAAGAAGATGAGCAAATAGACATTTCACCTTGGTCTATCTCTGGTTTTATGCTCCTGTTTTACCCCTTAAAGGCACTGGCTATCCAGGCAGCAAAGCCAACCAAGGTGGCTTGAACCCTCAGCACTGCTTGTCTGGATCATGGTGGATTTTCTGTGAGATTTATGTACTATTTAACAAAATAGTGAAAGAAAGGAAAGAGCCATCCTTTTCCCAGCTTTAACTTGGGCTCCCTCCAGGATCTGTAGCAGCAGGCCGATGTCAGCACCTCTCTTGTTAATTGCACAGCAAGCTGGGGTCAAAAATTCTCCTTGAATTGTGTGAGAATGACAGACCCTGTGGTCATTCAGGCAGTTCACAGCAGTGCAGCCCCAGGCCAGCTGAACACTGGCTTTGTTACCATTCTCAAAGGTAGTCCCCAGCCCGGAAGCTTCCTCCTGTATTCCCACCCTTGTCTGGCCTCCCATGACTTATTCACAGCAAGAACATCTGTTACAGAGCAAACTGAATCAAGCCCCCAGCCTCCACAGTCCTGAGCAGTCCATCCTTACCTGTCAGTATCAGGTCCTTGGAGCACCTCAGCTTGTCAGCCCCAGAACTGGAGAGCTGCAACCCCCTCAGCAGCTCATCTGAGCCAAGGGAGCACTGATCCCAGCAGTGCTGGGATTGAGACCCTCAGCACCCCACCACCACCACAGCTGAGCACACATCTGCTGCCCTGTGGAGGTTGCTGGACCCTTTGGCACAAGCTGCTGCACGCTCTAACTACACCCACGAGCTGGGCTCAAAGCCTGCTTTTCCACTGGCATCTCCTCAACATCTTCTTCAAGGCTCCCTGGCAGCAAAAACAGTGCTCAGCTGGGACCCAGGACCTTTGACCAGGATCTGCTTGCAGATCTTGCTATAAGCTGCCAGATCAGGTGGATCCTGCTAGAAGCAGCCACAGCCTCCCACAGCCACCCCTTCCTAAGAGCAGCACCAGACACCCTGATGTTCCTCAAAGGCCCCCAGCAAACCCAGAAGAAGCTCCTACAGGATCTTGAATCAGAGCCAGGAAACTGTGGCAGTGAGTGCTGTGCCCACAGCCACCTTGGCTATCCATGGTCTCTGGACAGGGAAGAGGGCAGTCCATCTGACAGCCCTCAAACTTTCTTCAGCATGAGTTTTAGCTCTTCACTTTTACTGATGATTAACACATCAGCAACAAAGTGCAGCCACAGAAAACAATTAAATCTTAAATAGTCAAAGGTAGTCAAAGAGATTTTGGCAAGCACATGGATTTTTGGGTGCCTGTGCCTTGTTTACCATCAAATCATCAAGCTCAAGGTACAGCACATATGACTGCCCAAAGTGTGCTGGGTGAGGAGAGAAGAGGAAGGGGATGAGGAAAGGGAAGAGGAAGATGTCACTGGTGCCTCATTACACAAAATGGCCAGTGCTGTTCCCCTTTGTAACAGCCATTGCATCATTTCCCCAGCCCCCAGACAAGGCCTGAGGCTGAAGAGCCCCAGCTGAGTGTCTGTGGGTGGGTCCATCCCCATCCCCAGGTGAGGGGGTGTGGCAAGGGGCACCCGTATATATAGGGAGGTGCCGGGGGTGCTGTAGCAGCTGATAGGTGCTGGTTCTGCTTGGCTGCCTTGGTCTCTTCACGATGGTGGGCTTGAGGATGGACTTCAGCGTGCTCCTGGAGCCTCTGGGTTTTGTTAAGGTCCTTGAATGGGTGAGTGGAGCTGGGGGACTGTTTCCTCTTCTTCCCCAGGCGCCACCCCTTCCTTGTGTCTGGGCTGGGTGCCCCTGGGGTGGTGTGAGCCACTGGGCTGACAAACCCTGCTCCAGGTTACTGGTGCTGGGTGTCCAACACTGAGCTGCTCCTCAGCCATGCCCTTGGTGAGGGCAGAGAGTGCAGAGACATAAACTCGATGTGTTAATTACAAGTGTGTTAGAGTAGCTTGTGCTGCTGTGTGTTTTGTGTTCTGATGATTGGGGATTTAGGGTCTGGATAGTGAAAAAAGAGAAAATAAGAGCTGCTTAGAGAGTCAAGATGATGTACTCTGAGCATGTACTTTCTAGTTATTTGAATTTATAGTTTTGGATATGCAAGACTTGTATAAATATTTCCTTTATCAACTGTAGAAAACACTATGCTGCTTGTTAGTATATTAAAAAAAACACGACAACCAAATACAACCCCCTCAAAAAACTTCTGTGCAACTGAAAATTAACCAAAAGCATTTTTAAATGGGCTTTGGTTAGCTGTGTCGCTTATGCTTTTCGATTTTAGAAACTCAGCGTTTTCTTCTTGACATCACTTCATACTTCAGCTTTGCTAACTTTGTTGCTGTTTCTTGTCTTTAGCTATTTCAGCTAAATGTTGAGTTTGCTTCTTTTGAGTTCTAGTGGTGTGCACTAATATGTCTATGTATCAATTCCTATAGCTTTTTGCCATCTTTGCTCTTGCCACGTGTGGAGGTTTTCAAGGTGAAACTACTCTTCTAGTTTCCTGCAAAGGTGTGGTAAACAAAACAATTACAGCTGCTTTTGCTTATCCATTCAGGTAAGCATTAGCTCTTCAGTTATTATTTAATCTCACTTATTATGAACATGTGCTTAGTGTATAACTGAAGATGGGGAACTTCTGGCTTGCTCTGTAGCAGAAATAAAAAATATTTAGTTGTAATTGTTCAAAGCCCTGTAGTTGTTAGTGCCCTAGAGAACGAAGTGGGTAGAAATGGCAGCAGGCTGATATGCTCTATATGACTCTGTCCTAAGCTCTAGTTTAGCAGTGCATGAATGCTATAGAAAGTAATTAGTAAGCCAAAAAATGTAATCCATTTTAACAGCTTAATTCTTCATCAGTCTGTAGCTCCTTTGAACGTCCAGATAAGACTATTTTGAATGTGCCATTATCCTATTTTTGTTCAAAGACTGAATGGAAAGTTCTCTTCAGTTTATTCCAGCATTATCTTGGTGAAGATGTTGGGCACAAAACCCCTAAATATTTCAGTGTTTTTGCAGTGTTCTTGTAGAGACAAGCTCCTTTCCTGGAGCAGGAGGAAGGCGGCTTCCTCTCTACTGTTGCAGCTGCACAACTATGATGAGTGCAGGGTTGGTGTTCCATATGTGTTCAATCAACATAATAACATAAATAAATATACAAATTGATTCAGTAGACAGCCAGTAAAAGCCACTGCAGCAGTACAGAATTTGGTCTCACATCCAACATTGTAACAGCATTTGGATGGGAGAGTGAGGGTCTGAAATAATTCTGTGCTGGTCACAGAGTGGTCAATGCTAATCACACAGCTTTATTTATTCAGCTTCAGTGCTTGTGGTTTTTGTAGTTATAATGCCTTTCACGTCCTGATCACCTTGTTTTGACTGTCAGTCTCTCAAGTAGTGTTGCAAAGTCTGCTTCCAAATTGGGAATTTTTTGTTCAGCTGCTCNTGGTCAATACAGCATTTGAGCAGAATAAGGCACCCAAAGCCCTTGGCCATCCATGGCATCACACCCACTGCAGTTATTGAAGCAGTGGAATGAACTTTCACTTTTTCAGGTGAACAGTACCTTCACCACAACTTTTATTTTGCATTTTATTATGCATTTGAGTATACAATTGTTCCATAGATGGGACTTCCTCTGTAAATCTGAAAATTTTCTCTGTAGAGAGCACCTGCTTGAATTGGCAGAGGGAAATAGTTACCTTGTGAATTTTACTCACCTTCAGCATTGAAGATCTGAATGAGAAATTTCATAACATGCTTGAAAATGGACTTAGGTGACCTTTCAAGCCACATTTTAGCCTATCAGCCATCCAGATTTAAACCCTCTGCCCTTCTCCCATCACCCTCACTTTACTTAACTTTGGCTCAAATTCTCATAAAATATGTGCTAGGCATTTGATTTTATAAACAGATTTCTTGAGTTAGGATTGTCTTGTACATCTATCAAGCACAAGCATATAGTTTTGTACATGGTTCTCAATGTTGAACTGTAACTATAACATTGTTAATGACTGAATTTGCTTATGATCCTTAATACTGATGCAGTTATCTTGGTGATATAATTGATACTGCCTTGCTCTAATGTATATTCTTGCAATTTTTTAACCTGTTAATGAGTATTTCTGTTGTGTAGGACTTGGCAATCAGTGTCTTCACAGCCTTTCTGTGGCTGGTCAGTACATTTGTTTGGGCAAAGGCGCTCGCTGACATCAAAGTGTCCACAGGAGCCAGCATTATTCCAGGAATTGAATCTTGCAAAGCACCAGGAACAACTTGCCATTTTCTCTCTGTGACCAGTATGGGAGTTCTGAATGTGTCTGTGGTATGTATGCCTTCCACCATATGGGTACAATAAATGTGTTGGAAAACAACAAATGGTACCTGAGAGTCCTGTTCTACTGATTGCATGTGTTGCTATGTGTTAAGAGTTCTTTATGGGTTATTTCTCATTCAGGTCCAGTAATACTGTGGTAAAACACTGAGTAAATAATTTCTTGGAGGAAATAAGTTTTCTTCTAAAGAAAATAATGAGAAACAACTTGCAGGATGTACCACTAGAGCTGTTATATACAGCATTTCCAGATGCATTTGAGTGTCTATTTATGCCTTTAGCCAAGAGCAACTTAATTTCTTTCTGGGCCACCCAAGTGGTTTGATGAGTGATACAAGTAAGGAGGAAATTCTGTGCTGGTGCTGAACCTAGCTTTTTACTCAGCTGTGAGCATTTTTATACATCAGATTGAGTTTCCTTGTAACATAATGGTGTGATGCTCATGTTCATACAAAGAACACTTCATAGCAGAGCAAATTAAGCTTATTGTATGATCTTCCTAGTGAATCCTGCTTTTCAAAACTCGGGCTGTTATTCATTGGCCAAATAATAATTTGTCGTTTGGTTTGGGAGTGTATTTGTGAAGGTGCTCAGTGACTGAAAAGAATTTGTCTAATTCTGTGTGAAGTATAGAGTAAGTTTGACTATCTGGTCTACAAAGAATTCTGTTAAATAGCTAAAAGAGCTTAGATTACTCTGAAGAGTGTGGAAACATCTTCTCCAAATGAAAGGGGTGCCAAAGATAGTGCTTGCTTCTGGTTTGCCTTGAAGAGACACTTTGGCTTCTTTTAAAAAAAGAGAAACAAAACCCAATCAAACATAACAAATTTAATATTAAACTTTCTCCCCCTCCTTTTTCTTTACCCTACAGGTGTTTGGCTTGCTTAATATGATTTTATGGGCAGGAAATGTTTGGCTTATATACAAGGAGACCAACTTGCACAACCAATGGAACAGAATTTCTGAAAGTCCAACGGAAAGGGTATAAAACCGATATTGATATTTTGAAGTGCTTCCACTTTCACATCACACTACCAAGAGCATGGAACCATTAGGATTCATTTCAATAATAACTGATAATTCATACAAACTTCTATTTTGTACTGTGGCTTGACATAAGGTCTTGGATGCTCCAACTGAATGTTTAATTATCATGAAATATATTGTCTTTCAAGGCATTGCAGCATTATATTACAGTTTTTGAAGAGTGAAATGAAAAGGTTATCTGGTTGACCCGTTCTTGGCTCTTAAATTAGCCTTTTAGGAGGGACGGCTGAGAAGCAACTGTATCTGGGCTATTACTGCAAAATATTTAGTTCTGACAAGTCTTCTCTGAGAAATGCAAAGTAAATTCACCCAGGGCAGGTTAAAAAGTTTAGTTTCTTCCTATCACTGATACCTTACAAAAGCCACCTGAGTAGAATTCATAGCTCTGTCAAAGTTGCAGCCAGGATGTGTAGGTTTCCAGATACTCCTTTCAGATCATTGTATCAGATCTGCTGCTGGGTCTATCAGGAAGGACATTACTTCTATGCATAATATATCATTACTGTTTAATGGCTTGGGACAATCTCTGAACATGGAAATTTGTTGATTGTGTTCATAGTTTCTAGTCTCACTAATATGAGAGCTTGTAATAGATGGAGAAACAGATGATTTAAACACTTGAAGGAGGGGAGGGAGGAAAAATAAAGTATGGCCCAAAACACTTACAAATACTGTAGAAATCAAAGTTGATATATTCTGCTACTGCTTACACTTCTATTACTTGTGTGTGTGAAGGGATATAATGGGAGCTGTCTGAATATGACAAATTCTTCCTTGATGTTGTTCAACTCATTCATTGGGAAAGATATTTGGGTCTTCTCATGTGGACTTCTTTACTAAGGTGTCTGACTCCCTGAGAATTGCCCAGAACAAATGTTTTGATAAACCTAATATGAAAGCTATTCAGTTATTTTTGGTTTGCTTTAACTCTTTGTGATGAAAACAGACATAGTAGTGTGTATATAATGCAAATTGTAATTGTTGGGTGTGCCAGAGCTATTGACCTTCTGGTAGTAAACTGTAATCTTGAAGAGGATAATAAAGTCATATGACTGCTGCTGAATGTGCCTTGGGTCCTTACTGCTGTAGCTGTGGATGTAAATGCATTGGCTTTGTAGTGTCAGCTGTGGCTGCCTGTGTTGGCTGGAGGGGTTAAGTTACTTGTGCAACAGGAGAGGCTTTTACACTGGGGGCCTGTGGGGTTTTTTTGTAAAGAGGATTCCATATCCTTCCTGCAGGCTACTGCTGCCTAGTGCTGCTCAGCATTTCTTTCTGTCAGTTCAGAGTAGGGGCTTTTATTAATTATAACTATCCATAATTTCATTTGAATTGCCTTTTGGAAGAGGTAATAAGTGCAATTTTCACTTGTTTGCGTCACTCTGCAGTTTTATTTACTTAAAAATACATATTTCATCCAAAAACCCTGAGACTCCTAGTTTCATATTGTCTAAGAAAAGAATATGGTAATTATACATTAATTAGGCTTTTCCTTCTTTAGGATTTAAGGTTACATATGATATGGCTAAAATATTTCTAAATCAACCTTTTAATATTTTTAACAGAACTATGTTCCTGTCTATTTCTTATGTGCTTATCTACTTTGTCACAAACAGACCTGTTAGTCATTGCCATGGCCTAGTTATAAAATGGTAATAGTGAGTATTTTTGCACACATGAGAGCAGTAATGATTAGATCAGTATAGACTTTATTGATGGCTGAGGTCCAGGCAACAAGTGAAACAGAGTTGGAAAGCTTAGCACACTGATTGTTTCAACAAAATCTTGAATGTCATACACACTCAAAAAGGCATCCCTTGCTTCCTTAAGGCTGAAATTGACCCTTATTCTTTTTGTAGAAGAAACAGGTGTGTCCCATCCCCAGAGTGCTTTCCTTCAAAAGAGGAGGAGATGGAACATGACAGGCACAACTATAGCTGGTAAAATAGAGATTCACAAATAAGGGATTGCATTTTGTAGAAATTCAGGCTGCATGTGTGTCTGTTCCACAGAGCTAAATGCAGACCCAGGTTGCCGTTAACAGGCCGAGGTAAGTGGGATATGTAGTCCACAGCAAGTAAGATTTTAAAAAAGGAGAAGTAACCCCATGTGCACTTCTGGCTCATTAGGATAAAGCTTGTTTCCCTTTGTAGGGAGAAGGACTGATGCAAAACACTGTAGGCTTTGATGGCTGCTCGAGTCCTGCGGCTGAGATGAAACAGAAAGCATCATGCAGCAGGACTAAGCAGCTGCTCTTATTTACCCTGGACACCCAAAAAGGGCTGAGCAGTCTTTGCCTTTGAATTAGCATCGTATTTGTGCTGGCAGCACCAAAACATTCAGTGTCTTATTTACTTGTGGTGGGGGAGGGGCATGACTGTCTGATTTACCAGCTTTATCTTGACTGCACAAGAATCACTACTGCTATCAGGAGATGCAGTGTGCTTGATCCCTCTGTACTGAGGGAGCAAAGGGCCTGGATCTCAGCCAGCTATCTACAGGTTAGTAATCCTCAGCTGGCAGCAATTTTACTTGCAGCCATCAGAGGAACCAGCTCATAAAAATCATCTCATACTGCAGGAATTATTCTGGTAGCAGGCTATAGTTATGCAGCCCTAGTAAGTCAAGTGCTGTATGATCCCTGGTGTGATGCTAGAGAGGGGGATTTTGCTCAGAAACCCATAGTGGGAAGAAAGGCTGTAAGATGATGGTGAAGGAAAATAGGGCTGAGGGATCAGCGTGGGCTCACAATAGAGAGCTCCTTAGAGAAGAGTAGAATCCATTAGCAGTAGGAGGTGTTTAAGGAAGCAAGTACGTTGTGATTTGAGGATCAGGCCTCTGTGATGATCCTGAGAAGTGTGTATTCTGCATGTGCTAACTCCCAGGAGAGTCCCTAACATGGGAGCTGGCATGGTGTCAGTGTTGGCTGAGAACTTTGCCACCAGCCTGCAGGAAAAGCAGTAGGAAATTAAATCCAAGAGAGGTCTGGCAATGTCAAATCCCCAAGAGCCAGTGCCAAGAGTGCAGAATGGAGTCACTCTGGGGTCTTTGGCCTTGTCACGTCAGCAAGGAAACCCATCTGCAGCACAGGCTGGGGCTGGGACACTGAAACACCAGCTGAGAGGCCAGCACCGCTGCTAGAATTGAGTGCACTGGAGCCACACGGTGCTTTGTGATGGGTAATGAATTCCCCAAGTCTCTGGCTCCGCTTCACACTTGCCCATGGAAGACATGGGCATGGAGTTCTCACTGAAAGTGAGAAAGAAGACAGATGGCACCTTGATGTGAGGAGCTGTGAGACTGTGGTTCATCACCTGCTCATGGACACAGGGTAGCTGCAACCTATTTATTTTTCCCTATTGCCAGAACTGAGCAGCACACAAGGCTGGGGCCGTGCTGTGCTGCTCTGGGCTGGTTTGGCTGCCTGCCCTACTGCAAACTCCTGGGGAGCTGGTGGGGTACCTTACTCTTGGAAACTGCATGAACACAGTCCCTCACCCTTCCACAAAGGCCCCACTCCTGAGCATGTCATGACAGCACATCAAACATTCTGGATCATCATGGATCATCTACTTTTATTCTTATGAGAGTATTTAGTGTATGTTCATTCCTAAGAGATTTGCTGTATTGCCTAAAGCAAAGTTGTTGTCACAGAGACCAGAGTCAGAAGCCAGATTTTGCTGCTTAATCACCTTGAAATACTAAGCTGAATAATTAATTAGTCAAAAGAATGGTACGGGATAGAAGCACACCCCCATCCCTTAAATATTAGGGAATGAGGGAGTTTTCTGCAACTTTAAGATCCAGGCCCTGTATATTAGCAACACTCCAGAGTTGCATTGTAGAGACTGACTCAAATGTGGAATTCCCTTCTGTCATGTCAAGTGAATCCAGGTGTACCCTTATAAACACTGCTTTCCTATAGACACTACATGTTTAGAGCAGGGAAAAGAAATTAAAATTTCAGCCTTGTGTTTTTACAAATTTTCCTTTTAATTTTCAGTTGCAACTTCCAAAAATTTGCCTGTACTCAGTGGCACTCTTCTTGCCTGGATATTTCATTCTTCATCCTGAGTTAGGAAGGCAGCAAGATAGAGCTGTGTTGTGCCATCCTAAAAATTTGTGCTCACGTGGACACAGTCAAAAGTTTTGCCCTTTGTTTTGGGAAAACCACTCTAGGGGCTAGGGAAATATGTGCCAACCCTGACAATGTTTTTCTTTCATTCTTTTCTTGAGGAAAGCTGCCTCTGCCAGATCTTATTCTCTGCTGTCCACGTTTTCAGTTAATGTTTCACTGTGGGTTCTGCTTGGCTGACACTGGAATGCTCCCTCAGGCTTTTTTTTTTTCCCCTTACCTCCTGAACCAAACCCATAATACTCAGTAAGAGTGTTCTTCTAGCTCTCTGAGTAGATTCCCTCTCCTTCTGCTACATCAAGATTTGTTGCAGACAGTAGGGGTGTATTTGACATCAGGTTCTCGTAATCCATCAGACCCATGGAACCTGATTGATTGCTGTTGCTGCCAGGAGATTGTACCTGCTGCTTGCAGGTACCTGTGCCCTATCAGCAGAGGGTGATTTGTACTTGCTATTACATCCTGTCAACAACTGAGCAACTCCTCACTTATTCATTAAACATGTTCTGTTCTTTCTTGGCTTGTGACTTAGTTATTGCTACCAGTTGCATTTCCTCCTTACCTGTCTGTGCAGCCATTTGACTTAATGCAGTCATGGAGAAGGCTGTATGATGATACTTAATCACAAACTGAGTGAAAACTGGTATTAGCACAAGCTTTAATCAATTCACCTGTTTTGTTTCAATTTAATTCAAAGTTTGAAGTAGCCCACACTCAAGGCCAGAGTTGTTGTTTTCTGTGGCCTAGGATCAGCAGCTGAATCCCCTGGGTTATTTCTTGTCATATAAAGCAGTAGTCATTTTATGTGCTGTGGCCCCCCTGCCTTGGGATGGTGATCCATCTGTTGTTATACATGCTGATCTTCCTAGCTACTTTTTATTTTCTCATTTATATGTAACATCCCCTAAATCATCTTCCTCTGGTGACTTCAAATCTAATTCTCCACTACTTTCTGCAGATACAGCAGAAGGATCCAAGATTTCCAAGCACCTAATTTTAGCTTCATATTTAATATGATCAGGTTCCCTTGGAGCTCTCCTTTGCTCTGGGGTGAATTGCTGCACTGTGCATGCTAATCCTTCTGCTGGATTCTCCTGCCTTATGCTTCTGTGGCTTTTCTTTCCCTTTTTCTGAATTGAAAATACTATATTTCACTCTTACCTTTATGAGCCTCTAGACTGTACTCCTTTTCAAGTTTTGTAGTATTTTCTTTTTGAACAGCTTTCAGATCAGAGAAATTATTTTCTGCTTGTACACTGGCTCTAGCAGAACAAAATCCTTTAGCTGCTCCCTCAACAGCCACATTAATACAGGAATTGTATCCTCAGGCTTCATTTCATAATCACTCTAAAATAGCTAGAGAACACTTATTCTATATTGTGCCTGATCATGTGAGCTGAAATGGCACACCTCTTCTTCCACAGAGAGGTGGCTGTAGCATGGAAGATCCTAGGGGGATTTTTTTGTAGATTCTCTTATGTTGCTTAGATTTTCAGTTGGCATTTAGGCAGTATCAGTGGGTTGTCAAGGTCTCTGTCTGCAGTGACATAAAGATTGCTGTCCAGCAAAGAAACAAAAGACTAGGCAAACTGTAAAGGACAGATGTTGGCTATTTAATGAAAAATCTTTTTCTGGTACCATACAACAGCCTGGTCTGCACACAGCAAAAGGAGGCTGTGATGCCTTGAGACTAAATTTGACTGATCTTGCACAAGGACTTAATGAAATATTGCATCAGCAGCTTTCCCTCTTGTCAGAAGGGCCAGTGTTGGCTCTGGGCCCTTTACTGACATGATGTGCCCTAGAACAGGTCCTGTTTTCCTGTTTACACCATGCAAACAGGCTGCAATTCAACTGGATGTTTCACTGTGAGCTGACCAGCAAACAAAAGATCCCTGATCAGAAGCAGAACAGGAGAGGAAAGAATACACTGTTCTAATAATGAGGCCAAAGGAAAAAAATGGCAATACAGTCCTTCAAGCTGCAGCAGCTCAGAGCTGAATTTGGGGTTTTCAGAGGTTCCCAATAGTGACTGTAGATGCGAGGCATCATTATGACAGTGTGCAAGCAATGATCCCAGGCACACCACCAGCAGTACCCCTGGAGAGGACTCATACAGAAATTGGCATGATACTAGGAAGGTCTCTTCCTAGAAGATCATGGATGCAGGTCGATCAAGCAATTATGGTTAGAGAATAAAATAGTATGTGCTAGTGGAGGAGATGAGGGTGATTATTTTTAGCTTCAGTTTCCACAGAGACTGTGCATCAAAAGTAATGAGAAAGGACTGGCAGGCACAGGGGAAAGCTGAATGCTTTTTTGCATTCAGCTCCACGAAGAGCATCTCGAGAATGAAGATAGACCAAGAAATGAATTTGAGAAATGCTTTGCTCAAGCAAAAAAGCCAAAGGGCATGTATTTCCTTTTTGTCCTGAGGCCCTGAAAGCTCTTAATCAAGTAAGTAATTTAATTTTGAACTTTACTGGTTGTCTGGTTTAATATGTGGTCAGTGTGGGCACTTCAGAGTTTCAACAGTTTCTTGCTGGAAGTAGAGCAGGACTGCTGCAAACTTGGAAGGTCTATTTCTTCTTCAAGAGACCATGAATTTATTTTTCCAAGAGCTGGGCAGTTACTTGTATGGATTTACAGCAAGTGCAATAGGCTTCCAGGCTGGAGTGATGGAGTTTTACTGGCCATGCATATGTGCTGGTGCCCCGAAATGGGCAGAAAGGATCAGTGCCTTCTGGAATTTTTCCTTGAGCTACCATTCAATTGCAACCACCTGCCATGGCCTACAGCTAACAAAGCTGAAAAGACAGTGATTCTTTCATGCAAGAAGAGCCAGCAGAGTGATTACAGCCAAGTTCTGGCTGGAGGCATCCTGGGGCTGGCTGCTGCTTTATTTTGTTAAGAGGGTAAGTTCATGCCCTTTTAACTCTGTGGAAAAAGCTTCTGGTTCAGTGATGGGACAGGATCTCTTCAGGAGCATGTAAGAGCATAGTATTGATTCAATACTGCCTGTGCATGAGGAAATCCCTGTCCTATGTGTCAGAACAACACTGAAATGCTGTCCTGAAATGTCTGTTACTTTAGTTCTTTGTTGATCATCCAAGCTAGCTCCCTCACTCCATGTGCAGCAGTGGTGGGGAGGGGACAGAAGGGCATAAGGTGCAAGGTGCAGCTCTGCTGATCCTGGAGGATGCACTGATGTGGGTTATCTGTCATCTGTCCCACAAACATCATCCAGCCTGTGCAGACAGACAGGGAGAGTTACACCAATGCTCTGCTCACTTCCCCCTTCTCTTTCATCCCCTCCAGCATCAGTGGTGTTGGTAGGATGCCAAAACACATCCTGGCATCAGGCAAAGTAGTTTGGGAAATTATTCACTGAGGTTTATATATCACTGAGCTTGATATGCTGCTGTTAGACATTGGTGGGACTCTGATCTCCCTGGACAAGCTCAAATGGGGTGTTCAGATATTTGGGGAGGCTTTTGGGTAGTGATTGACAAAACAAGGTGTCAAACTTCTTCAGACACTTTTTTAGCTGGGTAGCAGCCGAATAGGTGAGGTTTCGTATCTGGACTTTGGTCCTTGCCTTTTAATATTTTGTAGCAAGCAAATACTGCTATATTTTGGTATAGCAACTAGGAAATACCCTTTGGCAGAAGGTCACTGGCAGAAATTAGTGTCCATTTTGATTTCTTTGAATTCTGTCACTTTTCTAAACTTCTTTTTTTTTTCCCCCTGAAGTTTTGGGGGTGTCCGATCGCATAGATGCTTCTGCCACCGGCTGCATCCTTTCACATCTGTAAGGACATTTCAGAGTAAGTGTATTAGCTAGCCCTGGTGCTGGTAGTTAACAGAGAAACCTCAGCCTCCTCTCTAGGTGTCAGTGTGGTTATACTGCTTGCATGAAGTGGGAAGATGTGATCAGGCTGGATATTGCAGGGAGGAGCGTTTAGAAATTCAGTGTGAAAATGGATTGAGTATGGTTCATCCTTGCTTTGGTGCCCATGGCTGTGCAGAGAACTGCCAGAGTATCCTTCCCTGCCTGCCAGTTGTATCCAGTCTGCACGGATACAAGAGTAGGTGATGAAGTACAGGAGCACCCATCCTGTGTCTTAGATAAACAGCAAGGAACTGGTTCAGTTCAGTGTGGCAAAGGGAAGAGCTCAAAGCAAACAGAAAATAGGTCATCTGATCGTTCCTGAACTGACCCAGTGTGCTCTGCAACGGATAAATCCTATAAGGGGATCATCTCTTTCTGGATACGCCTACATTGCTGTGGTGCCTCACGGTCCAGCTCTTTTCTCTCGTTCTCCAATTTACTTATCTTTGTGCCTGGCCCTCTCTCAGGGGCCCTGCAGCCTCCTCTGCTCGGGCCCCGTGCCGGTGCTGGGGGTGCGGGGCAGCCCGAGAGGAGCCCCGGGGCCGCCTGCGCTGTCCTTAGCTGGGCTGGGCTGGGCTGGGCTGGGCTCGCTGCTGCCCGCGGAGCTGCGGCACCGCCGGAGCCGCCCTGGGACGGGGGGAGCCTGGAGCCCCGGAGGGCTGGGGGAGCCCAAGCAGCAGGAGTGGGGCTCCACGGGGCTGTTCGCAGCTCAGCCGTGCTGCCGAGGGCGGAACGCCGTGCCTCCGCTTCCCCGTCTCCAGTGCTGCCCATCCCCTGCTTCCCTCTGCCAGCAGCGCCTGGGGAGAGTTTCAGCTGACCAGCCACCGACTGGATGGCACAGAATCCTTCTCTGCCATCGCTTCCAGTACTGCAGGAAAGGAGAAATGGCTGGAGTGAACTGGGACCAGGCCACGACGAGGGTGATGGGGCTTCTCTGCCTGGTGCGGGTGGGCCCAGGAGTGCTGCCGTTGTTACAGAATCACAGAATAATTAGCATTGGAAAGGAGTTTTGGAGAACATGTAGAGAGAGAACCCCCTTGCAGGATCACCAAAATCAGGTTACACAGGAATGTGTCCAGGTGGGTTTTGAATGTCTCCAGAGAGGGAGACTCCATGACATCCCTGGGCAGCTGTTCCAGTGTTCTGCCACCCTCAACATAAAAAAGCTCTTCCTAATGTTGAGGTGGAATTTCTTGTAGGTTTTGGGAGGTTTTTTTATGGTCCTTGCTCCTCATCCTGTTGCTGGCACCACTGAAGAGAGTCTGGCACATCCTCTTGGCATCTGCCTTTGAGGTATTTATGTTGAGATCCCCTCTCTGTCTTCTTTAGATTAAGCAGGCCCAGCTCCTGCAGTCTCCTCTCATGAGCTGCTCCAGACTCCTCATTTTCTTTGTTGCCCTTTGCTGGACCCTTTCCAGCAGCTCCTTATCTTTCCACCCTGTCCCCTCACAGGGTGCTGTGTCCAGTGCTTTGCTAAACGTGCAGATACAGCAGCTTGTGGGTCCACCAGTCCTGCTGCCTCCATGGACAGGAGCCAGCCTGCAAACCCTCCCTCAGTGAGGTCCATGTGCATGGATATACACAGCCCCTCTGGAAGCAGCCAGTTGTCACAGCTGCCCAGCAGGCAGTGCTGGCCACAGAGGGGCCAATCCTGTGCAAACACAGAATTGTTGCTCCAGTCTGCATGGCCCCCCCAGCTGGTACCCACAGGCAGGAATCAAAAACGAAGTACAACTGCACGGCCAGACCAAGCCATGCCTTGCCCATGTCATTCACCCACTGTTCTTCTCAAGCTTCAGGAGCTAAGCGTGGATCCTGCCCCAAAATCAAATCCCAGGCATCTATTGACCCACAGCAGCTGAAGTTTGGTACAAAAAAACTTAAGAGTGGTACCAATTCTTGAATACAATTCAAAGTAAGATGTATTGATCTATTTTGTTTGCAAGTGTGTCTCTCACTCAATAACACCAAACCTGCTGCAGAAACTTGCTGAAGCCTGCATTTGACTTCTTTATTCCCCGGGCCAGGCTCATGCTTTTCTACGGGTCTGCTTTGATGCACATCTCATGACATCTCCTTCCAGATGCAGAATTACCCCAAGACAGGTCCCAGAAAGCAGACCTTGGAGAACTGACAAAGTGTGGGTAGCTCCCCATCTTCCCTGGGATCTGAGCAGGCAGCAGCAGAGCCTGTCTGACCTCCATGCTCAGTTTTTCCCTCATTTTCAACTTCCTCAGGCACTGGTGCAGCGGCACAGACCTGCCCTCACCTGAACAACCTTCTGGACTGAGGCTCAGCTGATTTACCTTTGTGTGTACTCTGTTGGCATTGATATCTGATCTAGATATCCAGAAAGAGCTGCTTTCAGGGCACAGTTCATCTGATCTATTCTAGATGTCTGCTTTTAATAAGTTATCCCCAGTGTCCCTTTCTCCACTGTGACAACAAAAAGAGCTTTCACGTTCACACAGGGCATGTGCAGATGGAGCCCAGTGGGGGCCAAGCCTGTGTTCAGCCCTTCAGCTGGAGCTCTGCAAAGGGCCTGTTGTGGCTGAGGGTGTCAGACAACTAACCAGCTGGGGCGTGTGCAATATGCAGTTGTGGCTGCTTGCTGTTAAAATGTTAGTTACATTATGATGTTGCAATCTGGCTCTCATAAAATAACCCAGCAGCCAGATTCTTTCCTCAGGAGGAGCAGGATTGCTCCCCTTGTCTGATCCTCCTTCTTTGGGGTGATCCAAACACCATCTCTCGTTCCTAGTGAGCAGTCACAAAGTGACAGCCTCCTGGGCAGATATTCTCCCTCTCTGCAGCTGGAGTTGTTCTCACGTGTAGGTCTCTTTCAGATCATGAAGAAATGCAGTATTGGCACTTTTATATTCCTTGATATAAATGAAGTTACATTGCCAGAAGTTAAGACTTCTGATGTTTATTGCAAGTGCTATTTATAACACCAGCATGAAAGCAGAGCCTTTGAAGAAAAGCACAAAACCCCCAGTAACATGATCACACATAAACTGCTTGGGGAGGTTACACCTCATCAGGAAAAGTGACCTGTGCTATTTTCTTATCACTCTTGAAACTTTCAGAGCAATGTCAATCCACAGATCTGGAAGCACTTCAGAGATGTGTAATAGGCAGAGACACAGCAATCAAAAGCTGTGGCAGAATTCACACTGATTTTTGTAGACTTCAGCTAAAATTATTGCATAACATGCTATAGACAGCCATAGGTCAGGAACTGTTGCCCCCAGCCAGTCTGCTTGAACCACCAGATGCCTCTCCTCCTCTTCTAGTCTCAGCTTATCAGTGTCATCACTCAAAATGAATGACATCAAAGTTCATGCCTTGTATCTGTGTTCACAGAGACCAATAGAACTGTTGAAGACAAAAGAGGCTGTTCCTATCATCTAGTCTGACCCTCTACAGCACACAGCAGCTGTTCTTGACTTCTGAAGGTTTCAAATGGTGGACAGGGCCCATGGTCTTTGCTAATTGTTCCAATAATCAAATGTTTTCATTGTGTAGAGCTGCACTTAATCTTTGTTCTCAGTCCATCTAGTGGCAGTTCTAGACACTGACTCTGTGTTCTCAAAAGACTTCTGAATAAAAAAAGCACAAAAGCTCCTCTGACAATTAGGAGAGGTTTCTAACATTTAAAGCTGTACTGCACAGTGTATTATGATCTCTATCTTACAAAAATGATACTTTTATATTCAAAGTATCTTTTCACAGATTGTTTGATACTATGAGTAACAAGTGTACACCTTGGGTCAGTCAGTTCTACCTTCTCTGCTTTTGTCCTACCAAAGACAAGCCTGTCCTACCAGAGACACGAATGGATGTGCTTTGGCTCAATGAGAATTCAAGAATTCATTCTTGATTCCTTCACGGAGAGGAACATTGATAGTAGTAGGGTCAGCTGATAGGAAAATGGTGCCACTCTAGCACAAATGCTCTTATAAAACCTTGTTATTCCTTGATTTTGTAGATCCTAAACAATGGAAGTAGTCCTATGCATGTCCAAAATAAGGTTTTACAGGAAAGATCAAAATGAAGAATGAGCTGGAGCTGGAGATCAGCATTTCAGGTATGGAAGCAAGAGCGTAAGGCAGGGTGAAGCTGTGCTTAGTGGTCAGCACACTTGTTTCCTCATGCAGAGAGTTGCATGGGACTCACAGGATGCTTTATCTTGCTTAAACCTGCCCCCCTGCCCCAAATGCTGAGTACACCAGCTAAGCCCACCTCAGCTGGGTGCAGGTATTCTGGACAGTGCTTGGATCTGGCATCTCTTATATCCATGGCTCCTCTTCGTTCAGCTGTCGGTTGTTCTGAGACCGGAGTATGAAAGTACCACAAGAGCAGTTGCTTTTCACCCTGTTGCCCAGCTATGGGAGACCATGGGACCAGCAGTGTTGGCCATGACATTGTGTTTGCATACATGGAATTCAGAGCCTGATGTGATACCAGGCTATGCTGCTGTTGGGGTTTTTCCCCTAAGAAGGGAGGAAATAAGTCTGTGCAGTTCAGCAGCAGGAACAGTAGTAAAGAAAGACGAGTATTCTTTTGAAGTCTGCCTCTTTTCCGGTTTCCTGGCTGAAACTATAGCCTGTCTCTCCTTTCCCTTAAAAAAATATATATTTAACTCTTAATCACTGAAGCAGAATGAGAATAATCAAGGAAGCAAAGCAGCTGTTCTAGAGAAATGCCCAGGAAAGTAAATACAAAAACCTGTGTGTCTCCCTGTCATGAAAATAATGCAGTTAACTTCTTCAGGTAACAAAATTTAGTGACTGGAGGTGCCATGTATGCCTATGGGTGGTTTGGTGTCAGAGTGCTAGAACGATCTGCTAAGAAACTGCAGTTTCTTTATCTCACTGAAAAACCACCTGAATAGAAATTGAATGTGCTGTATTTACAGCTAAAAAATGCAAACAATGGTGGGATGGAGCACTGAAAGTGTGGCTGCCCCTGTTGATTCTGGAGGGTCAAACAATGTTATGACAACTGCCATGGGCACAGTAAAGTGATAACATGTTCAGAGAATATAAATCACTCTTTCCTATCTGTATCATTGTGGTGTTCATTACACACTGGGTTTCTGATTGTGCAATGGAATGGCACTTGACTGAAGATGATTTGTGCTTGTTAGGGAAGTTGCTCCCGAGCCAAGCCACTCCTTTGGGGCACAGCAAAGAGTTACAACACCATGACAGGTGTTTTTGTGAAGTGTAGGATCCTTGGTGAAATTACTGTGGATTTCTCCATCCAGGTCCTTTGCTTTTTGACAAAAACAATGTATGTGAGAGACTGAATAAAATCTTCATTGATTGCCCCTGCTCAAGTTAAACTGAAATTTTCTTTGCCACCTGATAACAGTCCCTTGCTGTCAAATTTTTTTTTTTTTGCTATCAAGAAAGAAAACAAGCCAAGACATACAGTATTAAGTCATCATTTGTAATTATTTTTCTTCAGATTAAAATAATTTTATAAAATCTTGGTGGGTTTGTTTGTTTTATATCAGGTTTTTGGACAGCACTTACATTATACGTGCTCACACTCAGAAAAGATTATTTCACCCCATGTGTTTACTGTCATAATTCTTTTGAGTATATTCCACTTGATTCTGTAAAGCATTAGACATGCTAGAGGAAATACCAAAGGTGAAGACATTGAATGCTCTTGGTGTTACAAAAGATAAATAAGCTGAAAGTGTTGACAGCCTGAGATACTACAAGAAGCTGTGGGTTTTCTCTACTCCAGAACTGCTTTCAAGCCATGGTCTTTTCTACAGCAAGATGGGAGGGAAAGGAAGGGCTGAAATAAAATACTGAATGAAAAGAAAATCTTTTTAGCTTTTACCAGCAAACATTTCTACACATTCTGATGTGCTTTTCACTCATTTGGTTGCTCAGCAGGGACAGGAGACCCCATTCACTGTTGAGAAAGCACATCTGTGTATGCTGCCATTCCCAAAGGCAGAGGAGGAGGCCATGTCTGCCAGAGGTGCAGACTTTCTAGGGGAAAACTACCAGTGCCTGTAGGAGGCAGTGGGCACTGAATGCTTTTGTCCCTGACTCTGCTTTGTTTCCTCCTCTTCTCTCCTTCTCTTACATGCACCTGCCAAAGGTACACCCAGATTCATTCTGCCTTTGGGTCTGGTTTACACACCTTATAGCCACCTTTTGTTTTACAGATAAGAGGGAGAGAAAAATCATATCTGATTCTTTGGCTGCTCAGATCAGGGGTCAGTTGGGAGGCACCTTGGTGTCTCATGCACTCTGGCTTAATAGCAAAGCAGAGTTCATTTTGGGAGAGGTGATCAGGTGAGAACAATTCAGCATCCTCAGACTCTTCTTTCTTCCTTTTCGATCTCATCCTAGCTGGGCCTGGTGTTTCTGATTGCTCTGCTGAGGCTTGGCAGCTGATTTTGTTGCTGCAGTCAGCTCTTTCTTCTTCTCTGAAGGCTCTTTTTTGCTTGGTGCCTCTGCTCCATCCACCCCTTGGCCACTGTTTTCTGTGGCACTGGACATAACCTGCATAGCCAGCATTGGCTGAAGGGGCTCATTGCTCTTCTTCCACCTCCGGGCCCCTGACCGTGTATTGAACTCGTACATTCTGCCAGTAACTTGCAAGAACAAAAAGACAACAGATTAAAATCATGCTTGCTTTAGCAGATTAAGACATGACAGTTCTCAGCACCGAGATTGAAATGAGAAATGTGAAGCACTTAGAATTCAGCTGAGCTGGGGAGGTAGCCCTGAGAGGGAAAGCCTCATTTCTGTGGGGACCTGGGTGTCACAGTGGCTGCTCAGAGAAGATGTTGGCTGTTCTGCCACTGTAAGAGCTGCCTTTGCAGTTAGCAGAACAGGGATACTTAAAACATTCCCATTCCAAAAGAAATAACTTTCTTATCACCCTATAACTCCATCCAAGTTCTAGCTACCAGGGATCAACATGGGCTGTGTAACAAACACATCCATGGTTGTAAGGACAAAACTTCTGTCTTTAACCATACTGAGCAAGACCATTGTATATGTCTGTGCCTATTTTCTCATGTAGAGTTGCTTAGCAGAGGTAGCAAAACCTGCTTAGGAGCACAACATGCTACATACATCTTCCAGGCCATGTCAGCTCATCTGGACTGACCAGGATTTGGAGATCCAGTGAGTCTTGGCTGCATATGTTCCTTCTCCATTTGCACAAAATGCTTTCTTCCAGGCTTGCCATCTACTTTGCCATTAAGAGAGGGAAGTACTGTGTGTTTAAATACATGATTCTCTCATATATATGAAATATTGTCAAATTTGTGTCATTTAGCACATGTGGCTACCTTCCCTTGTCAGAAAGATTTCTGTCTCTATTCAGGTTTTATGGGTAATTTCTACTTGTATATTAAAAGCAAATATCTTCTCCTTCAGTTCGTTGCTACCTAGAGATGAGCCAAAAAATTGCCATGTGTCCAGTGATCACCTCACTGTCTAACTCAGTGTATGTTGCTAAATGGAGATTCAGGAGATATAATGGCACTTTCTGTAATTAAACATTAGCAAGAGGAGACAAACAAAAGACTATTAAGGCGTGAAGAAACAGTGGTTACATGTTACTAAATGTTGCAGTTTGTATCAGAATTAATGGTTTGTGACACATTAACACAATTTGAGCAACTCGAAACTAGATCCCTTTATGTTATTTTTTCTGACTCCTTACAAGGTGGGCATAAAACAGGAAACAGATCAGGAAACAGTTTCTGACCATTCCTCTTAGTCATATTCAACAGACGATGTCCCAGGAATTATTAAATCTCATTTCCAAACCAGCAACCTTTGATCCTCTAGGGTTTGTTTTGAGCTGTGGAGAAGAGAAGGGAGAAGCAGGGAACACACATTTCCCTGCTGTCACCAGAGCTGTGTTAGAGCTTAATGTTTGTGTCAGGCATGACACAAATGCTATGGCTCTGGATGTCTGTTTGGATGGGCTCAAATATCCTTGAGTCCAGTATGGTCATGTTTGTTGAGACAGGGAGCCTCAGCTGTCCTGCAAGAACACTGGAAAGCAGCTCTTGCAGCAGCCTAGAGACTATTCATGTTTAATATATTACAAATGCAGTCGCACAGTGGGGAAAAAAGCAGGGATTTTGGAGCCTGTTCCTCCAGATCTCTTTATAAATAGCAGGTGAGCTTGGACCTGGATCAAACCGGCCCTAAGCCCTTGTGGATGGGCTTAATTGCACAGTAGGGTCCCACTTGTTTGCCCAAATAGTACTGAAGTCTCCATGCCTAGTGTTTCCCATTAGCTCAAGGCATCCAACAGCTCAGAGCCAACTACTAAGAAACAAAAGTTACAGGCACCTGAGTGGAAATTGGCCAGATGAATCCAAGCCTTGAAACAAGCCTGCCTTCTCCTAGATGATTTCTAGACCTATTGTTTCAGAGCTATTTTCAGATCTATTTGTTAAAAACCTATTTTTTCTGATTGTCACATTTTACCAGCCCCCGATCTCCATGCTGGGCCCTCAGCCATTTGGCACAGGGCTGGGCACCCTAATTCTGGGCCAAGCATCAAAGTAAGGGGCTCAGGCAGGGGCTGTGTTTCAGGGCAATGAGGTAAGCCAGATCAATCCTCAGTAAAACAAAAATATTTTTCCTGTAATGAGCCCTGCTGCAGAGCAGTGGCTGTCACCTGGGGAGCTGGATGAGCTCCCCAGCTGCTCCTGAGGTTTGTAGACTTTGCCTTATTTTTGCTTTTGCCAGCTGGTTAATCAGATATGCTCAGAGTTTGCAGCGCTGGAGCCTGGTGACACAGTAGCTGTTGCCTGCTGATGGCCTTCCCTTTTCTCCCCAACAAGTGATGCCTGAGCCTTGGATAAACAGCAACAACACACTGTTACTGTAAGAGAGGAGGTTTGTGCAGGAGACAGTAACTCACCCACCCACTTCTCCAGAGAGAAGTTTAGGAGATGAAGGCAGCACTTCTGCAGTGACATTAATCTCCTGGCCATTTCCCAGACATGAGATGGGTGAGACCATGTAGCCATGACAGCACCAGAGCAGGAGACTTGCAACATATTCCTCCTCCCCTCCCACCTTCCTATACCACATCCATACATTCCAGTTTAGCAGAGGAGTAGTGAACAGTCTGACCACCAGATGTGTGCTTTCAAGGGCAGTAAGTATATTCTACCATTACAAATATTACTGAGGCACTGTCTTGATTTTCACTATTTAGGATATAGCTCCCATTCTCCTTGGAAATAGCAAAGAATGGAAATATGAAAAGACAATGTTAAACCATATTTAAATCAACTAATCCAGTTTGGTTCCAGCCTAATGTTCATGTCCTCTGTTAATTGCTTTTTATTACCTGGGTCTCTGGCTTCTCCATCAAAGACAGTGTTTATCTTTGTCATTGTCTGTGAAGAAACACAAAATGTGAAATGAAACCTATGAATGAGTAAAGTCAGAAGGAGAGGCAGTGACTTGGAAATGGTGACCTACATAGATGGAGGTGGATTTGTGTGACCTGTATATCACATTCCTTTAGACTGGGCTTAATCTAAACTGGCAACAAGAGCCATTTGTGGTGTAGGGTTTCATCACTAGATATTCAAAGGAGAACTAATAAGTTCTGACATGCTAAATGCCTCCATGTGTGTAACCACAAGAGGGTCTCCTCCACCCAGAGTAGGCTTGAGAATCCCCTCTGAAAAATTTGGGGAGAGGGAGTTCACTAATCAAAGCACCTTGCATAGATTCACAGAATATCCTGAGCTGGAAGGTACCCACCAGGGTCATCAAAGCCCAGCTCCTGCAAAGGACCACTCCAGGAACCACATCATGTGCCTGAGAGCATTATGTCTATGCACTTATGCAGCCCTTATGCAATCATGTCTGTGAAAAGGAAGGAGCCCCGAGATCCAGGAGCAAAGAAACATCTCCAACAGTGGAAACATCTATGACATCTTGCTGCAAAACAGCTTATCAAGGCCAAACTCTATACAGACTGAGTATGCTGGCAGACTTCACTGGTTGCACTCAGGTGGGTCAGAGTTGGCTCCACAGGTCAGTGGTGTCTCAGCAGTGCACTGCTGCCACGAGTGAAGCTGGGGCACTTGTCATCCCATCTCTGCAGTGTCTCTGTTATTGTTGTGGGCACAGCCTGTACAGCAAGTACAGCACTTTGCACTTGGAAGCAAAGGGGCCCCAGTGCAGTTGAGCACCCCTCACACCCCATGTTGCTTCCAAACACAGAGGCCAGTTGGAACAATGAAGTGTTTTGCACTTGAGGGCAATCATTTTTTCCTTGCCTATCATTTTTATATTCTCTTTGGAAAACAGACACCATTCATAGAAAAGGTCCTATGATCATATTGCATGATGGGCCTGGCAAAACTGGGGTTTCTTTTGAGGCCAGCCGTACTTACCATGACCACTTCTTTCTTAATCTTCTTCTTTTCTACAGAAAGGAAAAGGCACTTTGTTAATAATCAGAATTTTCTGATAGTGACTGTAGACACTAAAGTCAAGACTTCCTCAAAGAAATAGACATTCCTTCTACTGAAATGCTGAGATATCTTAAATAAGTCTTATTTTTTCTCAAATGTTGAGTGAAAATCCACAGTTGCCAGTGACTAATCAAAAGACTAGCCTTGAAAAGTCAGTAATGAATGAATAGCAATGGTTATTAAACGAATTTCCCTTTCTAAATAATACGAAAAAAAATACAGAAATTCACCTTTGGGAATATCTGAACTAGAAATGCAGATTGTTTTCTTACATCAATGTGTGTGATTGCAAAGCTTGTGTCAAATGTCAGCTTGGAGACAAAACATGGAAGAGCTGCATTTTCAGTCAAGTAAAATTCAGACTGAAGAACAGTTTGGTTGTGTGTGAATTTACCACACTATTAACTCATCCTACATGCAAACAAATACAGCAGCAGTGCCATGGGCATCTCGACAGCACCGATTTGTGGATGATACCCAACTAATTGCTATGATTTCTTCTTTCTCACTCCTTGCCAATTTGTTTAATGGCCTGTCTTTGGAGAACTGCGAGTGGCCACAAATGTGCTTTGCAACCAGGTGTGCAAAACTCTGAAGTGCTGCAAGTGGATCTCAACCTGAGCACTGATGGGAAATATGCTCTGTCTGGCCTTTGCTGCCCAGAATTTGGGAACCAGTTTTTCATTAAGCAAAAAGCATTCACTTTTTGGAAACCAGCCAACATTGAAATGTCTCAAATTGGGCAACAAAGAGAACTGCTGATTTTGTGGGGTTTGTTAGTCCTGTGGTTTTTTCCAGTTGGGAGATACTGACTGAGGAAAGGAGCATTACAAAAGCAGAGTCCTACTGAGCCCATATGAGCAGTCCTTTCCAGCAGATACGTAATGGGACTAAAAAGAACAAGACTGCTTAAAAAAACGTGCTTTTCCATGTGTGATTTATCTCCCTGCTAAGTTATACAAACCCCTCTAAAAGCACCAATACTTCAAAATAAATCCTTATGTATGTGAAGTAATAGTGTCAAGGGAAAAAATGAAGTGATCAGAGAACAGGGAATTAGAGTGGAGAGGACTCTTGAAGGTGCTATAGATGGCTGGTATTATTTTTTAACAGATAGGATATAAATTGTGTGTGAAAAATACAGTAATTCTTTAGCATCCATGCCAGAATATCAGACAACTCTGAATTTGGGGTTTGCCTAACAGTTAATAGATTTGAAGACTAAAAGGGCCATGAAATCACTTTGTCAGGCCCCCCATAATTGGCCAGGATTATCTAATCTCAGTACCCTTCTACTCTGTCAAATTTATATCTAGAAATTAATTTACAGTTTTTACATGGAATCATAAACAAGGTCCTTTATGAAGCATTAAAATATAGAAAAGAGGTACACACCTGGAGTATTTATCCTGTAATGAAAAGAAAATTAAGAGTATAGTTAACAAATGTCATGGTTTTCCCTACATAAAAAAATCATGATTTTTATTCTCTTTCACTTGTCAAGAAGGATGTGTTTCCTTGAGTTCTGAGATTTGCTTGATTTATTTGGTTTCTGATTTTGCTTTCATAGAAAGTCTGCATCATTTAATGCTGCTCTCAAACAGGAGAAACAGTCCTGAGCATTGCTCTAACACTTCTTCAAGAAGGAATGCTCTTAAAATAATAAAGCCTTATTGATGATAACATAATGGATTTATATAATCTGGAAAAATAGATTTCAGATATTGTCATTTTGTTCCATACTTGGAGGAAGGTCAATTTTTGGGATCTGATGTGCTCAGAGAATACCTTTTAAAATATTGGAATGGTTATAAATGTTTTTGAAAATACAAAAATTGCTTTTTAATGGGACTCCCTGGCCTCCAATAAACCATTTTCCCAATTAATAAATAATAGCAGTATCTTAGATTCATTTGTCATTTTTATCACAAGTCATTAATGTCTGGCTCACACGATTTGAACTATTGTCACAGTCATACAGTAGTTCTTTACATTTAATATAACCTCTAAATTGATATCTAAATCCTGAGAATACTTGTAGAATTTTTTTTAATCCCAGCCACTTAAAGGACTGCTTCTCTTTGTTTTGTGAAGTACCAAGTCAATTTAGAGGCAGTCTGGCTCCAGCCCACTGAGAAGGCAGCCAGCAGGGATCTCTGCACTTCCCACAGTGACTCAGAGCTGGTCCCAGGTGCTTCCATGCTTTTTGCCAAGCATGAACACTTAGAGGTAAGCTTTATGGGCCAGACCCTTGTAACTGGCTTGGTAAAACTCCAGGAAATCTGCAGAAGTTTTGCCAGAAGAATGAATTTGGCATGAGCACAATATTAGCAAAGGACACTGGGATCTGTAGCTGAGAGGGAGGAAAATGCATCCAGTAACTACCTAGATGGGAGCTTTCTTGGAGTGGGGGTCAAATACAAACCAAAATATTTGTGGTGAGCACAGTCTGGCACAGGCTCTGACTGAGCTTCATGAGCATAGCTGCCTTTAGAGGTTATAATTGCTAATTCCACTTCTACCTTCTGCTAATGTTAATGTTCCTAAACCCATGAAAAAAAAATGCCATGGACACATTCCCTTGAGTCCATATCATTAACACTCAGTATCACTGTACCTGGAATTAGCATTTACTACAGTACAGCACATACCGCTATGAAAGATTAAAACATCAGTATCGTCAGGCTGAAAAGCCTGAGCCACCCCGTCGTTGCTGCTGGGGACATCCCCGTGCGCCCTTTGGGGGACTCACAGGGCGGTGCGGCGAGCTCTCCGTGCCGGGGGACCGCGGGTGCGGAGTCGGGCCAGCAGCAGCAGCCCCAGGTGTCCCAGCAGCCCGAGGAGCAGCAAGCTGCCGGCGGTGAGGACGAACGGCACGTACCACGCCGACGGAGAGTACAGGTTTTCCCTTCTGGTCACAACAGTGAAGTCAGGCTTTTAAAACAAGACAGGAAGAGTTCCTCAAGGCTGCATACTGACACCGACACCACCTTTCATCTGGCTGAACTTCTGCACCGAGGCACCCGGCCCGAGCTTGCCCCGGGGCTCTGCGGATGATGGGCACAGGGAGGTGCAGGGAGACAGTGATTCATCCCGTGTGCCTGCCTGCTGACTGCCAAGGCAGCTCAGATGGCTGGATGGACCACTGAGCTCCTGGGGAAACCAAAGGCAGGTGAAATGGAGCCCATCCAGAAGGAAAAGGGGAGGTTCCAGGTCATGTTTCAATATCTTATATTAAAACAAGCACGTCGTGGTGGAATTTAAAAGCCTCAGGTTGCCTGAGAGGCTGTAAGCACACTGTTGGAGGGCAGGCAAGTTCAGGGAATACTGCCATTACTGAGATAATATTTTCTTGTTACCTAAGGCAAAACTGGAAGTAGGTCATCTTCACTGCAGTGATCATTCAGTCAGCTTTGTAAGAGGAGTTGAACCCTAAGGAACTTGGTTATTGTACAAAAGGAAATAGAACTCTTTCTTTTTTATCCAGTGACTTGTTCCAGAAGGAAAAACCACACTTCCTGAGCAGTTGCAATCTCCCACATTTTCCTGAGTGTCAGGAGACACATCTCTGAGCTGGCACAACACTTGGTGCTAGCAGCTCATTCATTAAGGTCTCATCCTGAAACTATCCTCATACATTTCAGAAATTACTCATTTACTCTACCTAGCTCATTACGTAGTGCGGTACTATTAGTTTTGATAATTTACTGAAGTTTTTATTTAATTTTCCGTAAGATATTTGTAATCACATTGAGTATGAAACTGAGCAGGGTATCTATTTCTTTCCAGTTTAAGGATAATTTTAAAATAACCTATTTAGTCTTATCAAAAAAAGATAGAAACACTCAAATAATCTCAATATCATCACCACCACCACTTTATCCTCACCAGGACTGAAGTCACAAGTGACTTTTTTTGGTAGGGCTTCTTTTCTACACTACCAACTTTCCAGTTTCTGACTCATCGAGTTGCTGCACTGAACACATGTAAAGAGTAGTGATGGGAGAACTTGCTGTAATGGAAGTGCTCTTCTGGAAAATAGCTTGAAAGTGGAAGGCTGATATCTCTGGGGAGACAGATTTAATGCTGTGGTATGTGGTTGAGACTGTGTATTTGTGGTAAAGCAAGGGAAAGAAACACAAATAAGTTTATTCAGCTTAACTTTTCATTTCCACATCAAGTTGGGAGAGTAGAAGGCAGTGAAAAAAATCATTTATGCCTTCCCAAAAGAGCATTAGATAAGAACAGAGTTATTAATCAGTCTGAAAATTTGGATCTAAGCATTTTCATAGCAAAGCAACCAGACTCCTGTGTGCTGTTCGCAGGATCCTTTGGTTCTGGCTCAGTTACCAGGAGCCTCTAGAAGATCTAGACCATTTTACAGCAAAGGCCTCTTTTACCACTTCACTTGGATACTTGTATTTTCATTCCTGCATGCAAGAAAGAAAAGGGTAATGCCATCTGCAGACAGGCAGGGAGTGGATGGACTGTGGATGATGGAAGATGGTGCAGCGAGGCATGAAGGGGTGACTGGTACAAGGACAGGGACAGAGTGGTCCGTACGCTCAGGTTGTGTCACATCTAAAGGCAAGACAAAAGCAAGCTCTCTGCACATCCTGCACCAACCTGATGAAAATCATGTTCAAAATTAAACTGGCAAGGCAGAGCTCAACTGGGATCACTGTACAGAGAGGGGAAGAGTATTGTTGGGACACAGGCCCACAGCTCCACAGGCTGCGCAAAGTTAGATCCTACCTGGGCTGCCAAAAACTGTGCAGGTTTCCTCAGCTCAGCTATGGACCATCACATGGGTGTGGAGCTCCGGAAAGATCCATCCCACCCCTCTGAATTTGCTGTCGGAAACCTGCTGAAACCTCAGCGACACACTGAGGCTGTGCAAAACTACTTCACTTCCTGACATGCTGCTCTGAGTTTTACTGGACAGTGACCTTAGGTCTGGAAAAGAGACCCTTTTAAGTGATGAGGATTTCTTGCTGTTGTTGTTGCTATCTGTTTCAACTTTGACAGCCACAGATTAGTGTGCTCCAATGATAAAGAAGCACACAAAACTGCAAGGCAGCTGGGGGAGTGAATAGTTATGAATAAAAAAAGAGGTAGTGTAAAATGCATGAGGTAATTTTAAGGTTCCAGGCAAAGGTTAATCCCTGCTCTTTCCTTATTAATAAAGCTGCCAAAATCTTTAGCTTTCCATTTGCATGGTAATGGCAGTGTGCCCAGTCCTTTGGCTTCCTGCCCTTTTTGTTTTAGAAACTGAAATACAAAGCAGATGTTATGACTCTGTACCTGGGACTAATCCTTCATGACATGAAGCACATCGACCACCTCTGGCTTCATCATAAGAACGCAGGGCTCAGAACCTCCCAGGACTAGATGCACTCTAGGTTTTTGCTTTCCTTTTGCATACATCTAGCTTTTCTTTACTCCTGTGGAGATTACTCCAGAAAAGAAATGCAGAACTGGACATAAGTTTTAAGTGAACTTACCGTAGTGGTTGTGACAGTAGTTGGGTTTGGGATTACTCTGATGCTTAAAGTCACTGTTCCAGTTTTAATTAAGTGTGTAGTTTTGTCCCGAGCAGATACTAAATTGTCGTCTGTTATGTGGACGTGCAGACTGTAAATCCAGTTTGTATCAAGTCCACTCTCATAGTCAAACCTTGATGCAAGAATCAGACGAGATGTGTTGGAGCCAGCTCTTGGTGAAAAGATGAAATGACTGTTCTCATTGCCTGCAAAAGGTAACACCAAAATGCCAAAAAATTTACATTAATCCCACATTAAAGTAAGTGTATGTAACAAGTGGTGAGGTGTGGTGAAATGTCAATGACCAGAAGGGCTCCTTGATCTTCCTTGTGCCATATAAAATAATTTAAAATAATACAATCATAAAAGCATTACAATCTAGAATAAGACCCTCTATGGGGACATAGCAGAGAGGAGGCTGTGAAAACATTTCAGAGTCATAGGGCACAAAAGAGGTCACCTGAATGACCTGAACTTGCAACTTGGGGAGCACCCAACAACACCCAGCTGGGGTGATGACCCTGCACTGTGGTAGGGCTCATTCCACTACTGGGATGTCCCTGAAGTGCTGCTCCAGCCCCTCTCCATGGCTTCTCCATCTACCCAGAGGCAGTGGCCTTTGAAGAGAGTTGATGATTCAGTGACATTCATTGCCTCCAGTGCTTTGTCAGCACCATGAGGCAGGAAGGAGAGTTCAGAAATGCTGGCTCCCCAACCCTTGCTTTCTGTCCATTGTAGCTGGACAGCTGCTCATGGCCCAGGCTGCAGGCAGACCAGTTCCAGCTGTTAGGTCTGGGACAGACCAGATAAACTGGAAATCAGAGCTTTGAAAAGGCACCAAATGTGCTTTGGTTTTGCTCTTGTGGCCCCATAGAGATCAAGAGTTGACACATCCTTGAAGGCCATGCCTGTTTTATAGCACAAAAAGGGCCATGAGCTGCTCTGTGGCTCAGAGGCCAATGCATGACACAGCCCAGGTCTGTACCACCAGGACTGGGCCTGTGGTCAGACATGATTTACTAACGTGGCCCTTGTACAGATTCATGTGTCAATATCATGTCTGCAGAGCTCCTTCTGTGGCACCAAGGGGCTGCAGTAGGACAGAGATTCTCTCTTTTTGCTGGCACCTGAACATCTGCTCCCTCCTTCACAGCAGTCACCTCAGCAACAAAAGAAGGAATTGCCCCAAGAGAGTATGTTTCCATTTTTGTGAAGCTGAGTGTCATCCCATACCACTGCAGTTCTCCAAGTGGATGCAGCTGATCACAAGGTTCAAAGAAGGATTTTTAAAATGCGGGTTTATTGCATACAGCATGGACCTACCACATGCAAGTTTGAGCAGTTGTTTTGAGCAGTGCACCAGCATCTATGTGATGATGAGATACGCAGAGATACAGAACTTTCCATCATTTCTCAAGATTTACTCAGCTGTAATTAGAAGGGAAATTTGACACTGCACACCATTCCAGCTCATTCGTCTGAAGTTCTTGTCAACTGTGTAATTAACAGCCTATTAATTAATATGGCAGGCAATCCAGCCTTGCAAGGGAGTGGCTCTAGCTGC
The DNA here is from genome assembly GCA_013399915.1 of Illadopsis cleaveri. Classification (NCBI taxonomy): domain Eukaryota; kingdom Metazoa; phylum Chordata; class Aves; order Passeriformes; family Timaliidae; genus Illadopsis; species Illadopsis cleaveri. Next base: position 529,029 of record VXBB01007106.1, on the reverse strand, counting down.
TAGCACCAGTAGCACCAGTAGCCAGCTTGTGGAGAGAGGATCAATGTAATGATGTGCAGAACTTGTGGATCACAGTAAGCTCGCCATGAAAAGCAGGAGACAAAACATGTTAGATTTTTGTTTATAAATGTAAGTGAACTATCAGCATTCACTATTTTTTTTCACTGTTCCCAGCTCGCCCATTGTGACCCTGTACCTTCATTAATGAAGTAACGGAAGGACCTGGGATCAGAATCACGATCTTGACACTCAATCCTGAAGCCCTTAATATTGGTCCCAACAGCTAAATCCTCTGGGATTTGAAGTGAGAAGAAATTGGGTGAACAAACTGGTTCTTCATCGTTTACTTCCAAAACATTCACAGTTACCTGGAAGAAAAAAGCACTAGCAAACTGAAGCTGCTTCAATGTGCTGAGACGTTTTGTTAATTTCAGACACTGTTTGGTTTTGCTCATTTTGTTCTTTTGGTCAACAACTGTTGAAGAGCACTGAAGTCTCCTTCCAACCTAGCTCCTGCTAGAAAATGTCTGTGATCATTGTCCTTCAATTCTTCTTCTGATCAGCATTCTTCTGGGAACAGGTTCTGTAACCTGAACAATCTTCCAAAAGTGAAGGGTTTTCAAGCTGATGTATCTGATTGAACAACTTGAATTGTGTTACAGTTAAAATCAGAAATAATAATAGTACCACATAATCATTAAACTCCCTTCCAAAACTCTCAATTTGCTTTGCAATCATTAGCTAGGCTTCTTAGCATATTTAATAACCACTTAGAGTATGATCCATGGCAGGAAGTATGTTCATAGACTGTTCCCAGTGAGAGAGAAATGCTGGTAATAGCCTCCTGCATGGGTAGGAGCACCCTGAGTAGCAGCAGATGTGTTTGATCTCATTTGGGATTAGCTGGCTAAAAGAAAAACTTTGCCCTTCCCAAAGTTCTTTCTTCTAATGTCTGTTAGTCAGACAACAGATAAGCTTGACATTGTTAAAAGCTTAGGATGCTAAATTGTCATTAATCATCACCATGAAACATTATAGATGATAAAAGAGATTAAATACCTCCTAGATAGCAACTCTATGGGTGGTGCTTGGCTGGAATGAAAAACAAGCCTAGTACCTGTGTCACCTCCAAGAGATGTGTAAAAATCAAATATAAAGCAGTCATGAAGGGGAAAGTGTGAAAAGAAGTCAAAAAGAGCCTGTCTGTAAAGGACACTGGGATTCTTTGAAAGAAGTTACTATAAAATACCTTTGTGGATATAGTATCTCTATTTTTATTTCTGAATAAGTCTGGGCAGAAAACCTAAGACCAACCCTGCTGTTAAAGGTTAGCTTGGTACCTGGCATGGTCTTGGCTCCTGCCACATAGCACCATCAGGGAAAAAAGTAGACCATGGTCAAGGCACAACTCCAGCAGGCCAAGTGGGCACAGCTACTGGGCTGGCATCTGACACTAACTCAAGAGGCCACCCAAGACCTCTTCCTATTCACATCCTCCCTGTACCACTCCATGAAAACACAACTCTGATATGCTGCAACACAATTTTCACATTACTTTGGACACTTTTCAGGGAAAAAAATGACAAACAAAATTAAAAATATGTTTGAGGACCAAGGGACACTACACAGATTCCAAATAGAATTTGCCACTAAGCATGGCTACAATTAGATTGTGTTACCTGGCCTCAAGACCCTGTCCTTTTTGTATTTTCTAGTACTTCTGTAGCCATAAAGAATAGCTTAAATTGTCTAGGGCACAGAAAACAATTTCACTCTCCAGGTAAAATCAGGGAAAAAAGCCTGATAAACAAATACCACAGTTAAAAATATTAAAATACTATTTTATCCTTTTTGTGAGAAATAAACCAACACTGAGTAAACAACACCTCTTTCATCTGAGTAATATATGACTGGGCAGGGTTGCACTTGCCTTTTACAGACCAAAGTGCTTTGCCCTATGTCTACTGTTCTTGCTAAGAAGAAGAGAGGAAGATGTAGCTGAAGGTGAAGTAGTAGAATGGATTTACTCACCGATGCTGTTGTAGACTTCTCTTGGTCTGAGGCCTGTACTGTGAAAATATGTTTCTGAGTTGTTTCGTAGTCTAATCTAGCTAAAATCCTCACATCTCCTTTCGTTGGGCTGATCCAGAAGATATTTGTGTAATCCCTGTTGCCAGCTCCAGCAACAATGGAGTAAGTGATGACATTGGGTGGCCAGTCCTTGTCTATGGCATGCACTCTTCCAATGCTAGATCCAACTGAGAGACAGAAAATCCCTATTTCATTAACATTTAAAGTAACAGAAGGTACAGATGAAACTGAACTAAAGGTTTGGTTTAGAGTTTTTCACCCAAGAAAATTAAAGCAATGGTGTGATAAGCACTGTTTCCTTATGGTGTGCTATGCCTCCCCTGGGCATGGACTACCAGCAGTAAATACCAAAACACAAGAGCATGTAGAGAACCTCAGCAAAAGTGCTCCATGGCTGGGCCAAGGGAGTCCTCACTCATCTGTGTCAGTCTGTAAAGTTTTCTGTGCACACTACAGTCCCCTCAAAAGGCTAATTTAGCAAGAGCAGAAAGACAGTCTAAAACAAGGCATCTGAGTTCAGTTCCTGGCACTGCCCCAGATTTCTTGTGCAATTGCTGAATTTGTCTGTGTCTCAGCTTCCATCTGTACAATTGGAGTTTTTGCCAGTTTAGTCTATTTAAGGGTGGTAGGTGGTTGTATGGTGAGACCCTAGCTGAACTGGAACTTTGAGCCATTTGCCTCATTTACATCTATGAAAATTCATTTGGAGCAAAAAGGCACTTAACAACATGACATTATTTCTATCATTTAGGTGCTACTTACTATACCTTTAGTAATTTCTGAAACACTAAATACATAAGATAAATTACAGAAGACTGGAGAAAATTCATTCACTGGCTTTATCCTGATGTAAATGTAGATGATATCTGGAAATATAACAGAAGATTAAATCATAGTTAAGTATGACTGTGAAATTTTCTCATGCATATATTCAAAATACATATGGTATTCCTCTCTTCATGCTGTTACAGCACAGAAAACTATCAAAAGAAATGTAAAAGGGATACTTGCTTGAGTAGTTAGGATGGGCAGTATCTTGCACCCTGACAGTCAAAGTATAAACTTCAACTCCTGGATTAGCTGGGTTTTCTAAATCAATAGTTCCAGTCATCTAAATAGAAAGAAGCACAATGGTATTTATACCTCCATACATAAAGTCACAGCACACACAATGACAATTACTCTTTTCAATGTTCTGTAAGTGTGATTTGTTCCATGGGCATATAGAACAGTTCTATAGGAATAACACAGGCTAATAGTCAATTCTAGGATTGAATTCCAGGCTTTTTCTACATGCTTACACTTCTGCCAACAAAATTTCTTCCCCTTTAGAGCAGAAAGTTTAATCATTTGGGTAATAAGGTCTTGAACATTTACCTAGTCAATTCAAAGCTTGTGTAATGAGCTGGCTATTTATGCAGCCCTTCTTGGCTCAACAAGGATCTGTGATGGCTAACAGTAATAGCTTGAGTTATTACTTGAGCTCATGCCTGCAGATATTAAAAAAAAGGAATCAGGTCCAGCCACAAGTGTTTCTCCAGGAACCAAGTTGTTAATTAATGGTGGCTCCCATAGATTTAAATCCTAATCTTCTGAGCTCTCTCTCTTGCTGTGGAAGCCTCATAAACTTTGGAGCAGCAGGACTAACACACAGGCATCCACTGCTGGTCGTCTCTTCAAGGAGACTCCTGGAGGAACAGGTTACTTGGTATAGTCTGTTACCTTGTACATATATAGAGATCAAAGGCTTGACAACAATCATATCCTGCGCAGCAAGGAAAATGCTTTATATATTGGCAAATGAAGCAGCTAAGGGCAATTCTCATTGACAAGGAAACCTCAGTTCCAAAATTAAAGTAAACCATACAAAATAATTTTACTGCTCCTGTAGCACTCTTTTAGACAGAATGCCTATTTTTTGTTGTTTCCCTTTTTCTGTAGTTGCCCACAGCTCTTTTTTAAGAAAAAAAAAAAAAAAACCACCATTGCACATGTCCAGGAACTGGTAGGGTTCTGGCCAATGCAAGCTTGCCAGCAGCTATCAGCATAAAGAATCCATATTTTGACATGCAAAATCACAGAAGTGCAAATCCCACCACACTTTTGTGAAAATTTGCCACTCAAAGTGGTTTTACGATTCTGACCAGTTACTGAGTTACTGAGCGTGAAATTTCTCAAGAATTTAAATTCTTCATCCTTTATAGCAAGGATCTTCCACAGTCTGTCATGAGTAAATGGGTATGAAATGGCATCAAATTTCTCTGTTTATCCATATCAAAGTTGGTGCTTCACACTCCCTAAAAGAGAATATTTTTTTCAACCATATCTAGCACATTTATTTAAAACTGAAGAAAACAGTCTCTGTTCACTAAATTCTGTGGAATCCTTAGAAAGCACCCTTTTTGAGGGTATATAGTTCACAAGCAGTCAAAACAGTCATTCTCCACATCATACCTACAATGAAATGGATTACAGTAATTCTTTTTTTGTACAATGAATTTTAAAAATCCCTTATAATATTTCATAAATTGACTTCTCTAATGGAGTAATCTTACATAGCCACAAATGACTGACCACAAGTCTCCCAGACACAGTGGACTCCAGAGCAAAGTTATTGCTTCCAAAACCAGATAATCCAGTGAAACTAAATTGGTTGTTTGATGGATCAACATCAATATCTTTGCAGTAATTTCTAAGATCAACAAGAAATATCCCAGGAGCCGTATTTTCATTTACTTCTTTCCTGTTAAAAACAAACACATTTCCTGTCAAAGCAACTTATATTTCTCCTTTTGAACTCTTCATACATCACAGGCCAAAACATTGATTTATATTTTAAGTGACATCCTAGATCTAAATATGCAACAATGGAGGAAGCAACCCAGAATCTGATCCATGAGTTCTGATGGACAACAGTCCTGTACAATGGGCAGGCTAATGAAAAATGTCCACTTGAGCCTCCCACTGCAGGTGTGGGGATGTGCCCTAATCTGCACACTGGTCTGGGACAGCAAGGCAGCACCAAGGCAAGGAAGAGATTCCATACCTGAAGTCAGAGGGATTGCATTCTGGTGGGTTGTCATTGACATCATCAATAATGATAGTGATCTCATGTGTGTCATGGCTACTGCTGAAGCCATCCTCCACCCAGACTGTCAGGGAGATGTTAGGGTGAAGCCGCAGTGGAAGCGCATCCCGGTCAATTCTCCCGGTCACCTGCAACACTCCAGTTGCTGTCAGATAGCAGCCAGAAGTCAGACATTCACCATGGGGGAAAGCAACAAACAGTCATGGTGTATGTGAAAGAGGGCAGATCAACAGACTGGTAGCAGCAGAAAAAGTCTCCTGCTCTGTGCAAATCATATCTGGTTTAGGTATTTTTTTAAAGTGACACAAAATGGGTCTGAACAATCTGGGTAAGATTAATGGCTAGATACCATTGCTGAAATATACACCTTAGGAGGCCCCAGCAGAGGGTTTCTAAAGCATTTAGGTTTCCCTTACTCTCAAGCTTCTATGCAAGCCAGAGTTGAGTGCATTCACAGAGCATCAAGGACAATGAGCTGCTAATGCCTGTGCAGTCCTTGCTCCCTAGCTACTAAGACAGCTACACTTTCCACTGTTATCATTCAAGCATCCTTCAGCACCTCCAATCTACTCACACATCAACAGAGCTGTGACAGACTGTGCCAAGTGCTCTGGTCAGGCACTCACTTAATACTGTTTTTTCACTTCTGTTAGCCTCTGTCAAAACCAGAAGAATTTTAAGGCACAGTACAAGTACTATTCCCAGAGAGCACAAAAGAGTTAAAAGAACATAGCATAGATCCTCTGCATTTTGGAGTGTAATTGAGGAGCAAGGTGGCAATAAAATGCCAAAGGGCATACGGAATCCAAAGCTTTAAGGATCATCCTGATCCCTCACAGCACTGTGTTGTGTGGCACTTCTTAGATCTGTGATAAACAGTTCTAAAGCAATAGCAGACAAGGAGCAAAGTTGTCACTGAATGCCAGTCCTGAAGGAAAAACCCCTGGGGAGCAAATGTACAGACCCCAGAGAGCACGAAGAATGATCACCATGAGAAAGAGGACTCTTTTGGATGGTCTTGCCTGAGGAGGGTTGTGAATGGAACAATGAACTTGAGGTGTAGATTCACTGTGCACCTTAGTGCCAGGGAGGATTTCAGACAGGATGGAGGACATCATGGTCTATCTACCTGCAGCTGTTTCAAGAGCCCCAGAAGGGTCACTGCAGTTCTCAAAGATTAAAAATAAGTCAGCAATCTTTCTTCCACCCAAGGCACCATCTCCCTCCAGCTACAAGTCAATATTTGTCAAGAAGTCACATTTGGTCTACTTCCTTCAAGGTATCTTACCAAGTCTTGGTCAACCGACCAAAGAATTTCACCCTAATAAGGGACTAAGCATTTCTTATTGCTACAGGCAGCCACAAAATAAATTAAGTCTATTTAAAACTAAGGCAAAAAAATTTCTCCGAAATAGACCGTGTTTTTTTTTTATGTTTCTGATGTCAGAAGTCACATTTTTGTTTGTCTGACCTGGGTTTATGGAAAAATGTCTGTCAGATGACTGGATGCTGTAGAAAAGTCTGCTGGGAGAATCTTCATCATCAGGATCTTTAGCTGTTATATTGGCAACGATGGTGCCTGGGCTTTGCTCCTCTGGAATCCTGTAGATTCTTTGTTTTCTACAAGATAAAATTCAGCAAAGCATGCATCTTGTTTGTAAGGGCAGCTGGTTACAGACTTAGCTGAGAAGCCAACTGTAGCAGCAGAGCCATGGCCATGCTGGGCTCAGAGATGGCTATTTGCATGTCTGGATGAATATCCCAGTCATTGGTTCTGCCACCTGGACATGTAGAAGCAGCTGAACTGGCATGTGTTCATAAGTCTTGACACAGCCACACAAGTAAGTATTCTTCCTCTGCAACTTGTCCACAGTTCCAAAAGCAATTTGACTTTCACAGAACCATGGAAGTTGAAGAGACAGGGGGTGATTAAATCGTGTCATCCCTCTCCCTACAGAGCCACCAGCTTATAAAGCCATTTGCTTTAATTCCTTCATTTTGCAAGAGAAAAGCAAAAATTACAATAACAAATGTAATCAATCATCTCTTGGAATGAATGCTGGAGCCTTCTGCGGGGCAACAGTATTACAGAAAAACTGAACTGTAGCTGCAGTAGGCGAAGGCAGGAAGGAGCATTCTTCTGGGTGCCTGACAGATGAACATGCCTCGAACTCCCAGCAGCATCTGTCTATCTGATGCATTTTGCATTGGGAAAATCGTTCTCTGCTGCTGTTGTTTGGTATGCCAGTGACCTCAAATTTCCCATGAATTGAGTTTTATAGGTCAGATAAAGCCTGGTAGGAAATTGTGCAGGATTGCTTACAGTGGTTGCAGTTTGATGTTCACACAGGTACTCAGGTAGACAATTTCAGTACATGAACCACATGCAGATAGACATGGGCCATGACACTAAAATGGTGCAATGGAATTTCAGAAGACTGATTTATATTACTCAAACACACATGAACACACATGTGCCTCCTGATTTTAGAACTCAAAGGGAGTTGAAGGTCTTCAAGAGTTCAAAAAAGCACTAGAAGCGTGTTTCAAGACTAAATACTTTTTCCACTTTTAAAACATTTTATACTGCCACTTTGGTAATTGACTGGTCTGTAGTTCCCAGTACAGGAAAACATGAGTCCTTTATTATTCTCTGAAGACACACATCATGGGGCACTTAGCAACTGGAGCAGAGAATTGTAGAGACAGAACAGAAAATCCCACACCTCAAGATCTCCACTTTCAATTTTAGAATGGTTCTGAAGACTCACTATCTTCAACTGTTCTGTCAGTTCATACGAAAAGAGGCACGCATAGAGGAGAGAAATCACACAGGGTTTTCCCAGTAAAATCACATGGGTTTTCTGGTTACAGCCAGAAGAAAACAAGGAGTTTTATAAAGCCTGTTGTGTCAGTTATTTATGAAGTTTCTATCTCAGCATTGGATCCCTTCCTTGCTTGCTCTCCTGTTGCTTCCAGGGTCATGCAGAAAGAAACAGATCCCACTCACTCCCACAGCTCTAACTGGCTTTGGCCCAAAGTAGGAAACTCCCTAGGCCCACTGGAACCCCAACTCCAACCTCTCTGGGAAAAGCAAATTCACCATAGCTCCACCCTCACAGCCCTACCAACCCTTCTGCAATCTGGTCATTATCCCATCCCCACTAGATATTTTGGGGAGAAGTGGGATGTTATTGAGCACACCCCCATAGCACCAGTACAGCTGGGGAGGAGTTGGGGCCACTTCCTACACAGCTACGTCTGGGATGTGTCCTGTTGTCCATCTGTCTGCCACCTGCCAGTGACTTTTTACAGGATGGTTCAAGCAGACCTTTTAGTCACTGCAATGTAATTGCAAAGGAAGCATATGTTTGTTTTCTTGTCTTCTCCTTTGTTTTCCTGACTTCACAAGTTTTCATTGATTTTAACAACAACAATTTCAAAAGGCTGAATGCCAATGTAGTGTTGTGAACACCAAAACCAGATGTGCTTGCATATACTATGAGAACAATTAAAAAGACCCTTTGAAACTCTGTTCTTGACAGCTATGATTGGGGTAAAAAAAAGGAGGTTTTCTAACTCTTCAAGTTTCCCCAGCTCTTACCCCAGCACTAATTATGACAGTGTCAGGAAGTACTTAGCCCCAACACGCAGCTTACATTGTAGCAGGGGACAGGCCATACATGTGCCTATTAAGGATAGATCATGAAGTGCAATTTAATCTAAAATTCTTAACAAGCTGAGCTACTCCTTTTGATCTGTAATGTCAACCTAAAAGGGAGAAGATTCAAACAAATACCAGACTGTATTTGTGCCATGTGGGTCTTAGAACTTAGGTGTTACAGATTCTCAATTCACTGCAGCTTTCACTAATTCAAACAAGTAGATAAATATTTTAAGAAGCTCTTTTAGCATTCCAGACACGAGAATAAATACACAGAAATGGCAACATTAGGACGCAATAATCAATGTAGAACACAATGTGCAGTCATTGGCACTGGGAAGAGGATTCCTCCTGCTTCTGGAAGTGCAGTAACATGGAATGAGTAATTAACATTCTTGTTTATTGCAGATGTGAGGTTCAAGCATTAAGGAGGTAGCAAAAACAACGTCAACAACAATTCATGCCTATTTCTAACATTTAATTCTTTTGTTTCTTCAGATTCTTCACCCCTTTATCCATCAAGGTCCAGACCATTAGCCCCATCCCAGGAGCCATGCATTGCTCTGGGTCGAGACAACACCCAGAAGATTGTTCCCAACAAGTGGCTGGAACCTTCTGTCATGGCCCCAGCTGCTATCCTGTCTTCACTTTTGCAGAGATGGCAGGAGAGGAGCCATCATAAATATACTCAGCAGGGGCCTTGTAGAGTCTCACAATCAGGAAACACAATGACAATGCCTTGAATCCCATCAGTGTCTCATGCAAGTGACAAAGATAAATCAACAACAGAGTCAGATTAACTGTAATAATTGTCAAGCTCTTGCTTCAGAAACAACCCTCCATTGTGCTTTGCACAGCGAACCAGCTTGCTTGTAGCACATTTGTTCTCATTTTTCCAAATTTTCAATATATCCTGACTCCATTAGTCTTCAAAAGCTGTTTCTGACTTGTGTGTTATGACACAATTTCCTGCTTATGGCACAGTAAAAGACAACAATGTTTCAAAGATCACCGGGATTGTTTACGAGTGTGTCTGGGAAGGGGAAGACTGATCAAAAGGGAGACCTTTTTATGTCTAGACATTTCTGCATGAATAACACAATTATGGTGAAATGCACACCTGCATAAGGAGCAAACTCTATACGTTTGTATTCACACCAGATGAAATTAAGCTCTTTGTCTGAACTTGTCCACAGATCTTTGCAAAGCTTTAACCTCTGTAAATGCTAACAAGTAAAACAAGCTTGTTTGGCTGTTCTTAGGGTTAAAGCAGAGCCTGGAAAACTTTAAACTATTAAGAATACAAATAACAATAAATGAGAGATATTATGAAAGCTTTCCAGTATAAGAACAGGAATCATAGCAAAATTAAAATACTTTTTCCAGTAGTATTTTGTTGTCATAGTTATTTGCCCTGATGTTAAACCCTCCCACTGGTGCCAAAGCAGTAAACCTGAGAAAATATCTACATTTTGAGTGCAATGCAAAATTTTTACTCACGTGGTGAAGTAAGGCCTTTCATCATTGATGTTAATTATATTTATATTCACTGTTTCAGTTGAGTTGAGTCCATCTGGATCTGTCACTGTTATATTTAAAAAGTAACTGTTAAATAAGAAAAACAGAACAGGAATCATTCTGTGTAGGTCAGAAAACATTTATTTGAACACTGTAAGCTAATAGGCCATGGGAGTTAAATATATTCTCACCAATGTGGATCTTTCTCATAATCAAATTCTTTTGTGGAAAAAATGGCTCCACTTTTTGTGATTGAGAATGGCACTGTTGCAGGGAGCAGTGAATACTGAAATGAAGGGAACAAGAAATTAGTCTTTTTACCTTTAAACATATCTCCATTCATTCATTTCTTGTCTTGTAAAACAGGGAAAGTTACAGAGGGTCATGTACCATGCAAATAACCTGCAAAAGCCACTGAGCAGATCTGTCCAAGGATGTAACAGCATTTCTTTATTTGCAGCTTCTTGTGCCTCAGATGTGCCAGGGGTTGGAGGCACATGGAACTCACTACCATTGCTTTGGAACACAAAGCAGAGTTAAACCCCCCACAGCTCTGCTTCCCTCCTCACCAGCTCAGCTTGACTGGGCAAGGACTGAGGACAGACTCCAAGTTAATTGCTTTCTTGAATAACACTAAACATCAAAGTAGCATCTTTGGTTCAGTTCTTGAATGTACTGCATTTTATAAAGCCAAGCTAAACAAAGCAAAGATACAACATAATTCTTAGCTGAGTGCAGTCACTTTTCCCCACCTACTAACTTATCCTTTTCCACAAGTTTTTCTGAATATCAAGAGTACTTTCATTTCAGCCAACACATGTTCATAACTGAAGATCATGGTTTGTCCTGGGATTGTCAAAAACCTGATAATCATTTGCCTTGTAAGTGATTTCCTTACTGTCTCATTTAAAAGAATTTACATTGTGATACAGAAAGTTAAAAATTTTATCTACTTTTAGTCACTCTCATCTACAAGAAACATTTTGTAAGGCTTTTTTAAATTTTAAATTCACAGTTTCTACTGTCTCTCTTATTAACTATATCAAATTCTGCCTAATTTTGGAAGGCTGAGAACTTAAAATATTGTTTTGTCCAAACATTAAGGCTGATTTTTCTTAGTTTAGTATTGAGAATGCTTCTTTTTTTCCAGATTAAACCTTTTCCTGTGTTTCTGATAAGGAAGGAAGGTGTTGAAAGATGATGGCAATTCACATTTCAGACACAGCAGATTGTATAATCTCTGGAGTTTTTTGTTTAATACAACTTACTTTGAGTTTCGTATTTTCAGGATCAGCTGCATCAACTTGGTAAATGCGTCCTGGAGGCATCCTTTCCAACACATAGATTGTCACAGCTGCATGGATATAAGTGTACTCAGTGTTATCTAAGTAAAAGTAAAGGACACAGCAGCAAAGAGACTGATGCACTGAAGCTGTCAGGGTGTATTACTGCCTGCTGCATCTTCTCACTTCACAAGTGTAATTCCAAAATAATCACAAAGATCACAAATACTCAAAAGATAAAAAGAAATCAATTACATATTTGTAAACAGGCAACCACCACTGCAATATGAATTGTCCCTTCAGGGGAAAGACTGGTCTTTCCTTATGGCCTGTCTTGAGCTGTTCACAGGTTATGGAGCAAATTATGCATTTGGGCTACGTCTTCTCATCTTTTTACTATGTAGATGGGAAGAACACAGTCCTGTGCTAAGTCCTCATCACCATCCCCTTCCTGTCCACACCCTGTTCCCTGCCAGGAGAGCTCAGAGCATTTCCTCTTAATTTCTACTTTTCCTTTACACCTGTGAAGCAGATAAGTAGCGGATGGTCAGCACTGACTTAAATGTTTGCTTTACTAAGGCTGATAATTCAAGCGCAAGGTACGTTTCTTTCCATGCCAGGGATTCTCACAGCTGGGCTCTCCCATACTGGACCACTGGCAACAGGCTTATCTCTCCTTAGGCAGAGCAATTAACAGGACAACAGATCTTTAGATCACATTATTTGCTTTATGCCCTTTTGTGTCTGCTGGGTCTGCTCTTTCTGGACTATTTATTTCCACTGTGACCCCTACTGACTGCTGCTCCTCACCAGAGCAGTGGGAATCCCAGAGCAGCGTAATGAGCTGTTCCCAGAGGACAACAATATGAATACAAAGTTTAATGAGAGGGAGATGCTTTTTCATAAACAGCAAATGTGCAATTAGTGTCTAATTGTGGCTGGTACTGTTAACTAAAGCCACACAGTTAGACAGATCAGACATCTGTGCTCACCAATTTATGGCAGCTCTAGCTGAGAGTTAAGCTGATGCCTTTATTTGTAACAAGCTCCCACGTAGTGTGTTTCATGCTGTGTCGATCCCTCGAAGTGTCAGATTTAATTATTATTAGATTCCAGTGGCACCCATGATATGCAAGACACCAGCTATACCGAGAAGATGACACAACCTCTTCCCTGGGGGATGCTAATTTGCTTTACAAACTAAGTATTGTATGGAATCAGGGATGTCAATGTGTTCAGGAAGCATCAGTAAGGAGGGATGAATGTGAGCAGGCTGCTCTGAACCCATTCCTGTCCAGCAGGCAAAAGTCAGGTTGCAGCCTGGCTTGACTGTTCCAGTGTGGTCAGTCCAGACCTGGGAGGTTTGGCGGCGAGCTCTGAATACCTGCCACAAAGGGATCACGGTTTAGTATTTTCAGATTTTTTTTAACTGAATATTGAAGTATGCTTGACCATACAGTGCTGTTAGGACGGCAAGTCTTCAAACAGGCTCTCAGTGCTTTATAAAATGAACTGAACTGTTCTGTCTGCATGTGAACACATAATAAATCATTATATTCTGATGCGTCTGGTACAATTTTTGCAGGTCTTCTTCATTAGTAAATAAGCAGGATGAGATCTCTTAGAGAGTAAGATGGTTATTTCCCATCCTTTCTATGACAGCATCACTCACGTCAGGTACAGCACAAGGTGCAAAGCCTGCACTGGCCACAGCTACAGTCCAGGCTCTCCAGCCTCATTCCTAAGGCTACTGCACATTCCTCCCCCCTGCACCTTTGCTCCTGGTCTAAAGGTAAACTTGGTTAACTGCCCCAGGTAGGAGACAGAACTCTCTGCCTCTTTGCATTTGTACCACCATAGATCACAATCTCTGAGGTCTCACTCTTAAGACTGATTTTCAACTTAATTTCTCATATGAAGGTGCAAATGCAATATGCACATACAAAACATCTGCAAAGCAAGGTTTTTGTGTTTTCCCACAGAAATTCTTGCACATACAATATGCATTCATTGAAATTTATCTTGCTTGTCCAAATCAATCCAATTTTCAAAAAACTATAGAAATATGTTCCCATACTCAATGGTTATAACCCCAGAAAACATCAATTTTCTAATTATAAAGAACATAAGTATTTATTGGTATAATTTTTTTTTAAATTATTCAGGTCCTTCAAAATGGTTAAATATCTTTTTAACAAAATTTCAAGAAAAATAAAAGGGCATGTCCAGAGGTGAAGCAGGCCAAGTCTGTGTAGGTCTGTGTAGACCAAAGCTCTGATAAAAACAGTGTCCTATGCCTCCCTTGTTTTCCTAAAAGAAAATGCCTAAACTACTTTAGCTACAGGCACTGTATGAGCTCAATTTTTTTTAAGCTGATGTCAGCTTTTCAAATTCTACCATTATCTTACTTTGAATTGCCACATTTCCTCGAAATACAGGATGTTCATTTTTATCTTTTACTTGAATAGTCAATACATTAAGGTCAGTTCTTCCAGCTGTATCTTCAACAAAAATCTGCAAATCAAAGCTCTTTGGCATAGTTTCATAATCTAGGACAGGGTTTCCAGTGGTAATAACCTGAAAATAAAAGATTATTATTAGCACATGATGCAAGAGATGAAACTTCTAGTCCAAATGAGCGAATACAAATAAAGTGACACTTTCAATCAGTAAAGAGTGAGTGTTCTAGATAATCTTTAACTTGTTGACACATTTCTCATCAGTGGCAAAAATGTGACAGAAACAGAGTGAAGAGATCAAAATGTTGTGACTTCATGGAGTAACACAAAGATCCTTTGTGTGAGGAACAGTTTGAGGAGATAACCAGGAAGGAGCCACCCTGCCTCACAGGTAATGCTTTGTCTTCAAATTCAGGACTACATCTCTCAGGTATGTGTCTGTGCCAGGTGTTTTCCTTTCCACACCATGCCCCAGGAGCGTTCAAGGTGTGATGAGACTGAGAATTCAGAGGAAGCCTTGCAAGACACAAGGGCAGCTTCACCTTTTCTGTGAATTAGGAACATGAGGAGGATCTTTTACTTGAAATAAGGAGTGTGGAAGTAGGAGACCACATAGTCTAGCAGCTACCAGAATCTTCCTTGCGTAGCCTGTGTCTGGAAGAAGACTTGCAGGAAAACCACAGAAGAAGGGAGCTTCGTGGGTATGTCGTCTGAGAGAGGCACCGGAATTATTTGGGGAAAATGCTGAACTAATTGAAAAAATAACCTAGGCCTTGAGTTTTGCAAGATTGATAAGGCAAAAATTTGTTTTATTTTGTTTCGGGGATTTTATTTCAAAGGCTTCCAGCTCTGCATATTGCCTCCTAACACAGAATATGTACTACATACACATTTCGTAGGCATTTTAAGAAAAAACATAAAATGTAATCATTCTGGATTTAGGATGAGTCCAGAGCAACAGGAGGATGTTGTATGCCTCAATCTTCACTGCTGAAACCAATAGTAAAACAAGACCTTTCCTTTCTTGGACAAGCAAGGAAAAGGTGACAGTTGAGTTTTTTGTGCGACTAAAAAACTGAAATTTGAACAGAGTAGCAGGGTGCTGCAGAACTGGAGAAGGAGAACAGCTGAGGCTCATGAGTGTGTGTGACAAGTAGCATGTCAGTGTATTTACAATACTGCAGAATAAAGGAGGCTAAAGAGCATGCAGAAGGAGAACAATGAAATAAATCCATGTGTTGAGATGAGATGCTGTGGGCCAGAGGACAAACACATAAGTGATGTCAGCACTGTTAGAAGACAGAAGTCAAAATAGAGATAATTAACAAAGAGTTGGAAGAGAGTGAACAGAAGCACAAATGTTTTGTGCCTTCTGGTACATAAAACAGCTGCTGTCTGGAACCTCATGGATCTTTTTGTTACAATACTGCAGGAGGAAAAAACTGTCTCTTGGATGGTCTCATTTCCTCCTATACAGTACAGATAAAAGTTTTCCATGAAAGTGATGCTAACACAGAAGAAACATTCTAAAAATCTTGTCACAACAGTGGAAAGCTTGATGTTCAAAATGAATGTTTAATGGAGATCGAAATACTGGAAATACATGCAATGAATTCAACATTTTAAACTGTCCGGTTCTAAGCAGAAGCTATGTGTTCTGGAGATTATCCCTCCAGTTTACAGCCAAATATTTTCATTGGTGATGTGTCTAAATACACATCTTCCACTCTCCTTTATAAAGGCCTTGATAGTGAAGATGTGAATCTAAATGGTCTGTTTCTCAAAATGCTTTTGAGCATTTTTGGGAACAGCATGCCACT
The DNA here is from genome assembly GCA_013399915.1 of Illadopsis cleaveri. Taxonomy (NCBI): domain Eukaryota; kingdom Metazoa; phylum Chordata; class Aves; order Passeriformes; family Timaliidae; genus Illadopsis; species Illadopsis cleaveri. The sequence goes on along the minus strand of VXBB01007106.1, from coordinate 513,106 downwards.
GGCATAGGCTGTGAGCCACTACTTGCCTTTTCTTCAGGTAGGAGCAAAGCTTACTGATAAAAGCAGGATTGCACACACTTGAAGCAGCTGCAGGCTTCATGAAAGGGGATCTAGAGTCACCCCTAAATTATCACTCATTCCACATGAGAATTTCACTGCTCCCTGTTCCCCCACCAACATACTCAGAGAGCACCACTAAGATCACCCAGGTAGTTTCAGGAAACAGCAGGTTTTCATGCATTCCACACATCCTCTGCTCTTGAGAACCTTCAAACAGGAGTAAGGTGAGGAAGAATGGACAGAACTGAGATCTCAGAAATCGTTACTTTCTCAGAAGTCTCAAAATATATCAAGAAACGTGACATTGCTTTCTGCTGCTGCAACAGGACTAAATGTGCTTCATAAATACTGAAGAGCCTGTCCTAGCAGGTACTTAGCTAATCTCACATTTCATTCATTAAATACTGTCTTTTTCTGTATCTTAGCAAAGATTTAATGGCAGCAGATAGAGCTGAGGTGTCTGGTTTTGGATCACATCACTTTTGTGAAATATTGTACAGATCTGCTACAACATAGCATAAGTAAGTAAAAGTAGCAAACCTCATCAAATAAATTAACAAAGAACACCCATGTATTTATCCTTGCTTTATGAATTTTAATTAGCACTTATCTGCTAATTTTCAGCGTTTGTATGTAGCTTGCTTTATGATTTTTTTCATGACTGATATTCACTGGCTCAAACTCTTTGTTCTAGTCCTCCAAGTGACTTAGGAAAGGTGGAAAAAAGCAACAGTTCAAGCAAAACATAGAAAGGTTCACAGGGCATTCTGATACTATGGCTATGGTATTAAATCGATACAAACTGGCACTGTGGAAGAAGCGGTCTCCAGTCTGCAGCTTTTTTGGCCATCCATTCTCATCCTTGTGACACCCTGTACCATGCTAGAACAAGAATTTCTCCATCATCCTTGCCATGAAAAAAAAAAGGACTTTTTGTCTATTATTTTTCCTCCAGATTAACTTCTCAGTCCCACTCAACAAGCAGCAATATAAATTCTTGTGCGTCATAACATAAAGATGGCATGGGACAGGAGCAAGCAGGTATACAAAAGGACTATGTTTTGTTTTGCAGCAGAAGGGATCACTTTAATTCAAAATGCCAAATTAAAGCTTAGGAAGGGAGTCCTACGTTGTGGATTCTCTGTCAGTAATTTAAGGGATGTATCCATTTCCTTCTGGTTGTTTCACAGGAGTTGAGGAAAGAGCATGAAGCAGAGTTTGGGAAGGTTTAGGTTACATGTCATGCAAATGTTTTTTACCCAGAAAGTGGCTGGACACTGGAACAGGCTGACCAGGGAAGTGGTCACAGCACCAAGTCTGGCAGAGGTAAAGAGCCAATTGGACAATGCTGTCAGGCACATGGGGTGATCTCGGGGTGTCCTGTATAGAGAATCAGGAGCTGGACTAGATAATCCTGAAGGAACCCTTCCAACTCAGCATATTCTATAATTCTATGATTCTACGATCTCTTCAGCTGACCCAGTCCAGGTATTTGTACAGTCCCACCTTATGCTTCACAGGTGAAAGAGGGCTTTTTTGAGAGGTTTTTTAACTATTTCACTGGCCTGGCTGGGGAGCAGTAAAGAGCCATCAGAGCTGGTACCAGTGAGCTCTATACTCTGCTGGGAGGCTGGAGCATGGGAGCCACAGCAGCTCCCCGCAGGCACATCAGATCCATGAGCCAATACCACCCAGGGCCACAGCCTTACTTTTCCCAAATTTTCTCCCAGAAACCAGCAAAGAGAAGAATAAAAGACCTGTTGTATCAGTTCTGTGAAAACCCGAACTTCCTTGGAAACACTCAGAAAAGGATATTCAAATCACCTTGTTAAGACTCTGCATCTTTTCTATCTGTGACTCTGCATCGTTTCTATCTGTATCTATTAAAGCCACTCTTCAGTGTCACTGTTCAGGCTCAGACGTACAAGCGAGTTGCAATGGGATGACAAGTTATCATGCATCTGAACACTCATTGCCCATGACAAATGTGAGCTAATACTTGTTAATTTATTCAACAATGAAAATCAGCCTGAAGTAATGGAAATTTGCCATAGGACGAGAGCGTGCAATGGATAGAGACAGGTCACAGATGTGTGGAAGGGTGATAACTTCTTACCTCAAGATGACTTTGTCATGTATCACAGCCTTTGTACAGAATTAAAAATTACTTTGATCAGATTCAGCTTCATTTATTTTGGAAGTGAGACTAATTTTAATTCTTGGTGAGAGTGGCCAAACAGAAGCTGTATGTGGTTTAACAAAGGCACTTTCATTTCACAGTGACTTCATACATATTAAGCTGAAAAGCTATGGATAAAACCTCACAACAGAAGCAGACCCTCCATGTTCCTCTTCACCACTTATTTTCTGAAAATCACATTTTTTCTACCACAGAATTAATGAAATTATTGTGATGAGTGATTTTTCCTAGATGCAATTAAAATCATAATTACTATTGCTATTCATCTGTCATATCTATTACAGCATTTTTGAATACTACCACAGTCTGCATTTAAATTTAAAGACGAGATAATGTGTACTGTCAGTGCTCAGTAATCCAGGAAATATCAACCTACAACCGAAAATTACTCAAGTTAAACTTAAAACTCACCCTGAATTCAAGACCTCCTTTTGATTCAATGTCAAAAGCTTCTGTGAGTGGATTTGAATTTACTATGGTAGGGAGAACTGCAACACCAGAAGCCAATGGAGAAACAGTCACATTAAAGTTATAGACTGAAACACCAGCTGGTGAGTTTTCTTCAACAGTGCTTGTTGCAGGCAAGCCCTTAAGCAACTGGGTTCTCTTTCCTGCAGGGTGAAAATGAACATAAAATTACTTCTGGGAATCTTGAGCTAACAAGCTTTTGTCAAGAGCTCCCATTAAGGAACACAAAATGCCCTGACTCCATTTTTACCTATGAACGAGGGCATTGTGTGGTAGTAAATCCAGTGTTAATGGCAAAAGAATCCATCTTTTCTGTAATTCAGTCCTATAGTGCTATCATTTGGAGTGGTTATTGCTAAAGTATTCTTTTACTGCATCATTTCCCTGCATATATGTCTTTATATAGAAGCAAAGAAGCCAAAAATGTTTCTATTTTTTCATTGTCTCCTGTACTAATTAATGCCTCTGTTCACTGTTACATCAAAAAGTACCTTGAATCACATAGACCCAGATACCAAAGAAGCAATATTTTTTTGTGGACTACACTATCTGCAGCACCTATTTCCTTGATTTTCCCTCTTCTAATTCTTTCTATGGCAGCTGTGTGCAAGCCTGGCTCTTGAGTAGTGTGAGTTAGTAACAATTTCAGGCATGCTACTGCCATGTCTCCTGCTTTGAGCAAGCAAGAGCAACCTCAAGTCTTTAGAGAAGATGCAGGCCCACAAAAGCACAATAAAGTTCAAAACTGCATGGAAACTGCACACACTGGTCAGGCATCCAACAGACTTGCACAAGCTCCTTGTTTGTCCTCTGGACTCCCCAAACCAAACTTTTTGCTGTCGCTGTCATTTAGCCTCTAGATTTTTGTATTTTTGACAGAGGCCTGTTGTACTTCATCTTATGAAGAGTGTCTAGAAAACATTAATCAGGACTGCCTTTGATGGCCTGAAACACTTCAGTAATCTCATATCCCTGAACCAGCAATGTAACTCAACACCAGACTATGGCAGGGCTGACTGTTCCTTGGGGATACTGCACTGGCTCACCCAAAACACTCTCCAAGAAAGCTGGCTGTGTTCAGCTGAACTTCTTACACACTCTATGCCAAGAGGGAGACATGCTGCCCACTCAAGGGTCTGGACAGGACAGGCTCTTCATATACCAGCAATTACAGTAGCAAAAGCCCCNTTTTTTTCCCCCTGCAGAGCTGCAAGGTGAAAAGCTGCTACAGGAAGTAGTCCAAGACCATTAGAGCTGCAGCCCAAGGGCCCCTTCGCAGCTGCATGGAGATTCTCATGCTCCCACACTGCAGATACAGCAGGTTCATGGGTCACTGATCCAGCTGGGATTATTCTGGTATTTATGGAAAAAATTTATGGAGATAATCCACAGGCACAGGCTGGGATGCGGGAGACAGTGAGGTGGGAACCACCTGAAAGAGTTAATCTGAACAGGTCAGTCTGACACCCTGAAAGGACTGAGTTCAGCTGAGCTGTTACTGATTTATGTCAGCAGGAGCAAGATACAGTGACGGACTAAGTTTTTATTACTGTTATTACAGGTTCTGGAAAACATCATCAACAAAAATCACCCATGCAAATGAGGCTGAGCTGAGAGGGGCTTCTGGAGATACATTTCCATAAGTGGAGCTGAACTCTGAATGTAATCTCCTTCCTGTGGACAGGACTTGATGAATTCAGCTCACTCATCAAGCCACAATTCATTAATGGAAACCATTTATAAAAACAATGAAATAATTTACATTATTTAGAAATGTAGAAAGAATTTGCTATTTTTGTATTAACTCCAAAGATTTCATTGGCTGTTTATTCAGAATTTGTCTTTCTAAATCAAAAGTTCTTACTTCTTCCTCTTCATTTTTAACTGAAATTTTAGATGCTACATCTAAATGGCTGCTTCTTTTTCCAACCAATTTTACAAAAACTCTCCTTCCATATTTACAAATCCTTGCTTACCTCTTTACTTTGCAGAACAAAATATTTCTGAAGTAATTTAAAACATTATTTATCAGCATTATCAATTACAATCATTGGCAAATGATAAGTCCAAGACAAAGCAATAATGAGATTAGTTTGGAGAAGTTTATGTATATTTAAGACTTATTTATCTGTGATGTGCCAGTCTTTACGGTGTGTTTGAATAACACTTTCAAGATTTTCTCTATCCACAACCATGCAGGTTAGAGAAATGCTATTTTTCAAAGAAAGCTGAAAGTGGCAGGCTGTGTCCTAATCACAGGTTTGGGAAGATCAGGAAAACCACTGAATACTGAGAGGGTCCTGAGGGATGGCAGAACTCTTACAGTCCCTTGAGAGCAAAATGACCCTACCAGTGCATGTAGCTTACAGCAACACCACTACTTTGTGTGCCACACAGACTTCAGACAGTTTGAAGATCTACTAAGTTGCTAATGTGCAAATACTCATATTGGCAAATCTCCCACGTATTTACACTGATCACAGTTAGTGATGCTATACTAAACTAATATTGTCCACAAATTTCTTTCTGTTTGGTCCTGTTTGGTTGCTTGTTTTGCTTTATCAAAGAGAAATGTTATCAATATTTGAAAGGAGGATACTGGAATATAACTACTAGTTATTGTTTCTTGGAGAGCTGACCTCCTTTCCCACTCCAGTGCTGTCACACTGAGCAGTGGCTATTAGAAATGAAGTGCCTCATCCAACAAAGCATTCTAGCAAAGAGTCATATTCTCTTCATTATACTGCTGTAACCACAGAGCCCAATCTATTTCAGTAGGAAAAAAATTGTTACTTGATCTTTCCCATCTGTGTCTGATCCCTAAATATGTATTATAAAGTTCCCTAGAGAAAGCATAACAGCCAACAGTGTTCTAATTTTAGCAGCATAATGAAATCATGTTCTTACCAGATACTACTCCCAGCAAAACTAGGAAAAGGAACATGCTCTTCATTGTCTTTACGACCCTGTCCTTCATGTTCCCAGGATGCAAAATGAAGGAAGATCACAGTGTGTTTTCCCCACCTAAATTCTTCCTCTTTTTCATGGTGTGCAGTGAGAAATGAAACAAAGGACTCGTGTCTCTAAGGGAGTTCCCAAACACTGTCAGCTTGTTTGCTTGTCAGGGAACTACTCCTTGCTGACACTTCATTCATAGCTCTGGTCTGTACTTGGGAAAACAGTTATTAATTGTCTTTTCACTATAATCATCTTAGTCAATGAACATTATGAAGAGAATCTAGTATGTTTTAAATCTGAAAATACCATGCTGCTTTCACCACTCTGGCAATGAGGTGCTCTCTTCACACAGCAGAATCATTTTTTTTAACCAAAACTAAAAACCTGAAGTTTTCTTATTTTTCTGACTACCAGAGAATTACTCAGACCACACATACTACATACTTGGACGTGAGGCATATGTACATGATGAAGTTTGTACATGATGAAGTCTGTACATGATGCAGCTTTGCTGTAGCTGTCTCAGGAACAGCATGGACCCCCGCAGAAGTGCGCTGGTTCCTTTAGATTAGGCATTTAACTTGCTAGCCCACAATACAACCAACATGGGGTGGGGTTTTTTTTGTTTGTTTGGGGTTTTTTTTAACTAAGGACAGTCCTAGTGTTATTTCATGACGCATAGAAGACAAGTGACACTAATACTGGAACTGGATACAGAATAGGTGCATTAGAATTGACTCTCATAGAATAATTTAGCCTGGAAGGGACCTCTGGAGGTCACCTAGTCAAATATCCCGCTCAAAGCAGGCTTAATTAAATCAGGTTGTTCAGGGATTCATTTAGTTGATTCTCAACACCTCTGCACATACTTAGCAGTGCTACTAAGAGGCAGAACTTTGAGATTCAGATTTAACACAGCTGTGGAGAAACCTGACTGATTTGTGATCCAAGCTGGCATGTCTAGATGTTTCTGCATGACTCTCTGTGGTTGTCCCACTGAAAGCTGACATTAGCTCAGAAAGTTCTCTCCCTTGCTTCTGTGTTTTGTGTAGCATGAGCATGTTAATTGAACATGCTGAACATGAGCAGCCAGTTTAACACCGGGACAGGCATTGCCTATGCTTGCTGCATTCACACCTCAGGCTACGGCCCAGAGAATTCTGCTGACACAATGGACCTGGGAAAGACGCATCAGTAAAGCCTACTGATTGGAAATGAACTGTACCTTCATAGCAGATACTGATTTGAGGAATCATGAGAAATACTCATTTATGGCTAATGTGCATCTATTTTAAAGTGCTTCTAGGACCTTGTAATAATTAAAAGTGGATGTGGCCACACCATACCCTCTGGGAACACAACCTGTAGTACCAAGGAAGCTGATCTTCCTTTGTCCCAGGAAATGTGTGCCTAGACTTCATCTTAGTAAAAAACATGTATGCAAAATCTAACTCTCAAATGACCTAGTTATGCTGATAATAATGTAAATACATTTATATTGTCAAAAAATTCTAACCTATCTCTTTATCTACCAGGTCTTTGCTCACCCCTTCATATGCATTTCCTGAATTCACAAAGAAGCTTTTGATCTGATAGGACACCTCACAGAGGTGAGGTCTGTGTGCACAGGTATGAATCAGGCTTGTACTATATGATGTCTTGTACAGTGATCTCCTACTAATTACCAGAACACTGTAAAACTGCTTCTAGCTTTATTCTCTCCTTTTAGTTGTAATGTAATCTATCCCATTATAAGCCTGTTTCTTTAAGTCTTGAAAAAACTATAGAAACATCTGGGATAAGTTTTAGTCTTTCAGATATATTTCTAAATTTGTTTAGTATCTACTTCAAGTGATAGGACTGATTCCATCCTATGCTCTGGATAGCCAAGCGTTCTCCAGAACTCAGAGGTCAGAATTTAATCTTTAATTTTCTTTCTTTTCTTCTTAGGCTGGGATTTGGTGGGGAGGAGGGGGGATTTGGTTTTGGAGTGGCTTGAGGTGCTTTTTCTTCCTATAAATATATTTCTCAGCTTCTTTGTTTTGATCTTCCTTCTGGCAATGTACACAGATCTACTTTCAGCAAGGATTCAAGGTCCATAAACATAAATCAGACATTATTTATGATATAGACACTATAGAGAGATACAGGAGACATGTGGGAAAGGTTTCTGGACTGTACATGTGCTTGAAATGCTAGCCTTCCCCAACTTCACCTGGAAATGCAATGGGTAATTGTTTCAGGTACTAAGTGAATACCCACGGAGTAGTTAATTTCTGCTTTCCCTCTAAATATGTCTCCAGGGCTTTCAAGTAGTTCCTGTTAAGGCTCATGGTTCAAGCATGTTGTGAGAAGACTCTAAAGGTGACCATGGAGATGAGGGGAGAGCCAAGCATAGCACACAGGAAGGGGAGTGTGGAGAGCAGCACATATGGGTGGAGTAAGGTGAGCAGAAAGGGCTGTGGCTCTTTCTTCTTCCTTGAGTCACTTCCAGTATGTCTAATCACTTTCCTTAGATCCCTCATTTCTTATATTCCTCCAAGTGGATTTCTGTTGTTCTCAGACCCAACCTACCAGGCTGTGAGGCATGAAGTGAAAGGGCAGCCAGAATTAAAAGAAAGCCCAGAAGAAGTTGAAAATCAAGTATAAAAAAGCATATGAGCTGGTTAGGAATAGGTGAATTAGGAAAAGGTGAGCAAGGCAGAAATTCATTGACAAGTCTAGCAACAGCAACACTGACACTGTAAGGAGGTCAGGAATGAGCTTCCTGGGAATATAAAGCAACTAGATGAAGAGAGTGTCAAGGTAACACTAGGAAGAATACAACCAGGGGAGTTGTATTTCCTCTTCCAAAATAGAGGGAAGATTAATTTTGGAGCAAATTAAGAAGTTGAGAAAAAATGGGAGGTTTGTAATTCTTTGGTTTTCAAGATGATTTGCAACTTTATTTGGGTGCTTTGGAGCAAAAAAATGCACTTCTGAAAAAAACATCTTCTGAATAATCAGGTAAAGTGGAGAATATGAGGAAGATGAAACATCTTTTAAGAGATTAAAGAATCCTGGTTCCAAGGAAAAGATCAACAGATGGGAGTATGAGAGAATGCACTGGTTTTAAGTTGGGAGAAAGAAAGAACATGAGAAATGAGGGTTATGAGGTGGGAAAGAGCAGAACTTCAGGTTCAAGCTTCCAATTGCCTGCCCTCAGGAAAGTGAGGGATTTCAACAGAGGCCAGCCTCAGAGAAGTAGTCTACTTGCATAACAAAATGAGTAGGTTCAGGATGTTCAAATGTTTTCTATGCATTTAATTCTCAATTAACTTCCAGTCTGTCAACATGAAGGAAATGTTCTCTTAGTTTTCAAACACATCAGAGGTTCAAGACATAATTTTCCCATTAATGGTTACTTCAGCCAGAGTAGTGACTCTCTTCTCTTTAGCCAGCTCATGGAAAAGTAGACATTTTGCTATCACTTTGGTAATTACTCACCAAAAACTAAGCAGCCTAAGGAGAATTTTCATACACCGGATCCAACCTCAGTTTATGTTTATTTATTATTGTTGTTTCATGAATTAAATTACTGAGACTGTCAGGTTTTTTTTTCATTTCCTTTCTTTTTAAACATTACAGCTTCTCCAACTACTGCCTTGCTAACCTTTCCTAAAATATTAAAACAGTATCTTAGCATCCTACACCAGAAACTTATGCACCATTTCCTTTGATTTCTCAGCTAAAAGCTTCCTCTGTACCATTTCTGAGTGACAAGAACAAACTAAAACTCACAGAGTACTACCCATGCTACCTTAATCTCACCTAATGCAATCCCATCCTAGCTAGGTCAGTAACCCATACAATTCTGAAAAAAAGTCCCAGGCAGGTATTTTTCTAGTATTGACTGTAAACACGTAACCCCCTTTACTAACTCCCTTGACAATTAGCTTGAAGTGTTTGTTAACAAGAAGAGATTCCATCACACCTACTTCTTTTTTGGGGATCCAGGTTTAAGTAAAGAACAGCCTAAAATCTGGGTGAGTACACACATAAGTCTGAAAGTGATGCTGTTTCCTGTGCTGAAAACAAATCCTCCCATTACTCCAGAAGTTATACACTCAAGAGATGAAAGCATTTGCCAGAGGAGAAGGAATCCTGAGAGTGGCTTTTGCAACAAAGGATTTGAGCTCTTATTTTAGGACCACTGGGAATATGAAAGGCATTAAGTTAACAAAGATTGTTCTGATCCTTCCCATTCCCTCTGTTCCATCTAGACAAATAAGGACTGAGGCAGACAGATGATTACAAGGACATCAATTCAAGAAAGCTCCAGAGGTACTTGAATGCTCCTGATGTAAAGATCAAGTGGCATCAGCAAGGCCACACAGAAACTCCAGAAAAGCCAGAGGTCTTAGTCCCACTCCCAAGCTCAATCATGACAACTGTAAGACACCATGACTGTAAAAAACACATTGTTGCTAAATGGTTTTCTCTTTAGGAATTTCTTGTGCTGCTCAAAAATATTAAATTTTCTTCTGCCTTAACAAAACATGGAAGTCAGTGATAACAAGTTTTAATATTCATTCACCCAAGCAAAAGTAGACATTACAAGCAAGTATTTTGTGTCTTCTGATTTGAGATGAATAATGTGTTGTGGCGTAGAATATTTGCTGCCTGCAAGAAATTATGTCACTTGTCCATACCAGATACATATAACACTTGAATTTTAATCATGTCTCTCAAACTAAGTTCTAGTGCCAGTAAAGATACAGTGAAAAGTATGTTGAGGTCAATGAAGTCTTCATTCTGCATTTACTGGTTGTTGGATGAGGGCCTGAACCCATCCCACAACACTTTGTACCTCATGATACAGCATTTACTGTGTATTACACATTCATTATTGTAATTGCTTGGCCACCTGAGCTGTTTAGTAAATATATAAGCCAGCTTATGAATAGCAAAAGATGCAAGTGCAACAAGAAAGAATGTTCTGGGAAAATATGGGTACACAAACTCTAAGGTTTCTATGTACACAGTGAGACGCACTTCATTTAGTCAAGTATTTTATTATATCAAGAATTAATTAAACAGGCCTTTGCATCACAAAACATGAAATACCTTACCTGTTTTATCAGCAGAAGGCATTTGATTATTCTTGCAAAAGCAACCTTGCATTAAGCACACATAAAATATTTTCTATTGACTATGAAAAAACAACCCACAGAAAAGTGCACAACTAAACAGAAAAGGGCATGGCTGGGCACAGGGTGAGGCCTCAGGGGGTGGAGTTTCACTTGGACATTGATAGGTTTTTACACATAAGTTACTTCATCCTTTGAACAAGAGAAGTGAGAATAATTTACTACTTCCTAATAGTGTGAAATTTTGGTTGTTTATGGTTTCAAAAACTTTGATATCTTCAGCTGTGCTCTTTGGCTCTCCAGGGGACCAGAAGAGGGATGTGGTGTGTAAACAGGGGCATTTCACTCTCCACCTTTGTTTCAGAGTACTTAATTATTGGAAAATCATTATAGTGATCATGGTCTCACAAAAGTCAGTGACAAGCCTGACTTTGAAAGGAGCAATTTCAATAGACCTGGACCTTGATAGAGTGGACCAAAGGCAAAAAAAATTCCTAATCACCAAAGGAGATAGGCAATATTCCTTGTTGGCCTGTTCCTTGCTGTCTATAAACTCTTTGACTAGAGAAAACATTTAGAAATATCACACAGGGATAGGATTAAATTCATCTGGGTACAGATACAGAATTACTTTTTTATAATTGCTGAGTTTAGATTAGTCTGATTTTATATGAGAACGCACATGAGTGGAAAAACTAATCCACTTACAATTGACACGAGGCAACATTCTATCTGAGTAATGACTCGACTTATCTGCCACCACATTAATACACAAAAGGCAGCAGGAAACCAGTGCAATAATCCGGATGTGTATATTTCTTGCCTGTGGATTTGAGCAGCAACATCATGGAACAGCCTGAGACCATAAGAGCTTTCTTAATGAAACAGAAGATCCCACACAGTAAACCTAGTGTCCAACAAATGTTTTGACAGAGAACTGTGAAGCTGTAAAGGTAGGTGGATGAATGCACAGAGATTTTAAAAAGCCCTGCAGCCCAGACTGAGTTTAGTCACATAAAACCTGGCTGTTATAATATGAGCTATGTGGGTGATAATAAGGAAACAAGGTCAGGATGTGTCCCTTTGCTGTGCATGGCTCCCCTGACCATTGCAGGAGCTGAGGGAATATTGCCATCTAGTGCCACACAGAAATCCAGCTGTCTAAACAGAAAAGAGCCATTTAATTCATGTAGGCAATGGTTACAAAGCATCCTAAAACTTAGGAATATTATGTGCCAGGAACATCATTTTGGTAAGTGTCTTTGCCAGGTTTGTTACTAGAAATGGTACATTTTCTCCTTTAAAAATTACTGTGTTGTGGGAGCTGAGTCATAACACTTTGGAGGAAAGACCCTGTTCAGTTGTTCTGAGGTTGTGAAAAAAGTGCAAAATATTCTCATAGCAGTTTAGCAAGTAGCTGCCAGAACGATGGGATTCTGTTGAGAATGGGATTTATCTTGCATGCCTTAAATTTACTAAATTTAAGGTGTTCTATGATCACCCTAGGCTTCTTTTGGATACAAAAAGGCACTACTAGGGCACAACTGGTGTGACCAGCTTTAGCTGCTGCTCTTAGGATGGGAAGTGATGTACTTTTGAAACATCTGGTTCTCTGCAGAGACAACAAGGGGGTTTAGGATATCTGGTTCTGATGTTCAGAGCCTTTGAACATTCAGTGCCTGTCTTTCTGCACCATTTTTTAACCAGATAGGCAATATTTTTTCAGACCTGTTGGTGGAAAAATAAATACCAATTTTAGACATCCAAACCCCATGATCTCAGTTGTGGAGTCTCATTCAGGTTGTGGGGACACATGTACTCACACAGAAGCTCCTGCTGGACTGTTCCAGGCTACACTTGCTGCTGGGCAGGGGCACTGGGCCATGACACATTTTGTATTCTCCTCTGTGTGCAGCAGCATTATGAAGTTCCTCCTGTTGTCATGCCAGAAAGGGCCCTTAGGGGTGACAGAGCAGTTCAGTTCCCTTCAGCCAAAACCCTGCTGAGCCTGAGATGAGGAGGTTTTTAATCAGCACATATGTTTGAGATACTTTTAATGAGGCCATCAACTCACTTATCTACGCTACCAAATACGTGCCAGATTATAACAATTTTCAGTCATTGCCCATCTGGAGCAGATTCAAACCAGTGGTTGATTTTCAAAAGCAATTTGAAAATCTAAATCAGTTAAGTAATCACATCTTCCAAAGCTGCAAATAATGTCCAGATTCTCAAGCCAGCAACATCATGTTTATAAATGTCGACTTAAAATTACTTATATGTCCCACCAGTACCACTGAGTTAAATGCCATGTTATTGCTTGTGGCTGTGACTTTCCTGCTACTTCTGCCCCCTAGCTATGTAAAGCAAAGGATTAAATCACACAGAGAACCAGAGTTAATAATGTAAAAGAATATTGTTTTTCAACCTGAGAAAGTTTTAGACAGCTACCACTCCTTTTCTTTTAAATAGCATGAGTGCCAATTAAACAGGAAGCTGCTAGGTTATTTGGCTTATATTTTAAAAATCCATTATTTCGCATCATCAGATATAAATCTCTACATCAAATATAAATCCTTTCCTTTTCTACGCTGATTTTAAATATGCTGCAAAAAAAAGTGTATCTGAAGTTCCTCCAAATGAGGATTTGTTTAGATAATAAAATGTCTCACAATAATAATACTGTATAAAGTTACTGACGTCAAACTCTGCCAGGATTTTTAGGGTTATTTTCTTTACTTTTGTTCATTCAGCAAAGTCTTTAACTGTGGTATTAGAAAAGAAATAGAATATATGCACTCTCCTGAGTGTCTGTAATGTGAATTAAAATTCCACCAAAAAAGGAAAAGCAAGGGTTGTAGATTTATAAACACGTTTTAAAACACCTAGAAATGTGACTTTCCAAAGCCCTTACTCTTATCATCTCAGTTCTCCATAACTAAGTTTAGCTAAAAAAAAATATAAGCTAACAGTTTCCAGAAATAAAGAGTAAGAAACTGGCAGCAAATTCTGGAACTCCCCCATACCTCTTGGTCCATGGGGACACAGTCTGACCTTTCAGATGCAACACAAACCGAACTGATTTCCTCAGGCTTTTGCATGAAACGAAGCCTGACTAAGACAGTTTGGGTGTTCTAGGCAGGCAGGAAAGGATTACTAACATTAGTAATATCTTAATTGCTGTTCTTAAGAGGCTGCATACTGCTGGATCCAGCACAGAGGGAAAGCTCTCACTGACTTCACTGGGATCTGGAACAGTCTTTTAAAGTTTGAAGGAGCTGGGGAAGTGGCAGGAAAGATGGATGGCAGATTTTAGCTGCTGGTACAAACTGCCAAGACTCTACTGACATTTGCACTAGCTGAGCCTTTACACCAGCACATGCAGTTTTATGAAGCTGTGATGTAAAATAGATTTACAAATTATTTTCCTGTGCTAAGGAGCAGCAGTGAAATGACATGCCAAATCTCTTTAAGAATCAAGAGGTGAACACCCCAAAATATCCAAAACATCCAGCAGTCCAGTTGGATGAAATCTCAATGCAAAGAAGGGTGATGTCCATTTAAGTTGAACACCAGCACCTATTTATAATTTGTTTTCAATCATTATTGGCAAGGGGCAGGGCTTGCCTATTTTGCTTTACTGATATTTGCAAACATCTGAGACTCTTTCCTTGCATAAAACATTTTTCTGGGCATGGACATTTTTCTTGATGAAACCAGACTAAGCTGCACAGTCCACTCAGTTGTGTCATATCAACCTGGGCTGTCTCAGGCTAATTCACCTGCACAAGCGCTGGTGTTGCTGCACAGAGAATTGGATCCATGAATTGAGGCTGGGTAAGAACTGAGCAAATGGATGATATGTACAGGAACAAATGGCCAGGAAATAGGGGTCTGAGCAAAAAAATTCCTGTGGAATACAGCCTGAAACACGCCCTTTGTTTATGTTCAGAGATGTGGAGTAATCCTGGTCTAGTTTGTGGATACACCAAGAATGGGTTTTAAAGGCCCTGAAGCCCCTAATGTTGTTGTTGTTTGTGACTACAGAAATTTAGCCTTGTTTCTGTTTAAAAAAAAAGTGTTAAACCGTTATTTTAAAAGTATTACACTGTTAGTTTTTTTTTTTCTGTTGAATTAAATGCTCTGTGAAATAGCAGAGGGACAGTCACCATGTCCCAGCTAAATGATTTGTTTGTAGCAAATTATTTTTTACTCTTAAGGAAAAAGATTTAATCAAGTGTCAGAAACAAACTACATCTTGACAGATTAGCAGGATTGACACTGTTAAAATAAATTTGTTGCCAGATTTGTTTACAAAACTTATTTTTTCAGGGATGGGTGAACTTCCTGGAATTTGCCAACCTCTTGAATAAATATTGTGGAGGATTTGTAAAATGAGAATTAATTTAAACTTTTCCTGTGAGTGCAAACCAGACATTTTGCTCAGTGTAAATAAATTGCTTGAAAGCTAAAGGGAAGAATTTGAGGGAGGTGGGTGGAGAGGCAAGGAAATTTGAGCACTGTCTTTCCTTTTCCAAACAAAATTTGGGGTATAACAACTATGACTAATACAGGAATTGTAATTTATATATCAGATTTGATATATCCATTTTTAACTTTCTTCACAATTCAGAACTGACCTCAAGATATTTGATTTCAGCTTTTAAGCTCCTCAGAGATTTGTTTATTTTTCTACAAATCTTTTTGGTTTGGCTGCCTCTTACAATACGTGGCAGATGTGCTCACTTCTGGATGTGGAGCTTTTTGATACAGGCTCCTATATATGATTTGAGTTGCTCTAAGAATGCCTTTCAGGGTTAGCTTGGGTGGTATTACCACCTCAGACAAAGAGATAAGCTCACTGTCATCATCCATTCATTCTGCTGGGGTAAGGGAAAGAATCAGATAATGAAATGCTTATCCTGGCCAGGGAGAAAACAAGGACAAGTATTTGCCTTCCACCTTTTCATTCACTGCAAATTAGTTGTATCAGTGGGATTTCGGGTGTTTTACTATTTTTATAAGTGACCATGACAAAAATATTCTTCATCTATAAACAGCAGACAGCAAACCTTCTACTCTGTCATGCATAAAGTCAAGGAAGTGTCACTAAAGAACCTTAGAATGATTTTTTCAGTGACTCCTTTGGAAAGAAAATCCAANTCCCTAACCTGAGAAATTAATCCCGGACAAAAGCCTTCAGTGCTACAACTTGGAATACATTGCTTCTGAAAAAGCCAGGGGCAGATGTCAGTCTGGCAATGGATTGTCTGCAAATGGCAGCAACAACTCAAGGGACACAATCACAATCCAGGTGAATTAACTACACAGGCCATCAATAAGTCCTACAAACAAATTACAAAGCAGTTCATAGATTTCACAGAAGACACAGGATTTTAAACCATGCAGTATTCAGGCAAACAGTCTTTCTTTGATTCTTTAGGCATCAAATCAGGATTGATGCTTCCCAGTCACCTTTCCCTAAAAAATTTCCGGCTTTTAAAATTACCATATCTGGTCTTAAAGGTTTGAGCTACCACACACTGCTGATGTACTAATGAAATTAAACTCCACTGGGTCCATCCTTCCAAAGCCTTGTGCATTTGAGCAGTGTTTCCCACGGTCATATGTATGAAGCTGCATGTTGGCAGGATGGATAAGCATCTCTGCTTTAAAGACAGCCTCAAGCTTTTGCTTAAAGAGGCTAACACTGCCACTAACAGCTAGGAAATCCTGGCAGATAGTCCACATGAATATCTCTTTCTATATTTGCACAATGTCAAGCACACTATCAGCACTGAATAAATAATAATCATAGAAACCTGGAGTCAGCCAGGAAATAGCTGTGAATGAGACATTCATATTTTAAAACCTGAAACTGCAATATTATCTTGTTATGATTGTGGGAAAACTATTCTTTTCCTTTCCCCTCTTGTTTTCTTTTCCTAAGAAAGAAGAAATGCTAATACTGCTGCTAAAGGTACTAAAAAAACTTTATTTGGTCCTGTATTACAGAATTAAACATCTGAAGTGTTCTACCTGCTAAAAAAATAAAATTCCCTTAAAGAGCAAAATGGAGAACAGTGCTGATTTTAAATCCAAAGAATTTATTTCTTAGAGAAAAAAAAATAGAGATGGAATACAACTGCATTATATGGGAGAAAAAGGAAGAGTAGCTGAAAAACAGTTTCACAAAGCAATCTTGCTTTTGATAATGTCTTGGCAAAGTTGAATTTTTTTCTAAATTTAATTGAAACTCTCTGTTTAAAAGGATTTATAATAGCCACAGATCTTTAAAACAATGAGCAAAATTCAGGAAGAATTCAATCTCCATCTCTATAGAAATAATAATGAAGGGGCAACTCCCTGTAGTAAAACTAGTTGAAATTGCTAACTTATTTAATTCAGACTCTTGATTAACATTCAGGGTTACTCCTTCTTCACAACAGAATCATTTATGTCTCCTTTTCTGTTCAGATGAAGGGCTCCTGTGGCAGGCTAAGCATGTTTCAAGACTATTTTTATGGTTACAGATGAGAAGAAACAGATTCTTACTTTAAAATCTGGTTTTATAATTGCTGATGAGAAAACACACATAATTTTTTTTCATATATCGGTCACCTTTAACAGAAATACAAAAAGATCTGAGGGCTGCCTCAGTACAATCAAATTGCAATTAAGTTAGTCCAGAAGCATTTGTCAGAAGATATAATGGCAAGAATTATAAAGGAAAAGAATAAACTGAAAACACAGAATGCCAAAAATCACCATCTGCTGAGATGATGGGAGTATCATGCTCAAAGCTGTTAAGGTGTTACTAGAGCTGTTGTCTGTTACAACATTAAACAGTTAATTGCAGTTCATGGAAGTAAAAGGACTGGGGATTGCTTTTTACCATAGCAACCACAAAAAAGAAATCTCTTCCAGCATGTGTGCAACACACGCCAACAAAAAAGCAAAGAAAATAAATATATTTGGAATTCAGCATTTAAACTATAATTATTTGGAGAAATTCCTCTTTCCAAATTTACATTCAGACCATCCTGGAGAGAATTAGATGCTCATTCCAAATTTACCAAATGTCTTTCCTGAGGGACAAGAAGATGTATTACATTCTGTATCTTTTCTCAACTAACAAGTTAGGATGACTCCTGCTACCTAGGTAAACAGATTAGGGAAGTGAAACAATACAAAAGAAAGGAAAACTTTATAATCTCACAAATGTGTAGCCACATGTGCTGCTGGCATGGCATGGGTATAAATGCATCAGTCAAGATCACATGTGTACCATTACTTACCTTCTGCCACTCCAACAATTTCTGCTGTGTGCTGAGGTCAGCCTCCTTGTGATCTTTGAGCATGAGAAACATGTTATGGTGACAACACTTCTGTTTGTTTAATCCCAGGTCAGGTCAGGTCAGCTTTGAGAGAAGGACAGGAAAGTGACTGTTACATCATCATCAGGACTTAAATACTAACACATAATATTTTGGTGCCAATGGAAGTTCTTATCCATGTTACTTTTCGAAATAAAATGTTGACACGTTCAACCATCTTTCCAGACATGGTTCCATTTTGATGGAATAGTTATTTTGAGGCATGATTTTTCTGTAGTCTTTGCAAAGTCCAGACAGCTGTAGAGGCAGCAGATCAGAGAGGTAGCCCAGCAAATTACCTGGAGCAGTGACCTATAAGGTGAGCCAGGCAGGTGAAAAGCAATGAGGAGCTAGAAAGAGGGAGGTCCTGCTGGTTGCTATCCCTAGAGGATGTCCTGAAGGCAGGAGAAAATAGGAAGGATTGTATTTCACTAGCCCTGAACTAACTAAAGGTTTGAATATGGAAGTGTTTTTAAAACATCTATTGTAGCTGCTGAAAACAATTATGTCTGTGGCATCTGTCAACTCTCATAATTATCTGCTGTTGTTTTAAAAATGTGTATGGGAAATTTCGCAAAATCTAGGACCAATAATCCCGTGGCTGACACAGCATGCTCTTAGACTCTTACACCACAAGTGTAGTGTGAGAACAGAACAGTTGGCTACATTAGGATTCAGATTGACAAAGACAGACTGAGGGGGTTTTGTCAGCTGATGTAAAAATTTCCATATGCAAAAACATTAAACCCTGAATAAATGGAGGAATTCACTCACATATGATCACTTTCAGACCCCAAGATGCCCTTCAAGTTTTCCCTCTACCAATCCGGAAGACACAGATTCATGGCTCTATGCACATGTAAGTCCTCCATACAAGACCATTTCTAACCCCTCCAATGTAGACTCAACTGTCAATTTCAATTCCTATTGTACTGCTACTATATATTGTGTTTATCAAGGGATTGTTGTTAGGTCTTGTCACCACCAAAACTCACTCTGTTTCCATACAACCTCTAACATATATTTTTATAAGAGCATGACATAAGTTTTGCTCCACTGGTTACAAACAACTTTAGAAATATTCAGAAGTGTCCAATTCTACTGTGACATGAACACATAATTCAATAAAATGCCACCGCTTATGCTACTAATAGATTTCAGAGAGTTGTATCAATTCTGCTAATTATGATGATGTGTGAGGGCACAGGAAGAGGGCTCCACTTCTCCTGTAAACAGAAGAGTAGACACCCCTTTTTATAGACAACTGACAGTCAATATATGCTTAGACAAATAATCTAGTGCAAAATTTTTCAGCCCACTATACATAAAGCATTCTCATTTTGCCAGCTTTCCTATATCACAGGCCACAATTGTAATATTTTAAAGTCACCAGCAGCGGAAGTGCCAATACTCTTCTTAGTGCAGAAGGAAAAACCGGCATTGTATTATCAGATTACTACAGAATCCTTGAATGTCAATATGAATGCAAGTAAAATTGTAAGAGCTCAGATGTAGTATACACAGAAAAAGATTCCAATTCCATATCAGGAGGAATAGGAGTTTGTGCTTACTTAAATGGTTTCAATTTGAGTATTTTTAAATCACCTATTCTTATTGTTATATATTATTTGGCAGAATTAAACACAGACAGGGAATCCACAGATGCCTGCTGTCTCCTAAACAAAAAGCACTTTTTTATTGGTCAATTAAAAGATTTGGGAAACAACAGCCAGTTCTGTTTATAATCTTGGATCAAATGAGTATCTGAAGTTGAATTACAAGATTCTCAAATGCTACTTTTGTAATAATTTTTAAGGATTTAACTACAAAAGTCACTCGATCTGTGAGACTGTCACAGAAGTCCATCCACATCAGGTCTCTGCAATCACATTGCCTTTGTAAAAGGGCAGGGGAAGTCTGATGGCAGAAGTTCAGGGTGGCCCATGAGAGGTTTACACATACAAGTCAATGCTTAAACATCACACATAGTTTTCACTTGAGGTGCATTTAGTTGTCAAACACATCACATACCCCAATTGTTGCTAAAGCTTTTGAGATCCATTTTGACTGAGTACAGAACTTGCAGTGCTTATCAGAATTTACTACATTTGACTCTTCCGGGTTGTAATGGGAATCTTATTAGGACAAAGCTCCTTGCAAAGTTATCACAATGATGCAAAGAGCTACAAGAGAATTCCCTGTATAATAGATGAGACACAATTGATTTCTGGCACTCCACTTACAGCCTCAGCCAGAAATACAAGATGAACAGGCTTGCTTTCTTCTGTGATTTCAACATGTCTGCTTCCTGTGCGAGCTGGAAGTAGGACATGCCATAACAACTGTCAAAACATTTCAGAACCTTGAGCAAGGTGTGATTGGAGCTAGCTTCTAGAAGCAGAGAGGGCCTGGGGAGCCATGTGAGCAGGCTGGGCCCTGTCTGCTCTCCACTGATCTAGGGACCAAAGCTGACCTTACCAAAGGTGTAGCAGTGTGACTTTCACCTCTTTCTGGCTGGTCCCACTTTCATAGCCAAGCTGAAGGACACTCAAGTGACTCCCAAGCACCGAGGGACAACCCTCCCAGGCTGCAATCTTCTGGCAGCCTGTGGGTGCCTCCCCTCAGCCCAGCCACAGATGGCGCCTGGCCCTCCAGAGATGAGTCCCTGTTTATAGTGGGGATCACTGAGCTGCTGAGAAAGGGGGACAGCCAGGGCACCAGCGCTTGTGGGAAATGATGGGAGAGGAGGCAGATCCCTGTGCTGGGGCCAAAGGGCTCCA
Organism: Illadopsis cleaveri; assembly: GCA_013399915.1. Classification (NCBI taxonomy): domain Eukaryota; kingdom Metazoa; phylum Chordata; class Aves; order Passeriformes; family Timaliidae; genus Illadopsis; species Illadopsis cleaveri. Next base: position 492,135 of record VXBB01007106.1, on the reverse strand, counting down.
GTCAGGGCAGGGGAAAGCTGGGAAGGACTGCTGGCTTCTCAGGGAGAGGCAGAGGAGAGCTGGCTGCTGAGAGGAGGGGAGAAGGAAAGGGGATATGCCTCAAGAAAGGAGGAATCGTTTAGAGAGGAAAAGAGGGCAACTCCAAACAGCTTTGTGATGGAAGGGGCAGCTCCCTAGTGGGAGGGGAAGAGGTGACTCAGGACTGGGAGAGACGTGTCCTCCACTGAGGGAGACAAGGGAAAGGAGAGGAAAGTCTCCTAACTGCAAAGTAGGGGATAAAAAACAAGGCAGTGTATATTAAAAGACATGGTTGCCTCTGGTGAGGCAGCTGGGCCCAAGTGGGAGAGTGGTTAGAGAGTGAGTAGCTGAGAGTGAAAAACAGACCCCAAACTGGTGTTTCAGTGGAGTAACCTGGCAGGAGATGAAAACACACCATGCAGGGTTACGGTAAAATGACAGAAAAGTGGGAACAAAACTCAGAAAAGGGAAGCGTTTGGGAAAATGAGGGATACAAACAGGACAAATATGGTATCTAAGTTGAGACAGAACAGGAGAAAATTGGCTCCAATGCAATGAGAGAAAGGCAGGAAGCTGCTGCTGTGTGCTGCCAACACACGCAAACATGGCTGGTGAATGGAAAGTTATAATATACATTATTTATCAGGGCAAACTTAATTTTTAATGAAAGAATATTTCTATGCCTACCTCACGAGAAATGTGTGAAGATCTTTGGGGACTCATGTTTTGTGGTTTTGGTTATTCACACGGGCATTGTGAGAGAGGAAAGCACGGGAAAGCAGCACGCTATTTGAAAGCAGACTTCATACTGAGGCAAGGTAACTTTCTCCATCCTCAAGAGGTTTTATATCTCAAAATCTAAAGAACTTTGCTCTGTCTTTCAAAAATGCAGAAAACTCCTACAAGTTTCTTCCTTTCTGTCCCAACTGGATGGTTAAGCGCCTTTCTCTAAAATCTTGATATGGCCTTTGAGAATATTATTGTTACTATTATTCACGAAAAAACCTTTTTTAAAAGGAAAAAAAAAAAAAACCCAAAAAAAACAACACACACCAAAACCAAAACAACAAACCAAAACCAAAAAAACCTGATGAATATTTAGTAAGTATAATGCAAGTGATTTGCTGTACCAGTGCTAGATATGTTTCATAATTTTAAGAAACATTAAGAAACATGCAGTAATAATGTTTTAAAACAATTTGTCCGTGATCTTTCCTGAGTATCTGTCCATTCAGGCAAACTGAATTTTAGCCTGGCAAGTACTCTTTGACCTGTCATTCATGTTTCCAGTTTCCAAAACATCCACATTAGTCTTCACTCTTCTTCAGTGAATGTACTCCTCTGACCTGGTCTAATCCTCAGTTTCTTGCCACAAGAGCGTCTGATGAAGTGTTAGACCAGGGACTCTGGGTAGTGTGTTTAAAAAAGGGAGTTTGAGATCCATGTCTCATACAGGTTATACTATAGCACTGAGACTGGATGTTCAGGTGTTTGGTGGGGGTCAGGACATGTGGAACATTTTTGAGGGAGAGAAAATATTGGCAACTGAGATGGGTCAGAAACTGAATTCTCAGAGGCTCCTGGCTGAAACCTGAAACTGTTGCAGAAAAAAAATGAAACTGTTTCGCTCCTCTGAAGCAATTGGTAAGTCCTGGTATTCAGTGAGGATACATCTCTGCACTGCACAAAGATGGCCAAGGGTACACTGACTGTTACCATTGACAGCTTTGGTATCAAAAATACTCCAGCAAAGGTAATAAAGCAGAGAAGAAAACGTGTCCTCTGGAAAAGACAGTACAGTACTAGATTAAGGCATTTAAGTGACAATCAACACTTGAGAAAAATTGTTTAGAACAAACTTTTAGGCACTGGGGCAAAAGGATGTGCAAATTCTTTTCACAGTGCTTGCATAACTCTCTTGGGTTTGAAATGTGCATTAACTGTTGATTTCTATCTCTAATTCATAGCCTTATTTTTGCTATAATATTTTCTTTAAACTTCAGAAAGTTCAATGTAATAAGTTACCTAATTGTGCAATGTCTGTTCATAAACCTGTGCAGTGCACCTCCCTTTAGACTTCCCATTTCATCTGATTAGTGCTGCTGTAGTGTTTCAAGCATTGCTTTATTTTGCATGAATTAATTTGCAACCCTTTTCTGAGAAACATCTTTTTGTTGGGATACAAGAGTATCTCACTTCTAATTTCTTTTTCAGTTCTCCATTTTTTCTGGCTGTTTCTTTTTTAAGTGCTAGTTTCTTTGGCTAAGATGGAACCGAAAGCATAATTCAGATATTTTTTTTCTTGTGTTATTTCAGAGGACATTAAAAATAGATTTCTCTGCTATAAATGTCTATTTAATACAAGTTTTCTAGCTCAAGTCTGCTATGATGGTACTCACACAGTGTTTGAGACACCTTCTGATATTACAAAGAGATCAGAAATAGTACAGGGACTGCACTTTTGGCCAGAGTGGCTCTAGGGAGACTGGCTCATAGTGGCTTCTACACTTGGCTTGCTACCTCCTGCGTTGTTTTAATGACCATCCTGTATACATCTTTTTGCAGAAACCTAAATCTAGGACTTCATTTAAAGTATCCAGATTGTTTAATGAATTCAGCTATTCTAGTTATCGCATAGCATACTAGAATGTTACATTGTATTTTAAAAAAAAAAGTTCCAGAATCCATTTTGATGGAGAAACACAGGACAATCCATTTGGTGGATTTTGGACCTTCTCAACACAAACTTCTCTGGTAACCTGAGGTATTGCTGTAGCATTATATAGGAACTTCATCTATCCAATGTGGAAAGAGAGACTGCAAACAGATGACTGCAAATAGATAATTTACAGGTTTAAAATCCACATGAGCATAAAAGTCCACTATAAAAATAGTTTGCACACGAGTAAACATACAAGTTAGTTTTGCACTCCTCAAAATGCTGAAGGATTAAAATTCCTGCACCCCTGTGACTGACAGCCAGATCCTTTGCTGGAGCTTTTCTTGCAAACTCCATCACTGAATATCTGTAAGAAAATCTTGTGATTCATTTACTGCTCCATTTCCACCAAAGTACATACCTGGGTTCATAAAACTGTCTGCTATGTAATAATTTCTGCAATATAAGACAAAACCACCATTGTGGTAAATCCATTGCAAAACAGGATCCTGGGGAATATTTATGAATCTCCTCCCAAACTGCTTAAATCATGACTTTGTCACAAGCATCATATGTTTATAATCTTGTTATGATATTGAGGCCTTATACAGCTGGTTTTTTATAATGCCTTTATAGCCAGTTTAAAGCCATCTGGTGCACGTATTGCCAGGTATACGTGATTTTGTTGTTGTTGTGACTACACATGCACTCTCAGCACTCTCATGGTATTTTCTCAGTGTATGACAGAACAGTTGAAGTTAAGTCATGTCATTATTTATTTGTACATGGTGGCTACATACAAAGTTCCTGATAGCCACATGTGAGAACTGCTGTTTCAGTTTGTCATGTCTTCACATTCAGATTCTGAAAATTATATAAAACTGTTGGATTGGTCTCCACATAAGCCAAAGATTGATATGCAGCTTTGGATCTCTTCTAATGTCATAACTTTTACTGTGCTTTTATAAAGACCAAGTCTTTAACTATAATTCTATTAGGTAGGCATAGGAACATAGGACTTTTATCTTCTGGTTACTTGACAAAAAAGCTTGCATTTGGAGATCGTTTTATTAGAAGACCAATGATATATGGATTAAAAAGATGACAGTTGAGGTTTTATCTGTATTTTGCCATTTATTAATTAAAGGCCATGATTTGCTTATAGTGTACTTTTTTAATATCATTTTATGATTGGATCACTGTAGTATTTAGAAGCTGCAACCAAATGCATTACCTTGAATTCTGAAAAACCACATAAAAAAGGAAGCTTCTGCTTGGCAATTGAAATAAAAAAATCCTCAGGGACCAGGGAGGGAAAGAAGGACCTTTCCTGACTGACTTAATTATTTTTCTGTGGCAGAGTGACTTCTTCAAGGTCATAGAAGAATTAAATTTCTGTATTGGTGTGCAGGTGGAAAACAAAAAGAAGCATAGAACAGAGGATGTTTAATTTGCACTTTCATGTGCAGCTTTTTTTTTACTGATTTCCTGAGGAAATAAGTCTTCTGTGACCATGTTTGTGACTTTCCCTCGCTTTTTTTCTCCCCACCCATAAATTTTGGCCCAACTGATTAATAAAAATAAATCTGAGAGGAATGAAAGTCTTAAACAGATCTGTCTTTCTATGAATTTTGTGAAAGCAGATGCCAGGACAAGGGAAGAAGAAATCATCTGAATGGTCTTGCTACAGTAAAGCTGCAGCTCGAGTTCACATTCACAAGAACTACATATATTCCTAACAATGGGAAAACTTTTAGGATGTCAGATCAGCTCTCTTCCTATTTTGCTATAAGGCTCTGGAACACAATCACAGTTGTCCATGCAACATACACTAGTTTATTTGACACCAATGTGGAGTGAAATAAGAGGTGTTCTTCGGGAGAAGTCCTGGTGCAGAATGAGGACGCTTTTCTGCAACTTCAGGAGTTGCACCCGACAAGATAATGGAGACAAACTGACGGCTGGTTTGCTCAGAGGTGGTGTTATTTCTTGGTGCTGATCACAGAGGCAGCATAGATGTAATCAACACAGGACTCACACTTCTTAAACAAAAGATGCTGATCATAGGAAAACTGAGCATATGTGTAGATGTGTCAGTTAGGGACATGTTTTAGTGATGGAATTAGGGTTAATGGTTGGACTCAATCTTAAAGGTCTTTTCCAACCCAAATGATCCTATGATTTTGATTGTGGAACCATCTGTTTAATGATAATGCTGTTCATGAATACATATGGTAGGGAGAAGAAATTCCTTGGGGAGGGCTTTGGAAACCTTTCTCTTAAACTGTAAGTCACTGGATTGTTGCTTTTTAGGAAGGAATTGGTACATCCTGAATCTTTGTTTTTATGCTAATTTTCCTTCATATGGTCTGTTTCTGTTAAGAACTTAGACTGTAGTTCTGCAGTGTGTCACGGTAAGCAGCATGTAGATCAGTGCCATGTGTTAAAGCTGGAAAGTTTCTTCACTTTTTTTTTTTTTTTTCTCTTGG